>VYZX01021810.1:283958-326293 GCA_013401335.1 Brachypteracias leptosomus
CCCCCGCGCCGGGGCGGGCCGGCCGCCCTCTGCCCGCCGTCCCGGTCCTCGGGGTGTGTGTCCGCGGCGTGCTCTTGCTGGGGAAATTGGATGCGAGGCACAAGGAGAAGCTTTGCTTTGATTTTTCATGAGTTCTGTAACCAGCTCGGTCACAGAATCACAGAATGGCAGGGGTTGGAAGGAAGCTCTGGAGATCATCCAGTCCAACCCTCCTGCCAGAGCAGGGTCACCTGGAGCAGGTTGCACAGGAACATGTCCTGGCAGGGTTTGAAAATCTCCAGTGAGATTCCACAACCTCTCTGGGCAGCCTGTTTCAATCCCCTGCTGGAGTGCTGTGTCCAGCTCTGGAGTTCTCAGCACATGACTTACATGAACCTGTTGGAATCTAAGAGGAGGGCCACAAAAATGGTCAGAAGGCTGGAACACCTCTCCTGTGAGGAGAGGCGGAGAGGCTGAGAGAGTTGGGGTTGTTCAGCTGGGGGAAGAGAAGGCACCAGGAAGAACTTATTGTGGTCTTTCAATACATAAAATGGGCTTATAAGAAAGATGAGGACAGTCTTTTTAGCAGCGCCTGTTGTGACAGGACAAGGGGTGACGGCTTTAAACTCAAAGAGGAGATTTAGATTAGATAGAAGGAAGAAAGTTTTTTACAATGAGGGTGATGAGACACTAGAACAGGTTGCCCAAAGAAGTGGTAGATGCCCCATCCCTGGAAACATTCAAGGTCAGTTTGGGTATGGTTCTGAACAACCTGATCTAGTTAAAGATGTCCTTGCTCACTGCAGGGGGGTTGGACTAGATGGTCTTTAAAGGTCCCTTACAATCCCAAACTTTCTATAATTCTAATGATTGGGAGCACAAGGGATGGTCTCCATTCCTAGAGGTATTCCTTGGCCAGGGGTGTCAATGAGGAGCACACACTCAACCCTGCATCAGGGTGTGTTGTGTGAAAGCTGAGAAGGTAGAAGTGTGGCCCCTGGAAATTCCCATTTGTCTGGCTATTAACTGCTTTGACAGTTTGTGTCTGGTGGAAAATATGTCTCAGTTCCCTTAATGGAGTAAATGCTTATCGTGCAGATACAGCAGCCTCGTTTGTGGAGGGGAATGGTTGGGATACAAATGTCTCCATCAAACGCTCTCTTATGGCTACACACACAGTTGCTGTATCACTGATGAAGGATTATAATTTGTCTGCTGAGTGATCAGAGGCATTTCAGAGTGCATGACTTGTTATGTTATGATCAGTTATTCCCTTTTGTGTGGAAGAAGTAATCATGTTCTCAGGCCTACTTATCTTCACAAAGGTCCATTCATTTTATAAAGGACTGTTTTCCACATAACTGTCATTATTGCTGTTGTTATTATTATTTATTACTACAACTATAGCTTTCAGAAGCTATAGTTAGAAATCAGAATGCCGTTTATTGTGAGTGATGGAGCAACCCACCAAAAAGACAATTGGTCCCCAGAGCAGGATTTGGAAATTAAGTCTAAGGGTCTGGGTACATCATCAAAAGCTACTTCTGTCTTCAGGGGTATCCAGGAAAAAGTCAGATTAAAGGAGGGGATGATCCAACACAACATGGATTTTACCTGAGACAATTCTTCCAGTTGTTGCTTCAAAACGATGGAATCAAATAATAAAGGGTTAGATGTTTAGGACTAAAATGTGAGATAGGAATGAGACATGTGGGATTGAGGGGCATCCCTGTATTCTTTAGCAGGTGCTGGGAGACAGAGGTAGTTATCCCCTGGACTGGCCTCCACAGCATGACCTGTGTCCGTCCATCTGGATCAGGAACAGGAACCAAATCTTGTGCAGGAGGGTAGAGTGGCAAAGCCTTGCTTTGTGGTCCCTCTCAAGAGTGCTACCATCCACTCAACCTTCTTCCTTCAGCATCATCTGCTTCACTTTAACTGATAGTGATGTTAGCTTTTATTCTGACCTTGTGATGGTTATGAGCTGCACTCCATCACTTTATTCTGCTATGCTTGGCATACCCTTATATCCACCACTACAGCAGGGTTATTCTGATGGATGTTCTACTTAATTCCAGATAGCATGTGCCTTTATCATGATCTGTCCTCCTCCTCCCCACCTCCCCATCACCTTTGAAATCAAGGAAGCTGGGGGAGGTATGAAAGCAGGGGACCGACTGAACCATACCAGCTTCAAACCTAGGATAACGTGCCCTTGCAAGGTCCCGCTCATGTGAACTGCAGGTTCCTTGAGGTCTGTCTGTATGGTACTGCCACCCCTTTCCCAACACACTGCTGCTGGTGTCATGAGAAGTAGCAAATGTCTGGGGTCCTACAGCTTGGTTTCCTACAAGTAAGAATCAGTGAGGAGAAATCTAGGTATATTCTTGTGTTATTTACATGTGCTCATATGCATTGATTTGGGAAGGAGGTGGCCAGGGGTCAAGCAGGAAAGTTTCTTCTCGAGACTTCTGCTGCCACACTGCTGGTTCCTGAGGAGCAGTTTGGTTCCTGAATTGGGTGAAACTCCCTCCTTTGTCTGTCCACAAAGCTGCCTATATTCCCAAAGTCAGGCAAAAGAGTGCATTTAAAAAAAATAATTATTTGACAAGGCAGCTTGGATGAGCGTGGGGAGCAGCACCACTGAGTGACACATATTGTCACTCTTTGCCTGGCAGGTGCTGTGGTTGCCAGTGTTATCTGCAACATTTGGTGGTTTGCAGAATTTTGTTGATGCGCAGATGCCTTTGAGGATATTATTAATGAGGGTGTTAGAGCAGCATGTGGTGTCTGAGGGCATGATTATTATTCTCAGTGCAGTGCCTACCAGGAGCGAAGAAGTGGTGGCCCTGCTCTGCCTGTCACACACAATGGGCTGATCACAACCTTTGGGCTGAGACACATGCTGCAGTTGTCCTGCTGGAGCTGTCTAGCTTGAAGCTGGTTTGGGGATGAGCTGCAGTTACATCTTAGGCAGTAATGCCAACATACTATGGGCTATAGGGGCATTTCTCTTTCCTTATCATCAATAGTTTGTCCTCAAAGTAAAGTGCCAGTGGTACAGTGGGGTGTTTTGTGACTTAAGGCTCACCAAAGGCTGTATTTATGCTGATAACAAGACATACCGTAACTCTAAGCCTTCCCTTCCCCCTTTCAGCAAGTCTGTCAGATGACAGATCATTGCAATTAACCATGTAATTAGAAATCAGTTTGTTATTTATGTGTCTTTATGCTCATGTGTGCACAGAGTATCTTGTGATCAACTGCAAAAACCATTTAATAATCTGTAGCAATCATACATCCTTAATTGCATTCAGCCCATTGATCTGCATACAGCCCACTAATTCACCCAGGCTGTCATAGGACATTTGTACATGTTGTAGGGAGACACAAATCCCCCAAAAGTGTACCTATCCCGCACACTCCCTCCCTAGAAACTAGCATTGAGAGATTGAGAGCTGTTAGCACTGTGTATATATATATATATATATAAAGATTTTGATGCCTTAAAGATGAGTAGAGATGGGTAGATGTAGCACTTCAGGACATGCTCTGGTGGTCAGGGAGATGCTGGGATGAAGGTTGGACTTGATGGTCCTAGCTAGAGGTCTTTTCCAACCTTAATGTTTCTATATCCTAAATAGGAATTTTAAGCAAAACACTTTGTATTTCTGATAGAAAGACATGGTAATTTGGAAGTCATGCACATCTGGTTTTGAGTTATGCTCTATCAAAAATGAGGTAGTAATTATGCATATGTATGGGCTTATATGCACATGGTGTTAACCTAAATTCATAGACGCAGGAATAACAGCAGTTCATATATGGAGGAGCCTTATGCAGCTCTGTAACTACGCATACAAATAGTTTTACACTTGTATTCATACATGGCTATATAATCATAAGGAATGCAACTATCTATATTTTACACTTCAGGGATCTGTCTTTAATCTGGCGGTACTTAAGTGGGAGCTTATCTTTGATGGATTGAAGTTTCACTGAAGTCACAGGGAATTAAAGATATGCCTGATGTTATTCCTCTGCTGAAGCGCCAGCAGGGGCAGGGATTGTTCGACACGTGTTGGAGAGCTTTCCTGAATCCTTGCCTCAAGGCCACCCTGTAGAAGTCTACGTGAGCTCTTCTGCACTCAGCAATTGCAGGAGCGATAACAGCCGCCGGGACTGCAGCTGTAGGTTGTAGGTTTGTCCTGCATGGGGGAAAAATGTAAACAGGAAAACCTCACAGTCCTCAGTCCATCGGATATCCCACTGATCTGAAGTGCGGGGTTGATGGAGCAAGGACTGAGAGATCTGGCTTGGAGGAGCTGGCACAAGGTTTCTCACTCTGACATCTGACAGCAGGGCTGCAACCTGTTGGCCCGCTGTGCTCCGGAGCAACCCAGAGCTTGCAGTCACTGCAGACCCAGCTTAGGCCAGTTATTCTAATTTACTGTCTTCCCCTTTCTTTCTCTCTCCATTTGTTAACTTTAACATGCCTTTCTACATCTCCTCAGAGAAGCAGTGCCAGTGGAATACTCATGTGTAGAAAAAAATGCTTTCGAGATACTGAACACAGCTAATTACGGCGTTACAATTAGCTGAATGCCCTTAACAGAGTCCGAAGCGGGGGAAATCATAGTGCAGCATCTGCTCTAACATATGCTTTTCTAGTCTGCAGAAGATAACAGTGGGCATAGAGGCTGCCATGGATCGTGCTTTCCGCCTGAAGAGCAGAGCAGCCCGCAGATGCTCCAGTATTTCTTCCACCTGAACTCCGTTAGAAACGTCTGATGCTGCGTACATCTGTCATGATGAATTATGCTTTCTTGGCTTCAGACTCCTTCATGCAGATAGACTTATAATGATGCAGTGGTAATTCATATCCCATTGCTCCTGAGTGCAGGCTTCATCCTGAGAGTAGGTGTCGTACCAGGAGTGGTGTGGAGGTAGCAGGCACTGTGGCATCGCAGGAGCTTGTGCTCAGCTCTGAGGTGCTTCTCGTTATTCACTGAATTACCATATAAAACAGATGAACTGTTTTTCTGTACAGGGTTTTTTTGAGTCACTGTGGTGTTGGAAAGCTGGAGTGCTCTTCTGTGTGGTGCTCAGTGAACTAAACCTAAAATGGTTCATTATTTTCTGTCCTATAGATTAACTTTGCCTTGTCCAAAACATCCCTGAATAGTTGTTGTAGCCCTGATAATATACTGCTCAATGTGCTGAACTATAGAATCATTTAGGTTGAAAAAGAGCTCTGGGATCATCAAGTCCAACCTTTGCCCAACATCTTCCTGACCCCTGACCATGTCCTGAAGTGCCACATCTACTCATTTTTTGAACACCTCCAGGGATGGTGACTCCACCACCTCCCTGGGCAGCCTGACCACTCTTTCAGTAAAGAACTTCTTCCTAATATCCAATCTAAACCTTCCCTGCTGCAACTTGAGGCCACTACCTCTTGTTCTATTTACAGTCGACAATAGTTGAGCCATCTTAGTAAAATTTAACATAAACGTTCTGTTCCTTTCTATTATTTTATTTTTATATCACATTTTTAACATTTCACTTTCTTTTGCCATAATCCAGCCCAGAACTCCACAAAAGAAATATGCTTGTAAAGATATTATTTAAAAATATGTCGCTGTAGTCACAAAGCAGCAAGTAGTAACTAACTTTGGACTACATCCATCTTTCTAAGTACTGATTAGTAGCAGAGTTTGTTTATAGAAAGCAGGTCTCTGTTATTTAGCCAATTACTTAGTTATTGATTCTCTCTTCCCTGTCTGTTTGGCACTCTTGTGCTATGATCTGTGGCAGCTCCTGACAGAATAAAATAAATGAAATTTTGGGGAAGGGCTTTGGCCAGGGCATATAAACCTGTGGTTTACCTCCAGTCAAACCTGGAGGAAAGATGCTGAGAGATAAAGAAGCCCGTGGCTCCTCCATAAGCAGTTGGAGAAGAGCCTAGTTCTGGTTGGGTGTTTGTACGAGTGTAACTTTGCCCCAGCGCTTTACTGTATTTCTTTCAACGTGGTGCTTGAGCTGTCAGTTCTTCGTAAATATGATGTCATATGGTTAATGCATGTATCTTTATGAATTAGAGGACTGTGCCCATCTTGTGAGTGTTATGTGTCCTTATGTGGAGGCTGTGAGTGCGATGGGGAATTAACCCTGGGGTCTAAGTGGTGGGACCAGAGCTACCATGGAGGGTAAAACTACCTTAGGGAAGTCAAGGGGGTGGGGATTTTTCTCACTTGGGCCATAGTTGTCTGACTGATACATCAATTTAGTCTTACTTGTTTATGACTGTCCGTGAGTGGAACATCTCCCTTATGAGGAAAGGCTGAGGGAGCTGGGCCTCTTTAGCTTGGAAAAAAGGAGAATGAGGGGTGACCTTATTAATGTTTATAAATACATTAAGGGAAAGTGTCAGGAGGATAGAGCCAGGCTCTTTTCAGTGGTATCTAATGATAGGACAAGGGGCAACGGGTGTAAGCTGGAACATAGGAGGTTCCAACTAAATATGAGAAGAAACTTCTTCACGGTGAGGGTGACAGAGCACTGGAACAGGCTGCCCAGGGAGGTTGTGGAGTCTCCTTCTCTGGAGATGTTTAAAGCCCGCCTGGACGTGTTCCTGTGCAACTTGGTCTAGGTGATCCTGCTCCGGCGGGGGAATTGGACTAGATGATCTTTTGAGGTCACTTCCAAATCCTAACATTCTGTGATTCT
Organism: Brachypteracias leptosomus; assembly: GCA_013401335.1. Lineage (NCBI taxonomy): Eukaryota > Metazoa > Chordata > Aves > Coraciiformes > Brachypteraciidae > Brachypteracias > Brachypteracias leptosomus. The sequence goes on from VYZX01021810.1 coordinate 290,667, forward strand.
GTGATTCTGTGAGCATACACTTGCAGGTGCTGAAGTGCTGGGGCCTGAGTTGGATGACCTATGATTGACCTATGGATGAGTCACAACCCGGCAACATGTTTGGTTCCCCAAGGCCCCAGAGGCAGAACTTGGTCCACCTGTGTGAGGCACTGCCTTCCCCCAGGTGATTGTTGTTGGAGTGGTGGGCAAGGCCAGAGATGTATTAGCCAGGAACTGACCAGTCTGGTAGAAACAACAGGGAGCTGCTCAGTTTGAAGAGAGTTTCTGTTGGGAGCAGTTTGCTGAGCTCTCTCTCAGTGGTGTTTTCCCATTGGCTGATTCGAGATGGCAAAGAGCAAACAAATGAAGAATAAAAGGTGAAGATATGTTTCTTATTTGAGATGGAGAAGAGCAAACAGATGATGGAGGTATGCTGAGGATGTTGCTGGGTTTGGTGTTGGCCTGAGGAAGAAGAGAGCTAGAAGCACAGGTGCTAAATGAGGCTACTGGAGTTCCTTGTTTGCAAGAAAGTCTGGGTGCCTGGAAGAAGCACTGAGGTGTGCAGGTTGTGAAGGGGCAGGTTGTGAATTTATACATGTACATGTTATACAGCAAAAGCCTAAAGGCTGGATAAGGTTTGTAGTAGGATGAGTTGTAAGCTTTATTCACTAGATGTCAAAGCTCGTGGTCTTTGATCTAGTAATCCCTATGTCACTTGGATCATATATCCAATAATTAAGTACAGCATTGTTTTTCAGTCCCTCTTCCAAAGACTTTCTTTCACATTCTTCTTTATCTTTTGTCTGTAGTCTTAAAATGTCAAAAGAGGGTGATACAGCCATTTGCAGCCAGGTTTGAGCCTGACTCCTCTGTCACTTTTAGTGTGTATTATGCACTGATTTAGAAACTATTTTAAAATACATTAAAGCCATCATGAGAAATGAAGGAAGCCCTGCTCTTCTGAATGCGTGTTTGGTGCTTACCTCGTTAAATATGGGAAGAAGGGATTATTAAGGACATAAAAGCTGTCTCTTTATCAGGAGCTTAAAAACACTCCAAGGGAAACAAAATCTGTTGTGCTTAGCTGCTGTAATTTAAGAGCCAAATTCTGCACTCATTTATAATGGCATAAATTTGAATTTGATTGAACTCTGGATTAACATTGCTGCAAATGAGATCAAAATGTTACTTCAGAAGTTCATAAGGTAAAAAGAAGTTTTGTACCCGACCTTGTTGATTTTTGTCTATGTGTGTGCTCTTACCAACTCTGCTTTGGCATGTCAGCCTGGAGAAAAAAATATCTGTGGCACATTTGATCTCTTTTTAATGATCTGAGTCAGAATGGGTATTTTTGATTCTAATGCTAGGTGTGGCCAAATTGGTAAAATTCCACTGTGGTTTCTATGCTTTGCTATTCTCATGATATTTGAATGCTGCATGAAAAAATAATGGAATGCTGCCTAGGTCCTGAGATTTTGGTTCAAGTATTTCATGGCCTTTCAGGTTCAAAAGGGCTGCAATTACATTGACTTTCACTTGCTACATAACACAGGCCAGCTTGTGTGATTCTGACAACGCAGAGATGGATAGGAGAGAGTCTAAAAGGGCTGCAGTAATTTCAATAATTAAATACTGGTATAATAGTTAATACATATTCATTATATAAAAATGGTAGCTCACAATCCATTGATAAAAAATTAGAACTGCCCATACTATATTGATTAAAGACAAACAGTAAACATTATGAAGTGGATTGAAACCAGTTAATTCTTTTTTTTTTTTCTGAGAATTCATTAGAGTAGAAGTTCTTGAATTAGACAAATTATATGTAGACTTAAAAGGGAAAATCATTCCAAATCTTAGTGTTATTTCAAAAAGGAATAGTGTTTGGCCATCCCCGGCTTGGTCACTTTCTTACCTCTTCTATGGACATCCAGTAGGGTTATGTTATTTCAAGGTCAGTATTTCCAAGGGTGATTCTCTCCAAGGATGCAGGACGCTGTGTAATTGGCCACCGGTCAGAAAATGCGTTAATACTGATAAAGCATGTAGGAATGTTTGCTGCTTGTCCTTACATGACTTTACAAAGTATACAGCTTTTTTTTTTTTCCCCCCTAATTCAAAGTCAAATTAATGGAGTTTGTCAGCTGTTTAGGTAATGAGCTAGAGCAGACATTATGTTTTTGGAGATGCGTGTGTTGCATTGTGAGGCCAAAATCCAGGAAGATGAATGTTTCCAACCATCTTGACAACCAGACTACCTCCTTGACTATACAGTGCCTAGTAGCCTTAAAGAACGATTAGTTTGTAAAACCTTCTAATGATTACTGGCAGAAATACAAGAAAAATGAAAGACATTGTGATTTACACCAACGTGAAGAGAGATTATCAAGTCTATTTGTGATTAACCATATATTCCTTTTTTTTTTTTTTTTAGCTTCACTGCTGTGAATAAGCAGTTAGTGTAATGCTTGGGAACAGGCCCAGAAGGTGACTGACCCCAATTCTTCAATGTCTTACCTGGGTTCAGCTGTGACATGTTTTTGCAAAAGCCAATATTATCAGCTGAGGTTGAAGAGCTGGGACTGATACCAAACTTCTCTGTCTAGCTTTTACATATCTGGAGATGGATGTTGCTGCAGTGGTCAAAGTTTGGGCTGTGATCTTCTTGTAAAGCTTATGGAAGGAATTAGACACCTCCAAAACAGAGATCCCAAATTATGCAAACTGTGTGAAGAGCAAGCCACGGAGCTCTGGGCAGAGGCATGAATGTGAAGCCCAGCTCACACTAGAGTGAAGTTCCTGGAGGCAAACAGCTGCATCCATTCAAGGTATAGAGTTGCAAATCCCAACATCTGTCATCTGAGAGGAAGGAAACCTTGCAAACTCTTTCTTGTCTTTAAAAGAGTTTCTACGGGGGGAAGAAATGCTGCTGCCTGTAAGGGGAAGGGGTCTGGGTTTGTTCTACTTCCTGCTCTGAGTGGATTTTGAATTTGTGCCTCCCATCTTCCAGATGAGTGGTGCAGCTCTTGGTTGGGACTTGAGCATCTGTGAGCTGCTGCCTTGCAGAAAGGAAGGTAAGAGGTAATTTTTTCATCTGTGGCTTATGTTGCTGTAACTTTTGCCTGCTCTTATTTTTTCTCTATAATTTCTGATTCAGATTAGCTGAGGAGTCTTTGCTGATGTAGTGTTATTGTCATTCCCTGTATTTATTATTCCTAATGTCCTCCTAAGATGTGTATTTGCCAGTTCTCTGGAACAAATCTCTGCAAGCTTTTTGTGCAGTTGAAAGGGGAATTTCAGGTATTTGTTGATTTAAGGATGAAAAAAGCTTCCACTAAATCCCTGCACTTGCTTCTCTAGCTGACTTCACTGTTTCATTTCTCATTTGCACACTTGGAAGTCAGGACTTCTGGTATGGATCTTCTCTCCCTCATCTGGGTGAGCACCAAATGAGAGCTTGATCACTTGCTCCAAGGCTATGTTCTGTGAATGACCCTCATGTAATTGCCTCCTCTAATTAGCAGGGAGATGACATGCCAGGTAAATGCTGTGTGCACATCCAAATGTTTTTGTTCTCAATCCTGTGGAAGACAATGGCAAAACCTTCCTGGTGCAAGCTTGCTATAGTCATAGAGTAATAACAGCTCCTTATTTAGCTCTTCACTGGCATTGGTACTATTTCTAAAGTATTTGTGTTTACTAGATATCTGTTAGAAAACTAGGGCAAATTGCTTGATTGATTAGTTTGGAGAAGAGGAGGCTGAGAGGAGACCTCCTTGCTCTCTACAACTACCTAAAAGGAGGTCATAGTGAGGCTGGTGTTGGCCTTTTCTCCCAAGTAACTAATGACAGGCAATGGCCTCAAGTTGCACCAGGGGAGGTTTATACTGGATACTAGGAAGAAATTCTTTACTGAAAGAATGGTCAGGCATTGGAACAGGCTGCCCAGGGAGGTGGTGGAGTCCATCCCTGGAGGTGTTCAAAAAACGAGTAGATGTGGTGCTTTGAGACACGGTCTAGGGGTCAGGGAGGTATTGGACTTGATGATCCTAGAGGTCTTTTCCAGCCTAAATGATTCTATGTTGGTGTTTGAAGGGGGTGGTGGTGAGTGCCCCTAGAGGGTGCTTGGGCTGTGGGAGTCACCACCCCGCTGCAGGGCGCAGTAGATACCACATGGTCACAAGGCAGTTGACTACTTATTTTCCCATCAGGCTTCCACTAAGTTTAGCCTACTGTGGATGTGTTTTTCAGGCTCATCAGGGCCAGAGGCTTCTTTGGACACTAGTCAAAAAAAGGATAAAAGCAAGTCCTTGGGTACTCACCAGGTCTGGCATCACCAAAACCCAATGAAGTGGGGAAGTGCCACAGGTGGCAGCTTGATGCAGCATTTCTGATTATTTATGTGTTTGGATTGGGACTTGATGTCTACTTTTATATATTAATTTGAGCTGTTCCACTGCCTTTCTTGAGCTCTCTTCTCCCATGCACAACCTCTCAGGTGTGCCTTCTCTGATGTGACCTAGATCTGTCCCTTGGCCTCCTCTGAGTTGTAAGAAGTTACTGTCCTCCTGAAAGTCAGTCTTTGTATTTCTGCTAGCAAAGCTTGTCTTGACATGCTTCAGCTTGGTCCAGTCCCATTGTTCTTTCCCTGGCCCTACCAGCCCAAGAGCAGGTCTCTGAGACCAGTGGGGCTCTCCCATTATGCTTGCCGCCTGGCCATCTACAAGTGGGCACTGCTGCCCCACGTCCCTGCTTATCCATAGGTGTGTTTTTATCTCTATTTCCAGCCCCTGCACAACCTTCTTTCTTCAAGTGCTAGTTTCCTCTGCATGTACTTACCTACCTTCCTCTACCTTCACACACAAGCTCAAGGAGCCAAAGGAAGCACCAGCTGTAGGTCTGATGCAGTCCTGCTGTGCCTCTTGCTGGCTCACCCTTGCACAGATGAAGCTTGTGTGGGTGTGAAAGGGAGCTGGAAAGAGCTCTGGCTTAGCCAGCCAGCAGTTGCTGCGTGCCCAGATCACACAGCAAGCACCCTTTGGCTCAACTCTCCTGTCTCCACCTCATTCCTTTTGGCTCAGAATACGTGTTGGACTGTACATGTGGCTGCCAGAGAGGAGAGCATTTTCCAGATTAAAAATGAAGCAGAATATGCATGAGAGAAATATCAGAAAGGTATTTAATGGAGCTTCCCCAACTTTCCTTGTTCTCCTCACTTTCTCAGGTGTGTTATGTCCCTTTCCAAGCACAGGCTGGCCAAAGGATCCTAATCTTTCTTTGCTGTCATGAGGACACTTCTTGGTGTGGCTGCTGAATATGGGGTCAGATGATATCAATGTGAGATGCTGGTTGCTTTAAGCCTACACTTTCTGCTTTGGAATAAAATGAACAGGAACAGGGTGCCCTGCTTGTATGTAATTGATGCAGCCCCACAGATGAAATTCATTAACACATCTCTTGTTTGTGAAAAATGTAGAGGTCAAGATAGTCCTTTTCCACACCTTTCCTCATTATTTTTTAAGGTACGTGTTGTTTAAATAACTGAGAAACTGAAGAGAAAAAAATGAGTTGTCCCTTAAAAATAAGGGGTGAATAACCTCTTTAAAAAAAATCTTTGCTACTTTGTTGCTTTGATCTTTAATAAATAGATCAAATTGTAAAAGGAGAAAGCAATTGATAATCCTTGTGTATCCATAGACCTTTTGTACAGATTTGTATTCTGCTGAAGTGATTAAGGGACTCAGTTTTTATTCATCACAAATTACAATATTTGCATTTATTTTCATTCTAAAGGAGAGAAATTATTTCAACTCTAAAGTATTTAGATTTGTGAATATTTGCTAAGAGAGGAGTACTGTAACAACAAGAAGTGATTGCCTTTTTTAATCATCCCTGATGTCTGTGATGTCTTTCAGTTATTGACATTGCATGGATGTGAGCAATCTCACCTGAACCAAGTTGAGCACACCCATAGGACTGAAATTAGTTGCATGTATTAATTCTACTGAGTTTAAGGGGATGGGAGGTGTAACTACATCTACCTATATGTCTGTGGATCCAGGGAGTGATAGCTCCTGTCTTGCAAAGATCTTCTAAAGGAAGTAAATGCTTGCTGAACCTGCTACATGAGATGGGTGTATCTCTCATCTTTCATCTCTCCAGATGAAGCAGTTGAATCCAAATTTTATAACCCTCTCCATTTGTCTAAGTTCAGTTATTCCAAGTTCATGTAGCTGTGGCAGGGTGGAACTTGTCCCAGGGTGTAGACATATATCACTCTTTAAATGTGATTTTCCTGATGCAATTTAGATGTGCAAAAGAAAACTGTTTGAATTATGGGTGGTGAAGGAAACTTCCTTTTGATCAGTCAGAGTACTGGTTTAATCAACAGGCTTGATGCCAACCCAGATCTAACCAGATTGTCCTCATCCAAAAGACATGCCAAAATGAAGGCAGATGGCTTGTGACAAACGGCTTGCAGGGATGTAATGAGCAGCAAGAATTTTTCACCAGTTTGGAAAGGCTCAGTCTTGATTCAGAAATTGTGTTCCAGAGGAAAAGCACAAGCTGCTTTGAGAGAGGAAGGTAGATCTGAGCCTTTCCTGTCCGCTCTACCTAATGCCTTGGGATATCATGGGAGAGCTGCACCTCAACACAGGGGACCCAAATGTAGTGTTATTTCACTTGTTCCACATACCAAAGGTGTAAAGGGAAGACTCCTCTGTCATCTCTCAAATTCAGATAATGTAGACCTAACCTGATCCATTTACCAAAGGACTGTTTCATGGAAGAGCATCGTTAGTGTAGATGACAAGTCATTACAGATGGCAGTATCATCAAATCTGCGGGTTGACTGGAGGATGTAACTCCTCATATGTGCAGTTGTGGTCTCACTGTGAGTGTTGAGAGACACAAGAGCAAGGTGTTCCTGAAAACAGAACTTCCAAATGTGGATCTACTGTTTCCACCATGCAATTGGAAAAAATTCAACATCACCAATACCTAAATTGGTGGAAAACCAATAACAAACTTTTAGATTTAGCACTTCTAGTACTTTCCAGTTCTTAAAGCATCCTTCTTCATAGGACAGTGTTACTGAAGATGAAGAGCTGAGGCATGTAGAAGCCAAGTCATTTGTCAAAGGCTCACAGGGAGTTCAAGTCATGATGACTTGTCCTTCCTTTTTACAGGGGCAAATAGTAATTTCTGGGTAAGCTGGTACTTTGGGTGCTTAGCTCTTCACCTGCAGGATCAGATGGGATGCAACAAGGAGCACATCAACAGCTGAATATACTGCAGTCCACTAAGTCTTCAGAGCAGCCCATTGATTCATCTGGTTCTCACATACTTAATCCCAAAAGCAAACTGGGAAGTTAAGAACCTGATATTTAGATAATCTGTAGTAATTTCTTGCCAAGTAGGACAGGTTCTTAAATCCCTACTCAACATTGATATTTGTGGTTTTGCACATGAGAAACATTCACTGGCACAAAGGAAATATGCCCAAATAAAGTCTAAGGAGCAGCCCTGGCTTTGAGTATTTATCTACAGTAGTAACTTCTTGCAAACTATCTCCTGTCTGTACATCTGCATGTTCTGTAAGGAGCAATGCTGTGCCTTAGCATCCTCAGCTCTCTTAAGTGAGTTTGCTTCACACTTTCCACTGAAATACTTTGGAGTCAAGCACAAGTGAGATCACACACGCTATGATGTAGTGTTACTACTCATGCAGTAAGAAAACCTCAACACAGTGATCTTGTGAGACGACATTTATGATGTATCTCAATTTAAATAGATCTAAAGCCATTCTAAATTATGCTAAGTTGTGATTTCTTGTGTCTCCTTGACTTGTTTTTTTCTTTTGCCTTCAGATCTTGTCATAATATGAAAGTTGAAAATGAAGGCACAAGTTTAACAGTTTTGTCTCTTTAGAGGTTTTTTTTTTTTGCATAGAGACCCCACAGCGCAACATGCCTTAATTAATGGAAAGCAAGAATGGATTGCATAAACTCCCAATGAATATTGTCTTAGCAAATTAAATCTGATTTAATGCTTTAAGCCAAAGAAATATTTGCATAGCTAATGAAGCTGATTAACTTGGAATTAATTTGCAATGTTTAGTCATATAGCTTAAAACTAAAGTGATGTTAGTAATGTGTTGATTATTATTAGTACTCAAGATAATCAGGCTTGCTAGATGATTAAATGTAAATACGTAGTAAAAGAATTGGTTCAGGTTAATAAACAATTTTAAATAGGAAAATGCCCCATGATGATAAAGTGAAATCAAGGAGTGTTAATTGTACAAGTAGAAGTTAAGAAGTGTGGGGAAAGCACAAGTTCCCACTTGTTTGCTGAAAGCGGGTGAAAAGCTGCTTCTTTTAACTTCCCTTTGATTTGCTAATGATTTCTTTGTGCTCTGTGCTACATTGTGCCTGGGAACAGTCAGTATGGGCCACGGACCTGATGTACCCAAGTGCTGTACAAGCAGATCTCGGTGGCCTCATGGAAGTGTGGACAGGAACTGAGAGGAAGAGGCAGAAGAGATTGTGGGTCAGTGCCTGTGTGCACAGACAGCAGGGACCTGGTTCAGCAGCAGCTTAGCCATAGCTAAGAATTTTTTGTTTAGTTCTGTAAGCCTTGTAGCAAAATTTTGGAATAGAGTTGCAAGGAGGACCATGTAGTGACTTTTGGAGATATACAGGAAACTCCTTTCTTAAGATAAGGTGTCTATTAGAGAAAGCATGGAAGTGCATGCTTAAAAACAAAGTGGTGGTGGGTGGTGCTAAGAGGTGATATCACTGACTTGTAAGGATGCAGAGCTTGCCAGTCAGTAGCCTTAAAGAGGTAGTAGAAAAATAACTTCAGTGTAGGAAGCAAAGGGCATGGAAAGCAAAGACAAGCAATTAGCATTTGCTAGGATAGAGAGGCACCTAATAAAGTACTTGCTCTTATTCTGGTGTCTGTGGCTCAATCAGTCTCTAGAGTAACTGAGGATAGCTAAGGGATCATCCTTGTTATACCATTTTTGGCAGTTTTTCATGGAGTTTCTCTGAAGTTGGGAGGTGCTGCAGCTCTGTGGAGGTGTTCTGTGCTCAGCTGGCACATCCTGGTACTGGGATTGGTGTGGCACAGCTCCCTGCCCTAGCATGGTTTGGGGATTCCCTGAGCCATGCATACCCTCCTGCCTTGGTCTGGGAGGCTGGCCCATGTCTGTGGGCAGGAGGTAAGTGGGAGCAAGACAGAAAAAAGAATATGGCCCTTAGGTTTCTGGGTATCTGAGTTCAACCTCTACTTGTAAATCTGATTTTTATCACCAAATAAACAGATTTCATGGCATGTAAAAAGGGTAAAATTCTGGCTGTAAATCTGATCTTTAGTTTCTTACTTTATAATGCTGTTTATTGCATAAAATTGCCTATTTAAACTGGGGGTTTGTGCTTTGAATTTTTATAGTGTGAGAGTCACATCAGAATTGGCTAAACAATTTCTTCACTCAGTTACACTAATGTAAATACCAATTAAACGAATGTACAAATTTATTTTAATACATCTGTGAGCAGAATTTGACCCAGAGAATCATCAGTTGACTCCTCGTTGGCGCATTCTTATGTTTTGTCTGTAAATCAGGAAAAGAAGTATAAATGAACTTTTTATCCATCAAGAAGAGATCTGGATTTGTGTTGTCTGAAGCCTTGTAAATAGGAATCCTTTTTTGTGTGAGTTTTCTCAGACCATCTCTCAGGATGGAGGGTCCACAGAGCTTATAAACAAGAAAAACAACACTGGGGGAAGGCAGATGTTCTCTTCTGGGTCTGATGAAGATGCTGGCTTGTGGCTGGCTGACTGTTGTGGCCAGTCTACAGCTCATGCTAGTCAGACAGTGTAAAAGATCATGTGAACTTTAGACTAGATATAAGGAAGAAACTTTTTTAGTGGTGAAATACTAGAACAGGTTGCCCAGAGGGGTGGTAGATGCCTCATCCCTGGAAACATTTAAGGTCAGATTGGACGGGGCTCTGAGCAACCCGATCTAGTTAAAGGTGTCCTTGCTCACTGCAGGGGGAGGGGTTGGACTAGATGGTCTTTAAAAGTCCCTTCCAACCCAAACCATTCTATGAACTTTCCTCATCCACTTCACTGTGAAGTCTGTAGTAACCTACGTGGCCAAAAAAAAAAAAATCGAAAGTCATATGATCTTTTTTGCTTCAGAAAGTGAGGTGAAAATCTGCAGCAGAAGGGTAACTACAAGCGTCTTGGTGATGCACACACAGTAGTAGTTTGTGCTTTCCATCTGTTTTTCTGCTGCTGAACTAGTTGCTTCATGTACCATTACAGCTGCCCCTTGTGTCTCTTTAATGCTTTAGTGGCTGGGTCTCAGCCCTCCATGGCTCTTGTCTTCCTGTTGACTGAAGATATGCGTGGTGTGGATGGCTTTTTTTTTTTTCTCTTCTCCCTTCATATCGCTAAATTTTGGTTCAGATCATTTTGACCTAATTCTCTCCTTTGATTCCTTAACGCGAAGTTTTGCAATGCCTGTGGGTTACAATCCTATCTCTGTTATGGCTGGTGAAATCTCTTGATAGCCACAAGAAAAAGACTAAATTTAACTAAACTTTGAGCAACCCTTCTTGCACAATACTGCAGTGCACTGCCACTTCTTCTGATATCTTGGAAGTCCCTTCCTGTAGGATAGCATCCCCATTTCTCCATAATTCACTAGAATCCATGTCTGCCAGCAGGTAAAAAGCATAAGCACGGATGTTTTAGACTCAATAGTAAAGTTATGTAGCTCTGTCATCTCTGTAACTTAGCAGACGCTCTGGTCCTTTCCATTCCTTTCCTTAGCATAAAAATATGCTTCATGCTCTGTATATCATCCTTTATTGATGACAGTGCTATCTTCCAGATAATGTGAATGCATTTATGGGATGTTTCAGGAACTGATGTTTCTGTTGGCTGAAGTTTTCTTTTATTTAAGTGAAAAGTGACTTGTAGCTGACTAAGGAGGAGGAGGTGCATCCTGGTGTGAAGGCAGATGACCCAGACTGGGTGGGCACATTGCGTGGCTCTGCCAGATGCTTTTGTGTGCATCTGTCTGAATTCTTCCTCTTTGTCAATTGACAGTAATACCTCTTCCTTCAAGCCATCTATTTGGGGATTTTTATGTTATCTTTTTTAAAGTAGCTACCCTGATGATGCCCTGGCCTTTGCTTGGATATTCTAGGTGCTGCTGTAATAAAGGGGCTTTCATGCATCACGTCACAAGTCCCACCAGGTTTTCTGTGTCCAGGGGCTTCACTGAGGACTATGAGGAGGGCTGGAGGGAAAGGGGTGCCAGTAGACACCTATGAACCCTGTAGGAGTACCATGTGTGGTAACCCCTCTTCATAGAAGGATGTAATATTTTTAATATTGTCAAAATGATATCATGATATATAACCCATATGCACACACATGTATTTAGCTTCTAAGGGGTATTCAGATCTTGTTTGTTCCAATAAAAATCAAGAGGAATGATAAAGAAATCAATTTGATTCAGGGCGGAATCAGGCCCATTGCCATGTTCAGGTTATTGCCATGTTCAGGATAACTTTTTATATACTGATAATCTTATTAGAAAGAACCTTTTCTATTGCCTCCATTACTGCATAAAATTTCTAACCTTATACTGTGTTTAATGCAAGAGAACAATGCTCATAACATGAGAGTTTCGTAATTATAATGTAGTAGTATTGTTGGTCAGCGTCTCTTGATGTTTTACAACCAAATTGCAAGTCCATTTAAGTGATTTAATACACCACAGTGTGGGTAGTAAGCACAGGTAAACAGGTTCTCTGGGAAGATTTAAACTGGGAGGACAATCACTATAAAGTCTAACAGAAATTCATTGCACTTCACAGATGGAACAGATTTAAAAAAAAAGAAGGCCATAACTACAGACAGCAGGGAAAGAAAATCCTGAATTAATCAAGATGCAATGAAATCCTGTTGCAAGGTGCCATACATATGTATTGGAAAAATTTTTTTAACTGATTCTTTAAAGGAGTGGATGAACACTGGGCTTGATGACCAGCTATTTTAAAATCTTTTCAGACTACCTGTCCCCAGCAGGCCAGTTTAGGAAGCTGGCGTGGTTACATTTGACCGGGAAGTGAATGGGGACTGACTGTAATGATGTCTTGTGTTGCCAAAACCTGACACAGATTTGCAGATTGAGGGGCGTGTGTTCTGATAGTCCTAAGCAGTTAAAAATCCTGTGAAGCTTTCCTGCAAATCACACCACCATGAAAAGGAGTAAATGCCAGGATTTTTAAACTTGTTTACTATTCTTTAGCTTTTAGAGTTTGCTTTCTTCCCTCTCTCCCAATTCCTGTCTGTGACCATGATGGCTAGAGGCTTATTTTATAAACGGTGAATTGAAAAACACATCAGCTATTGACAAATTTGCTATTTAGTCAATCAAGATGACAACACTACACTGAAAAGGAATAGCAACAAAAGTCGCTGGCGATGAGCACGGACTAGGAAATTTAGAGCAAGTGATAGTTTTCAGAGCGCTGATATGCCAACAAAATACAGAAAAGCGGGGCAGAGCCAGCAGAGAGGCTCAGAGCTGGAGGGAAGGAGCATCTGTGAAATGGCTGTCAAGCCCACAAGCTTTTGAAAGAAATTTTTGCAAGTCTTGAGAGAATTAGTCAGTAAAGTTTTGTCAGTTAATGCTGGCTCAAAATCTTAGTTGTCTTCCTTAATTAGGACTCCCTTTGCTTAATGTTCTTCTTATGGACTGGCTAAACCACATGAGTGAACTTGTTCTTGGTGCAAGTTCATTGTGGTAGCCAGGACTAACTCACCAGAGTCAATGAAGCTGGTGTCTAAAATCAGGCTGTATCTGACACAGAGCTGTTGGCTTCATCCTCTGCTTTTGTTGCAAGCCAGATTTTGAGGGACAGGGACACAGAACAACATGCTTAACATACTAAGGTTAAAAAAAAAAAATCTTTGTCCTTTATCCTGAAGAATATGTCGTTTTACAATTTTGCCTATTAAGCACTGAAGTCATCTCAATAGCGTTGTTCTTGCAGGAAATGGCAATAGCTTGCCTGGATATATTATCTTTAAAGGAGAGACTTTGCTTTACAGGCAGGATTTAACAGTTACCTTCCAGCTTTGATTTTGCTCTGGGAATATAGGAACTGAAGTGCCACCTGCTATCAGTTTTCCCTCATCCTTTATACAAGCACACATCGAGTCCTTCCTTTGTAAAGGCTTGTCTCTACTTAGTAACTGCTTACGCAGGAAGGAAACAAGAGGCTGAAATCTTTTCTTGCTTCGTGACCCTTCCACTTGCCTGAAAAGAAAGAAAAATGGTTTGATGTCTCTCTTTCATCCTTCTTCTTGCAATACCCAGAAAATAGATGGGCATGTTTTGTTGAGTTCTGGGCAGAATTTACCCACTGTGAAAATGTATAGGATGCTCAAAGAGATCATGTAAACTAGTATACTGTCAGCTGTGTTAAATGGTGCCTGAATTCTGTCAGCTCGTTGTTTATCTACACGAAGTCAATACCCAGAAGGCCTGCCTGTCAGTTGCCTATAGTGCACAGTTCCCTCTGCTGCAGCAGTTGTTATGTGGTCATCCATTGCATGTGCCATGTAGGAATTCAGACTTTATTTATATGAAGAGATAGAACTGATCCTGTGTTAGGACTGAATTGGTTTACTATGAGCAGGGCTTGTCCTCATCCATCTATACACCTGAGCAGATCAGAGGTGGCCCTTACGTTAGCTGGTAGTGTTCCTGTGCTTAGAAAACAAGCAAAAAACAGCATGGCGACAACTCAGAAACAGAAATGTTTGTAGCTAGAATTTTACTCTCTGGTGTGCTTTTAGCTGTTTGGCACACCCACAGCTTTTTTGCAAGTGTATTATTGTAAAAATGGGGACAGGTAGAGGTGTACCTTAAAGTTTGCCTCCTTATACTCAGTCATAAAAGACCTAGGAAGTGTAGTTTTAGTTCACAGTGAAGTCATTTTGTGTTGCCAAGTGTAAGGAGATCTTTGGTGTAACTGACAGCTTAGATCTGTGTTTGTATGATATGTGCAAAAAAAAAAGCCTTGAGCACAGAATAGGTAACCATGAGTATTAATCAAAAATGGCAATCTACAGAAATATGTAATTTTCAGTTAAAATCATTTGGATTTTTATTTTGGAGGTTTATTATTCATAAGGAAATTGATAGATTTATGCTCTCACTAAAGATCCATATCCCAGTTGTGAACCCCCTGCTAATACCCACTAACTGAAACCCAGGGGACATCAAAACAGTGCATCATTTTGAAGTCTGCAGTAGGCACATGCGTTTGCTTGGCTGTGCTTGCTTCCAAGGGAATGTGCTGCAGGGACAGATGAGAAAGTTCTGGGTTTACTGCTGCAGGCAAATACAATTTGCGAAGGGCACAAAAATGAACTGGCAAAGCAAGCTGAGACACTATTTCTTTCCCTACTGAAAGGAGGAATGTAAAATTTCATGCTTATGCTTGGATACTTTGTAGATGTGGAGGTTTTGTTTGCTGAAATGTAAGAAAGACAAGACAGTAATTGAGAGCTGATGTGGCTTGATCTTGTTTCTACAAAGTTATTGATTTCCTTAATGCAGTAAAGGTTATGTTATCATCCAATGGTCGTTCCTTTTTGGTAGTCCAGATCTTTGGTATTGTGGAGGTTAGATGGTTTCCAGTGAGGGAAGGTGGCTAATGACTACTGTGACTGGTCAGATAGGACTGTAAATTGTTAATAAAAATATTCCTTGCTTCCCAGGTGAGCAAGGTGCTTGCCTGTGCTGGCTTCACAGTGCTCACAGCTCCTGCCCAAGACTGCAGCCCATAACCCTCTCCATCCTCCACTTGGTAGGATGGAGAGCAGCAGGACTGTTCTCCTCCTGGATGGTGATTTTGGTGAAGACACAAAGAGCATCTATTTCCAAGCTGCTTTCTCCCCTACTTTCACCATTTCCTTCCCATTCACCACCTTTTTCTTCCAGGGTAGCATACATGGAGCTGTGCTTTGCAAAAAAATAGTCTCAGATGTAAAAAATTCACATAGCTTGTCCTTTTGGGACATCTGAAGCATTTACTTCCAATTGTGCAGAAAATATGTGGAATTCACTGCTGCAGGAATTGCCTGAAGTCAGGTTTAAGAAAAAGAATAAATCCTGAATATTCGGCGCCCATAATGTGATGGTCATTTCCACATGCTGGAATTGGATTGAGAGAGTAACAGTTCATCTTTCAACCTGTAAAGTGATGTGCTTTGGCAGCAAAG
This sequence comes from Brachypteracias leptosomus, assembly GCA_013401335.1. Lineage (NCBI taxonomy): Eukaryota > Metazoa > Chordata > Aves > Coraciiformes > Brachypteraciidae > Brachypteracias > Brachypteracias leptosomus. The sequence goes on from VYZX01021810.1 coordinate 305,973, forward strand.
CTAGGTTAGCGAAATACACGGTTGATGTATTACATCAGGTTTATGCTTATTTCATGCCAGTGTCCCTTTGAGACTATCCAGAGCACAACTTCTTGCTCAATAACAAAAGATGTAGCAAGAGAACCTGGTCCCTTACAAGTGGTAGTTGCTTTGCTTTGGAGCATTTTACCATTTCTACTGGTAAGGACAGGGTAGTGGAGGAAAGAGTTCAGCAAACCCTATTTCTCATTGATGTCTTCTCTAAGCAATCATAGCATTTCAGTTTGATTTACTGTCTCTTTTTTTTTTTTCCAAAAAGATTGTAAACTAGAGAGCATATTGACTGGAAGAAAATAGCTGCTAATCTTCTGAAACTAATGTTTAATCAGTGATGGAAAGAAAGTAAGTAACTAAAAAGCTTCATCTAGCTAATTAAATAAAGCTGGTTATTCTGCTGGAAACACTTAATGAACCTTAAGTAATATAATTATTTTCAGAATATTAAAGCAGGAAAAAAGTGATTACTTATTTAAGACTAAATAATTACAATGTATTCTTCACTATAAAGGGTTATAGATGTGAAGGACTGAATAACCACTCTGCCTCTGATTCTCCATAAAAGGGTATTTTGCATGAGTTACTGCATTTGATATCTAGCTTGTACTGAATTTTCTTCTTTAAGATAATCTCCAATGATCTCTAAGGGAATTTGCCTCCCTCAATGGCTCTTATTATTCTCATTTTTAGGGACTTGCAGTATTTGATTGCCCTTAAAATCAGCCGTGATTGTATTAACTGCGTAGAAGGGGTGAAATGCAATGATTCTGATCACGGCAGTAACAACTCTGAGCTCAGACCTGCGGTCTGCTCTGCTGCTGAAATGCCCTCGTGGGCTGAAATCCTTCCTCTTGGCTGGAGTTCAGCTTCTCTCTGAAATGTTGGTTATCTCTCCTATCTTAAGATTATGGACAAAGGGGAATTTCTTTAAGAATGACAGGCTGTAGCCTAATTACACCTGGAAGTGCCAGGAGCTTACATTTTGGGAGCCATCTGTTTAATGCTGGGCACTTTGGAAAATCTTACCTGGCTCTGTCTTAATAATCACTGTAATTTTTTTTCAATTGCCATCCGAGAGCTAACACGTGAGGTGGTTAAAAAACCCAAACCACCAAAACCCCTGAGATAGTAGGGAAGCTCATGCAGAGCTGCTATCCCAGCCAGCTCCTGATAAATGACTTTTATTTATGAGGTGCATCCCAGAGGAAGGGTCAGTGCAGAACAGTCTGTCCTCAGAGGCTCCTCTGAAGGAAAGCATTGGTGTGCCTGCTTTTGTTCCCCTGTGGTGGTGCTGCACCCATTGCTGTCCTCTTCATTGATTTAAGAGCCACCCTTGCTCCCTGCCTGGAGGCAAGTAGAGCTCAGTCCATGCACCACCCTAGTAATGTGTTTTGCTGTCTTGTAAAGGCTCTTCGGTGAGGTGGGAAGGCTCCCTGGTCCTCCAGCTCCCCCTGTTCATCTTTGCAGGGATCAGGCTCAGTTTGGGGGGAAAAAAGTCCCTAAAGCTGTGTCTTGGGTGAGAAAGGGACTGGATTTCCACCTGCCTCCCTAAGCCTGACTCAGCTCCCTTTTGCATCCAAGGACATCAGAGGAGCAGTGCAAAGAGCAAAACACATCTGGTTGTTTTCAGTCCTTTCACTTATCTGAGTTGTATTCAGACCCCCATACCACACACCCTCTCACTGAATAGCCCTTTCACTTTTCCAAGAGCAACCATCCTAAATGTGGATCCAGTTCATATGATCATCGAAATAAACATCTCAGCCATTTAAAATTATATTACACTTGAGAGAGACATGCTGAGGACATAGAGAAACAATAGATTTAATTAGGCTTTTAAAATGTGACACATCTATTATATGTTGCATTACTGCTTTAAAAAACTCTCTGTTTCTGTATAATAAATCTTGCTATAGTACTACTGTTTAATTAAATGGGTGTCAGCACTGGGAACAATTAAAATAAGTTTATGCACTTTCAGGGAAACCCTATAGCAAGATGTGCAAAATAGCATACAATAAAATGAAAAATTAAACCCTTAGTGGGTTTGAGCTGCTGCATATAAGAAATACGATTAAAAGCATTTCAAGAAAGTAGGCAATTTTACTCTGTAGCAAGTAGTCTGTTCTGCCTCAAAAGTACCAGCCCATGTCCCCTGGACTTTTGCCATCAGCAAAAGACCCCAAATGGATATATACATTAGTACTGGTAAGTGAAATCCATCCCTGAGAAAAAAGCCTTCTTTAAAGCCCCAAATAGGAGTGAATTTCACCTAGCAGAAAGCATGCATAGATATTCTGAGCAGTCTCAATCAGGAATCTCTCTGCTTGCGGGACTTAGTGTCTGATACCTGAAGGCAAATTTAATTTTAGGATATAGTTTTCGTTTAGTAACACATGTAAGCAAACAGTGATGCTTTCTTAACTAGAACACGATATATACATTTTATTGCATATTAAAACCCATTTCAACACTGCATTCGACACAGAGTTTTACTGTGTTTCCCCCACTCTGCCTCGGTATAAATAAGCAGCCTTGAAACGAACATCAAAACTAAATGGCATTGAATATAATGAAACAACATTGAGTCTAATGAAGCAGAATTGCTATGTAAACAGGGATGCTTTTATCTCATTGGAATTTTTATGTCCTTGCATGTCTCTCAGCTACATTTTTGTAACCTGATTCTTAGGAAATGTCTGATATCTCTTGATGATTGTTAATACGGACCAAGGCAGTGCTGTAATGTGCACTTAACAGGGTGGTGTGAAAGTTAATATCAAGTTAGCTGTTTTAGAAGCAAAAAGTTCATCATCTCACTTTATTGCAGGGGAATCGGGTGTAAAACTTGGTAACCTCAAATTCCTAAGAAGAACGGCTTGCACACAGCCAAGAGTCAGGTGAAAGTGTAGCTTGGAAGCTCCCTGCATGTGAGCCCTTTTAGTGTCTCTGACCAGATAGCAGCAGCAATAACTTGAACCTCATGAAACTTTCTTTGGGCAGAGAACCATGCCAGAAGAAGAGTTTTCACTTTCCTGCCATAACGTAAGCTGTACCAGGACACTAGCTGACCTTCCCCTGCCAGGGAAGGGGGGAACACCCAGCCACTGCTTGTGCATCTGCTCTTTGTCCCCTTGAGCTGTTGCAGGAGCTCTAAGAAAGTTCATGATTCTTCCACTGTAAACAAAAGTAACTAGTAAAGACCTTCCTCCAGTGTACTTTTTATCCCCTTTTTTGACTCTATACTTGTAAGTCATACACTTAATTGTATTTGGCTTGCACCTGAACATCTACTTCCACTTCCTTACCGATATGTGTTTTTTGCCCTTTTGGACAACAACTCAAAATTTAGCCTTTAAAGTGCTGCAGCTCCTCATATAGGAATGGAGTTGAGCAGAAGCACATGAGTAAATGTTGCGATTTGGCTGTGTTAAACATGGAAGTATTTCTGATAGCACGCTGACATACAAGACCCTTTCAAATTCTCCACGGCTCACTTGAACTTAAAAACAGATGATGGCAAGGTAAATTCATGTGGCTTTTTGACTGAAATGCAGTCATTGGAAGAAATAGAAGGAAACCACTGTGATAATTATCACCACAAACTGTCCTGTTCCCCTAATAGCTTCTTCATTCTGAAATGTCATCAACACAACACTGCCAAGTCTTGCAGTTGTGCTGTTCTTAAACCTCTTGCTCCTGGAAGTTTGTGGGATTTGTTTGGTTTTTACTGAGAATTTCTGTTTCAATAAAACTTCTTTCTAGGCCTTTGACCTGTGCACTGCCTTTTAATGGGCATGGTGCCCAGAAAAGCTATGGCATGAAATTTTCCCTTTCTACATGTTTATAAAAGCTAAGGACATGGACTTGGGTCTTAAAATGCATTCTCTGGCAGCCAGGTGTTGCATCAGCTCTGCTTAAGAAATATGCATCTATTAGCTGGACCTTCTCTCCCACAGCTTATTGAGTCTGTAATCAGAAATTTAAGGGAAGGGCTAGCTGACCCAATCTCCAAATATTGAAAAATCTAAAAGTAATGTAGCATGTATCTGAAATCACATAAAGTTTGGGTATGAGGAATGAAGCTTCTGACACCTCATTTTCATTACAAAGATGGTAACAAGAATGGAAAATGTCACAAGAATAATTCACTTAGGTTTAGTCTTTTGTACTATAATTATCTAGTCCTTTTTGCTTTGGGCTCCCCGTTTCCTACATAACTTCTGGGACAAGGTGGGTTTGGCTTTTAATGATCTAATAAATACAAGTAATAGCTTGTGATTTGTTTAATATTTTGTACTGAAAGGTCAAGGGTAGGAAAATTAAAAAGTCATTGGGGGAAATGCTCTCAGTAAAAGCCATCTCTTGCTGGAAGTAACACAGTTTCTTAAGTAAGCATAAAATCAGTTTAAGAAGGCTCCAAGCCCAAATTAAAGCAGAAAGGAGAATAATGTTAGTGCATAGATACCACCAGTTATAGAAGGGTAAGCGAAATGAAAAACCAGGCAGGGAAATCAGACCCAGGATTTCCCATAGGGTCTCTGCATCACTGACTATGATTTATGATTTTTTGGTTGGATTTTTTTTGAGTGCATGTGGAAAATCTGTCTGAAAGTCAGTGGGACCAAAGTAGTGATTGAAGTGCTTTTGAGTCTAATCTTTCCATCTGGTCTTTTGCTAATTAAAATAGAGGGGTTTTTATGACCTTTCCAGGGAAATGATTGCCTATGCAGTAAGCAACTTGTGCTTCTTTTTTGTGTATGGACCCTGAGACAGGGAATTGGTCTCAAATAACCCCATTCTGAGCAAATACCCCACTACAGCAGAGGATGTCAAGCTCACTGCAAAGTTAGCCCTCTGCAAGGGCAATGTAGTAACGTGTTTAAAGGCATATATAGTTGCATGCAATGATTTGTGAGTATGCTGAAGTTTTGCCAGCAAGCACCTCTGTCTTCTCATCTGCTTGGCAAAAATCGTGTTCCTGCTGCCTGTGTTAGAGCACACCAAAGTGGGCTGCAGTTTGCACGGCCAACCAAAAAGATGTGCTGCTGAGATCATCTGTCCTAACTTTAAAAGAAAAGGTGTTACGAGACTGACGTCTTGCCCCTTCTCTGGTGTATGGGGATTCCTGTGCACATGCTGTATTTTCTCAGTCTGCACTCTGACCCTTTAGCGCATCTCTCCCACTTCTCAGTGCCTGCACCACGTGCAAGGAAACGATGGTATCAGCAGCTTGGTGCTGGCTGGAGCTCCTCTTGCAAAGCCCTAGATGAGACTGAATCATGAAGTATTTTGCAAAAAGCTGCCTGCTGCCAAACAACAGTCTTAAATTCCAGCATCTACCAACATATCATCTCCTCTCTCAGGTCTGAGGACACCTCTTCCCTTCCCTTTTGCATGGGAGGGAGATGGAGGAGAAATTCAAGGGTTCCTTGTCTCAACCTTTCTCCCTGCTCTGAAGGTGCTTGATTACAGAGGGCTCTGCCTTGTCCCACTTCTCTCTTTGGCAGTGCTGCAGTATTGATGAGGGAGAAAAGCAGCTCAGGTTATTCAAGGCTGCTTGCAAGAGTGGCTGAAATCACATTATTTGTGTGAGAACTGAAGACCTGAGACAGATGGGTCCTTTTCTTCTTTCAGGGACATTCTGGAGAGTTTGCACATTTCTCTGAGGTCCCAGACAAGTGCCCTCCTTGCTTTCCTTTGAAATAGGCTCTTTCCATCACAGAAAATGCAATTGTGTCTGCAAAGGTCTTGAAATACGTTGTTAATTTTGTGTATTTGTTCTGAATGACAATATGGGAACCATTCCTCTAACATGTCTTCTCTTTATTAAAGCAAACAGGCTGAGCAGACATACGATGGAGGTTTCTAGTTGTGTCTTTGGTAAGCAGAAGGCAGGCTTTTTATAATCTTGGTGAAAGGATGCAAGTGTGAAGAGTATGGTCTGAAATGTAATTAACAACTTATTGTGTATTCAAGGACATCTACATTTTAATAAGATAAAGCTCTTGTAGCTCTGGTGAACCTGGAAGTACAACCCAGCTGTACAGGGCTGAGAGCTCATCAGAAGAGCTGTCCTCACTGCTGCTGCAGGTCAGGTGGACACACTGTCCCATCAGCTGGTGCCATGGATGGCTGAAGGGCACAAATGGCTGAGTGCAATGCTTGGTACTGAAGGTGTGATTAATATCAAGTGTGGTATTTTCTCCCAGTATTAAAGGTGGAAATGTATTGTACCTGTAATTATCATCGTCTCAGTTAAAAATGTTACTGCAACAGTGCTAGGTCGTTCTGACCTTCTGCGGTAGAAAGAGAAAATGCTATTTAATACTTCTTTTCTAGTTTCTTAACAGCATCTTTTTTTCCCTGGGATGTTCTGAGCATTTAAACCAGCCCTCCCACAGAGCCGGATCATGCTCTTCTTATTTAGTTGCAGAAAACATTTACCATATACTATGGCAAATCACACAATCAATCTTCATGCTAATCATTCTCTGCTGGAAGCTATTTACTACAAAAACTTCTGAAATTTCCTTACTAGCTGGAGAGCAAAGAGTCACAGCCAAAAGAGTGATTCACTTATGTTTTTAAAAAATAAAACCAAAATTGAATACTTTGAAAAAGGCTTGAGTATTTAAGATTAGATGGGTAAAGGCTGAACAAAGAGACATTCAGAAATCGTCTTCTTCAGTGGGGCTTCTTCTTTAATCCCCCCAGATCTAATTCTAGCTGAAGTCACTTACCTCAGTTTTTGCTCCTCTGCTGCTAAATTATGGAGCTCTGATGATTTACATTCATTCTGTCGCAGTGGTTTCGTTAGACTTAACTCTGATTTACACCAGCTCCTGTGGTTGTGCCCAGGGCATGCAGCTCCCTTTGTGCCGAGAGCTGAGTCTCCAAAGGTTTCAATATCATGCCACACATATGCATTGCAGTAAATTTTACCCCTCTTGGATTGCACAGCTACAGAGCTACCAGCTGGTTGCATGATTTAGAAATTATGAAGCTCTGCTGAGTTGTAGAAACTCACTATTTCAGGTTGTATTTTGCATGAAATACAATATTTTCTTCTATATTGCTAAAGTCAGCTCTAACAAGCAAATACTTAGATTGTGCTTCTGATTGCAGCACATACTTTTGCTCTAGAATATTCCTTCTCCTGATGAAAGAAGAGCTTTGATTTAGCTACAAAATTTTTGATGCCTTTCTCTGATGTTCTACTGCTTTCCCAGAACATTGCAATTTGCATGTGGGGGATAAAAGATAAACCCCAAAAATCTTTCCTGAGGACCATCATGGTTAAATATGCTACAGATTTGCAGAGCCAGTTAATAACAAAAAGAAAAATCACCATCACCTGCAACTTTCCCACACGCCTACACACTACAGCATGACAGCAAAGGGACTGATGGAGTGGGATATATCGATGCCTAACTTGCAGAAAACCTGCTGTGTATGCAAAAGGTTGAGGTCCAAGTGAGGTTTTGTGCTCCCTTTGCAGCACCAAGGAGAAACACCTCTGGATCTGTAAGAGCCTTAGACCTCTCTTTGTTCTCTGGAGCCATTCTGACCATGCTTTACACAGCAGTTATAACGTATGTAAGTGTATATTATAGTATATCTTGTAAGTGTATAAAGACTCATTCCAGTTCGGCTTTGAAGGAGTTTGAAATAGCAGGGATTAAAAAAAGAAAGAAATGGAAGGCATGTGAAGCTCTTGGATGTTTGGAGTTTGTGGTAGGTCTCTTCCCAAAAGAAATGGGCAGATACAACACAACTGAACAGGGATTGGGTTGCTCTGGAGAGGAAACATAGAAATTTACTTTTAAATATATATCTGGTATAGAGCTGCAGCATGCCTCACCCTCTGCTGCACTGTATATTTGATTTGCTTTCCAAAACCAAACAGCTTAAGGTTTGAGTCACCCTCCATTAAGCTGCACGAAATGAAAATGCCAACACTTTTGGAACATGTTGGCGTGGGCTCTAAATTGGAAAACAAACATAACATCGAGCTGCCCTTTGCAATGTGAATGGAGAGAAAGAAACTACTTAGTTAAGTGGGGGATCTGGAGGACTGGGTCTTTTGCATCGCTCCCTCTGTTGGGGAAAAAGCACCGGGCAACAGAAAACTTCAGTTTCTGTTGATCTGATTCTGACTCATTTCTGATGTTACCATTATCACTTGTTTCTTATTTATTTTGTTCAGTACTCAAAAGCTGATTCACAGGAGGAGGTCTGATAACTTAAAGCAGAGTTATCTGGAATATCAGTGAGTGCAATGCAGCCTGTCTGGTGGGCCATGGAAGAAAGGTGTGAGAGGGTTTTTCATAAAGTATTACAGAGTGCAGCCAGGAGTTGGGGACTGTTATGGCAGGTGCTACACCTGCAGTCTTACCATTACCTGTTATTAGATTCCCTCCTCCTCACCCTCTCTGCTGACCACTGCAGGAGAGCATGTGGGCGGTAGGAGATCTGGCCATCAAAAGGCACCTGGGAGGATAAGACTACAGGAAAATGATATTAGATTTTGAATCTAAAAGCATTTGCTCAGGAAAGCATCAGAGGCTACATGTGAGCCCAGAGCTATATGGGGAAAGAGTGGGTGTCAGCAGGAGCATGCAGTGTTGGGGTTTGCAAATGGGATGAGGTACCCCACACAGTCCTTGGTGCAAACCACGCTCGATACTGTTTCAGCAAGGTTGTGATTTCCAGTTTAATGGATTTAAGACCCATGGTGATTGACTCTGAAAGTAGCTATTAACTTTCTCCTGTGCAAATAACAGTGCAAGCAGTGTCTGAGTTGCAGTCCGGTCACACTTAGTGCACCTTCCTGAATGCACCCCATGATGACCAGAGAACCTATAGGTGGGACATGACCATGCTTGCTTTGGTTGGTAGTACAAGGCAGGAGCTCCTGTACCTTTCAGGGGGATGCTAAAACAACAAATCAGGGCACTCCTCAGATGAAATGGGCAAGCAGCTTATACATTACCTATTTCTTGTGGCCACCAGAAGTGGAGGAGTTATGATCAAGTCAGAAGCAACAAAATACGAGAGCAAACAGGCCTTATTTGCTCAGTATCGCAACCAATAGGAAGATTAAAGTCTTCTGATACAAGCCACCCAGGATGCCACACCACACAGACCTCCATGATTAGTGGGGTTTACTCAATAACAGTGTCCCATTATGTTTCCAGGCAAGTGGAGGGTGACTGCAGGCAATGTTGTGGGGGCTGTTGCTGCGTGGTGTTTCCAAAGGTGTAGTGCCATCGTGAACTGGCTGTGGCTCAGGGATGTGCTCTATCTGTGCACATGTTACCTGGTCCCCACAGTGACATGTTACCTCCCCACATGGTGGCAAAGGCATAGAGGGAAATAGGCAGATTATCCATTTAAACTAAATACTGGATCTTGTCTTTATTTCTGCAACATAAAGAGGAACAGTGATGGAAAGTCACCACAGCCTGATGGAGTCATGGACTCAGCAGATCTCTGCTCTGATTAATGACTGCCATCACTAAAAAAAGGGCATTTTAATGTTTTAGATACTCTTTTCATAATGATCAGAGTTTTCAGGTTGTACAATAGGGCTGATTAATGTGCACCTCAGGTGTGCTGGAGGCTCACGTTTATTACACACGCCGTGCACCCATTAATCGGCAGCGCGACACGTTCTGTCACGCTGCCTTGCTTAATTACATTATCTCTCCCCACCCAGGGCTTATGTGTATTGTGCAAAGCCATAAATACTCCAAGAGCCCCATTTCCACTGCAATCAATGGGAGTTTTGCAATTGTACTGGGATGAGAGCAGGACTTTGCTGTAAAGGTAAAATAAGGCAGATGTAGCTAACAGGGACTTTCAAGTGGGAAGAGGAGCAGCAAAGGACACGTGAATTATGAAAGATCAAACTCAAAGGGGATCTGAAAAGATTACAGAATAAACTGGAAAATGTTAAAGGAGGCATAAGAGTAGCAAAGATAGAAGGTACAATGAAAGTTGGACAAGAGGTAAAAATAAATAAGAGAGACTTCAAGTGGATAAAGAATAAGACGTGAATGAGGCAACGGGGATTCTACAAAATGGAAAGGGTAATTTTGTAACAGAAGTGGCAGACATTGTTGAATAAATAAATGAATTATGTGTCTGTTTTCACAGAGAAGAATTGGAGAAATTCAATATATCAGAAACAAGAATGTTCCTGGGGCAGGATGAGGGCCATCTGTTTGGAATAAAGGGGGAAGAACAGGAGTAAGCCCACCATCAAGGCACGAGTGCTGGATGCTGTAACTCCCTTTCTGGTTCTCCTGGGGATCTGCTCTTTGATATGTAACTGGTCTGCTTATCTCTCTGTGCTTTAGCCAGGGTGGTGATGGTCTCCTGGCACGAGGTTGTCCAGCCATTTTGTGGGAGGCAAGACCTGGCTGAGGACCTGCTCTCCTTCTGTAGGACTACAGTAACTGTTCACCACCAAGAAACTGCCAGAAAACTGTCATTCCTGCACTGTAAGGATAACTGAAAGGGCTGGAAATTTAGACCAAAGAAAAAAAAGAAAATTAGGTTTTGGCAGCCATGTCTTCTGCTTTTATCCTGTAGAATAATTTGCCACAACAGATATTTGACAGTGTTTAAGTCAGTCCAGCCCTAGATGTCTATCAACTGTCCATCACAGGAATCAGTTTGATTGCATAATAGAAAAAGAAAGGTCTGCTGAGAATTGCTTTAATGCGTTAAATTAGCACTTGGTCAGTTTACGAACACAGTGGCTGGAAGGATTCAGAAATCTGTTGGTCATTTGGCTTTCTGTTGTTATGAATACACATTAAGCGCAACAGAATAAAGAGGAATGCATCAGATCTGAATGGGTAAAACAATTTAATTCAAAGAGGCTATAATGCTAAACTTCAAGGTGTGCTATTTTGTATCAGTTAAAGACTGCTGAATGTGGTCCTTCTCCTCTCTACCACCTGGTTAGTACCAGGGAGAAATGTGAAAATGTGAGTCATCTTTAAAGAAATTAGCTGAGAACGATATGACGTAATAGCTGCAGAAATCAAATATATTCATATCTAGATTAAAGAATTAAAAACATCCCTCAAGTGCCAAAAATTAATTTGACAAGTGTAGAAACTGAGTATCACTGACTCCATATAAATCAAAGGTAAATAACTAGGCAGTCAATTATGGAAGTTTTTCAAGAGAATAGATGAACATTTGTTGGGAGGGAAAGAAAAGAAAGACAAAAAAAGAAAGGAAAAAAACCCCCAACAACAGAAAAGGAAAAATTCAAGCCTTAGAGGCTCCTGTTTGTAGCTGGAGAGAAAACACCATACAAGGGTATTAGTGGAAGATAAGCCCAGGAACAGTTCAGCTTTAAAGCCCCATTGCCAGAATATCTTAGGACCACATTACCTTCTCTTTTTCACCTGTGTTAAGATAATGGGAGGGATTTGACTTACAAGCCAACCCTGTTTCACAACAGTAGTTTGTAATGGCTCTGTTTGTAATCCAGTTTTGGGTAGAAATGAACCCCCCAAAAAAGGCAGCCACCTCTTGCAGCTTTTTGCTTTGCATTTCATTCAACTGTTGCCGTCCCAGTCCTCACAATCCACCCTACCCCAAAAAAGCCCACCACAAAGAGTAAAAGAGATAGACTTTTAAGTTGAATTTCCCTATGTTGTAACTAAATTGCTTGTCAATTTAGGGTGAAGTCTTATCTCACTTGCCAAGATGTAAGAAGTACAGAGAGGGGCAGTTGTGTGTGTTTGTAACGGGCTACTCTGATTCAGTCAAGTATCTTAAGCACTGTCCATCTGCTCATTTGATATGTGCCTTCCAAATACATGTAGACCCAAGCCCCATATGAAGCTCTGGACCCAGAGTCTGCTTCTGCAGCTGATATGGGCAGCAGTTCTGTTTCAGGACCACACAGGGCAGATGTGATTGGGATGAAATGCTTGTCTGGTCTTGGTAGTGCTCCTCTGGTTCATTCCACTGAGAAAGTGAGCTTCACCTTCATCAAGTGCTCAGGTTGCTTTGCATGTGCCTGCACCCCCACCCCACTGCCACTCATGTGATGGGGGGAACCCTCTCATGTCTTGGCCACCAAAACTTTTTCTTTCGTGGGCAGCACTGTAGCTTCATGTCTTAAGGTGAAAGTCAGAGGTAAGCGGCAAGTAGAAGGTCCTCCAGGTCCTGTGGATGCCTGGAGAGCAAGTGACTGGGCAGGAGAGAGAAATACAGGTGTTATGGACACTTGGACGTGTATCTCTGGTGTGCTGATAAGGTTGTTACCATTTTTCTCCACTGAGTTATTCCTTCACTGTAGCTGAAGAAGTATTAGACCAAAGGATGTCATTGATCTGTTTAAAAAAGCTATTTTGACAAAGACCTGCTTACAGTGCTAGGAGTACATTTTCTTTTTTTTTTTTTTTTTTTCCCCCAATAATAAATCTTTCATAAAATTAAGGCATTGACATTACATCTCTGTTAGGGTAATTTACTCCCCACAGTAATTTTGACTTAGTTTGTTCTACATGGAGTGATATTTTAATCATCCTTTCAGCGCTTATTGATGAGGGTTTGCTGCAAAAGATGAGAAGATTAGTTTAAAATTATCCCTTGTGAATTTAAAACAATAACAAGGAAGTGAACGCAGTCTAAAACAAATTAAGAAATGTAATAGACTTAATAAAAGGCTGATATTTTATTTGATGTACAAAATGACTGCAAGACTCACTGTGGTGGGGCTGCACATATTCTTATCAAACTATGGGTTTGGATTAAAAAAAAAAAGAATAAGCACAAATCTTCCCCTCTCTAAAGGTAAATGATGAATGAGATAATTGGTTTGTATTTTGTCCAACAGTAAAATGTATTGCCTTAACTCAAGCACCATATGAAAACTATGCCTCATTCCTATACCCATCACCTAGGAATAATTTGCATTTCCTCACCCATGAGGAGGCCCCTGGTTTCAAAGCTTTTGTCTCACCAACTCTTGGCTCTTCCTCAGCATGTGAGGGGGCAGCTTTCTTCAAAGATTTATTAACTGTCAGGTCAGAGGGAGTGGAGTATCTTCCTTGAACACTAGGATCTCTGCAATCCTGCAAGGATACAAAAGGGCATCCTTGAAGGCTGAAATTACAGCTTCAAACAACCAACTATCTGTTTGTTTGACTAAAAAACATGACACAGTCTTCACAGTCTCCAGCATTTATGTTGAGTGGTAATCAGCCAGACTGGAAAAAAAAATAAATCAGTGCCAAAGTCTTTGGATGGCTGAACTGTCTCAGAGGTTTGAGACCTTATCCAGCCTCCACTCAGTGACAAACCTGGTAATCATATTCTAAAAGCAAAAATATCACAGGGCATTTTCAGCAGTCAGTCCGAGGCACTGAAGAAAATCTGTGGTTTAGGAAAATATTTCATCTAAAAAGCTTTTTTTCCAGGGTGGGAACTGAATAGTTGCATGGAACTGGTTCTTCAAGAGCACTTGTGGCAGAAGAAGCTAAGGTTTTGAGTGTGGCTGCTCCAAGAAGCAGAAAAGAGCCAGATGTGGTGGCCAGATCCCTTCTTGAGTTGTGTCCCTAAATCCCTGGATGGGTATAGGGGTTTTATGTGGATTTGTTCTACACTTTTTGTCTTAGGCTGTGGCCACATGTTGCAGTGTCTTGCTAAGGAGCAGCTGAATGAAGTCTGAACAGGTGCAGGCACCTATACATATAGAAACTTGGCAAAAACTGTTCTGGACCTGCTGGTTTCACTCTTGCTTTGGCAAGTTACAAAAGCTGGAACTTTGACCCACTGCACAATTTGTGAGGTTTGCTGAATTCTTCAGAACTGCTTGGGATTTAAGCCCCTATTTGAGTGTAAAATGTGATTAGTTACAGTGAAGAGACTTTTTATCTGGCTGATACACCTTTCTTTCAATTTAGTTGATAAATGTGCAGTGTTAACCTGGTCACACGCATTTCACTTGTGATCTGAGGAACACGGCCAGAGGGACTTCTGATGTGAATATAAAATTATTCGCTCTTTCTGCCATCCATTGACCATGCAGTTGCTGTTTTATAGTGAACATGGATGCAATGAGGCATGGTCCCTGGTCAGCATGAGTGGTACAAGGTGTCGCTTCTCTCTTTCACAATACCAGCTGGACCTTTTAGCCAAGGAAGCGTGCTCATCAGTGGAGGAGCAGAAGCTGGGAGGAGCATCAGCATCTTTGGTGCTCCCCAGTCAGTCTGCAGGAGAAAATATTTAGCCATACCCTTTGCATCTGGGTTCAAGTATGAAGCTTTGCTGTGGTTTAATTATATCTATTTACTTAGTGTGGGCATAGCAAGGCTTAATTAAATGTTTGTGTATACACTTTCCACTCATATGGAAAGTGATGCAGAATGTTAATCCTTCTGTTGATTCACTGTATTGTGCCCTGATATGTTTAGATTAATCATTTGAGGGATCAAAGCCTGTTTTATTTAGCTGAAAGACAATGATGATGCTTCTTATATGGCCAACTCTAACGGTCAGCAATCTTGGTCTCTGTGAGCTGCAAAATACAGTATTGCAGTTCCCCAAAGCTTTCTCTCTGTTAGCTTTTCTGCAGTAATGCACAAGAAGAAAGTATTTGCCAGATATTCTATGTGCTACTTGAATTTACTTATTTCTTCCCTGATTTGAACAGAAGGCATATAAAGCATGCTTGTATACTTCGATGGAAGTCTTAAATGGAAGGAATTGGTTTTGCCTTATTTGCATAACCTGCCGAGGACGGACCTCGGTGTACATATGTTGACGACAATAAAATCATCATTATCCAGCCAATGCCTCCTATGCAGGTAGAGAGGTACATCTGGATCAGCTGTGCTTCTGCTGGGATGCCCCAAGGGTTTAATTCCCAAACTTTCATTTCCTTGCTCTATTTTCAGCTGCTATTAACTTTAAAAGGGTTTTTTTGCATGAAGAAGGATTATGCATGACACTGACACCTTATTACTCGGCTCGGTTCGCCGATTGGCTGAAACTCAAAAGTCTTTACTAGTTAGGCTAAAACATTAAAAATGTCTTTTGATAAATGATCTGAAAGGAAAATCAAGCAGATGGCTTTTAGGCCCATCTCATGATGCAGCTTTGCAGAGAAATAATAGTTTCAGTAATGGGTTAGAGAGTTTTATTTAAATCACTATACTATTTAATGGAAAGGGGTAAACCAGGTAGTGATTTTTTGGGTGGCTTTTAAAAATTCTTATTCTTATTCTTTTTTTTTTTAGATTTCTCCCCTTGAAGTGAACCAAAGAACACTTTGAAGTGCTGGGAAGCTATTCTTTCCTCACTTTTTGTAGCTGGTCCATCAGTTTGCTGCTGTCTCTTGTTTTTCTATGGGTGATAGCCTCTGACTTTCCACAGCCTGTTTCCTGATGGCCTCATTTACTACGTGTGTTGTAGGAGCAGTATTTATGTGCCTCAACCTGCTGTCTATCGCTAGAGATCTCTATTATAGTGGGTTTACAGGGTGAATTGCAGCTTCTGGGAGGCTTTGTGGAAAATCAAAGGGTAGTTAGTGTTTCTAACCAGATCATTTTGCCTCCAGGATGGATTAGGTAGATGCAGGCTGGGATGGGCAGCTCCTCTGTGTGCGTGCTGGGAGGGCAGGGAACCGCAGGGCTCCCTTCTGCAGAGCACCAGAGCAACCAGCTTTTGTGTGTAGCCAAAAACATCAACACCATGGTTCTGATCTGAAGGCAGAGAGGCAATGGTGGTGTAACTGGGAATTTATGGTTATTGTATGAGACAGAGCTCAAGCTTTTGGAAGGGCATGGCTTACTCTGGGTGAGAGAGCTGGGTCTGTTGCATTTTGGAGGCTGAAATCAGAAAGACCAGAAACAGGGGCTCCAAGCTACCTGCAATTTGTTGCGTTGCAGGTGCCAACTCTTCTGCAGACCCCTTGTCCCATCTAGGGGCACAGGTTCTTGTGGGAGCTGGTCCTGTATGTGCTAGACCATGATGCCTCTTCCCGGCTGCCTTGGCAGAGCCAGATGGATCCGTGCTAATTAAATGCAGAGGAGAAAAAAAGAAAATGGAATTTGAAGGACTGTTGTGTGACAAGTAGGGGGACAAAGAAAGCTGCCTTACTTGTCCAAATTATGCTGTCAGAAAGAGTAAAAACAACAGGATTTTTGCTAAGTCCTGTAATAGTACAGTGTAGAATAAAATGTAAATTGCCTCTCATCTCTGCTCTGCCAGGAATAGAGGGAAAAAATCTCTAATAAAAGAAGTACAGGTTGTGAAACAAAGGACGTGACCTCCTATGCTAACCTGATATGCTAAAATGCAGTCTAAACACCATGGTTAGTCATTATGGTCCTCAGTGAAAGGAATTTTCTCCTGAGAGATGTCAGCTTAAAATACAAGGTCTTGATCTTTAAGTCGAATCCCTCTGGGCAGACCTTTCTGTCAGCCTGAACTGCTTTGATTTTGATAGCACTTTGTGGTTCTGGATGCACTAGTCCAGCTGGGGGTTTAGATTCCTACTACACACTGACATAGTAGCTTTTCATACATTTTGATAAAAAAAACCCCTTAACTTCAACATGTTTTAATTTTTTCTTTCATATTTCACTCTCCTTTGTATACTCCTTTGTCCCAGTCCTTCTGGTCTTTCTCGGATGATTGCAGACACTGGCATTTTATTTTTGGATTATGCAACAGAAATAAACACAACAGGGTGCTAAATTAAACTTCACAGGTAATTTCAGACTAGAAACTCCAGTCAGCATCTTTTCTTTGAGAGTGTAGCTCTGCTTGACCCATGACAGCACGTCATTTTATGTCTGTAGAGGATGACAACTTGGCCAGATTTAGAGCATCCCATGCTCTAAATACCTGTAAATACCAATACTAAAGCACCTGCAAATACCACTTACAGTATAGGGTTGGTTTTGTAGCACAATCACAGATTTTGCCTTTAAAAACTGATAAAAAGTCCTTGGGAATGATAACTTCAGTAAGGAATAAACTTTGGAGATAAATGGTACATTGACTTTGCCATTTGCATTTACACTGCAGCTTGAGATGACTTTTAATTATTCAGAAGAGGCAGAACGTAAGTCCCATCTATCTTTGTTTCTTCCCCTAAAGCAAATCTGCTCTGTAAATTTTCCTGTGACCACTATACTAATATTTCCTTGGTATAGCTTCTCTGATTTTCACCTCTTTTTTTTTTTCTTTCTTTCGAAATTGTTGTTAGATGTTTGAGATGCAACAGAATTCAGCTACATTGGGCTGTTTTCTCATCAGCTAACTCAGAGCAGATTGATCAGTTTATTCATGTAACAAACAAGGAGAGGAATATACATGCTTTCCAGTGCTACAGGCATGTATCTAGAAGAATGATGTAGCAGGTAAATAGCCTTGCCAACATGAGCATTGAAAAAACTCCATCATATTTGTTCATTTTAGGGAAAACCAGGTGCTCTGTGTCTCATCATGCACACACAGACCTGGCAAGGGGGATGGGAGGGAAGGTAATTCTTCAGTGTGTTTATTGACATGAACTCTATATCTCTTCCCTTTGGCATCCACTGCTGCCGTCAGCATGGGCACCTTCTTCCTCCTTTTCTTTAGATGAGGAGAGTTGTTATTTATTACAATATTACCCCATTTTAAAAAAAATGCTCTGTGGGAAATATGCAAAGAAGTAGGGAAGAGAGTGTTCTTGCTGTCAGATTACAAATGGTTTTGGCCATTTGTACATTTAAGCACAAAAAGGTTTTTGTTTTTAGAGGCTTTGAAGTGAATAATGGGAACCTTACAACCCTAAGAGAGAATTCAGATTTTGATTGCTCAGGAATGAGGTATTTCATCTTGCACCTGCTCCAAGTAAGAAATGGTTTCAAGTATTTTTTTTTAATGTCTGTGGAAAATACTGAAAAAGACAGAAAAGGGGAGAAAAGGAAAAAAAAAAATCCGTTTCTTAACAGGAGTTTTAAACACAACAAACCATGCGGTGGTGCTAAAGTTACAAAAGATGAATCCTTCCAGACCCTCTCTTACAAAATGTGCAGAATGTGGCCAGATGAGATATGACAACAAGTACAAATTATAGCAGTGGCAAACCAGTAAACATGGAAATCTGAGTAAATCAGTCATTTCAAATCTATTTGCTGAACTGTGTTTATCCTCTGCAAAACCTCACGATCTCCTTAGGAAGCACTTCAGGGCAATCTCTGCAGGGCTTTTGCTGGGTGGAGTTAAGGATCAGGATATTCCACAGCAGCATTTTGCAGACATTACAGCTGATCCTTCAGCCTAATTGAAATGAACGATGATGATACCTGCATTTATTTTTTTTTTTCAGTTTGAGTACCCACTTCCCACTTTGAAACTGCTACACAAGACATTGAGTGCTAGAGATAGATAGATTAAGCACTTCTGGTAAAAACAGTAAAAACCTGATTACAGTATTTTGTTTGTATGTTTATTCCTCATCCCCAAGCTACATGAATATCTTGGTATTTTGCAAGAAAAGGAGTATTCTGTAGAGATGTCAGGTTGTTTTTTTTCCTTGTGGCTTCACCAGTACAATCACATCCATTTCAATGCAGTCCCTCTTGTGTGTGACAGTGCAGGATTTGTCCTGCAATCTGCAGTCTTTTCCTCCTTTTTCTTTCTGGTCCACATTCCTCAAATTGTGGAACTGTGCTTTTTAATGGTGTACCCTCTAAGAGACCAAGAGTAGAATTTCTTTCTTTCTTTCTTTCTTTCTTTCTTTTTTTTTTCTTTTCCCCAGGTCAGTTTTAAGCACCTAAGTGGAGCCCTGGATTTGTGTGCTGGTTACAGAGGTCCTCAGTGATGAAAGCTGACATGGGCCAGTTAGCTTTTTCATATTCTGTGAATAGGGCAGAATAATTGCATTCAAAAATCCATGTTTAACATTCATTTACAGGCTTACAATGAGGCACACTGTCTGTGCCATCTCCTAATTTGTACCACTCCGGGAACATTTTCCTTGTCACAGCATTTCACGTTGGGTTTTGTAGATAGAAGTTGAAGATCTGAGCGCAGACCTGTTTCTGGCTCAGACTTCCCATGTAACCTTGTGCCAATTACGAAATCTCTGTGTATCAATTTTTCCTCCTTTAAAGTGGTGACTACAATACCTGTCATGGAGGTATTGCTGGCTGAGCAGATTGAGACGTGGATGGAATTTGTTATAGAGGTATCTTGGTGTTAACACGGTATTCGTTTTCAGTAGCTTCACCAGAAGTCTTCCTTTTTCTGCTGTCCTCCTTCCCTCTGGCTCCTTTCTTAGGATAAGCAAGACCCAGTAATGCCTCATTTGCCCCTTCAAGGTAGAGCATGTAGGAGGGTTGTACTGGGTCTGACTGATGTCCGTTTGACCCTTATTCCTCCCTACCATCTCCTATGCCATTTATGATTTCATGAAATCCTGGCATATCCCTTCTCAGTCCCCTCTTCTCCAGACTAACGGTGCTCCTGTAATGCCATTGGTCTGTGCTGGGGAGCCATTCTGTGGCTGTGGTTAGCCTTGCTGTCCTTCTCTCAGGGTTTACCATGGACTTTTCCTAACAGATGGTCTAGAAAATGCATGTAGCGTTCAACATATAGGGAGACCAAACACTTCTAAAATGGCATAATGATATTTTTGATTCTGCTCTTTCCTAATGATTTCTACATTCTGAGTTATTTATCTACCTCTAACAAACATTGAACTACATTTTTATTCATTATCTATGAGTGCACCCTCAGCAAATCTGCAGATGACACCAATCTGAGTGGTACAGTTGATGCCTGAGGGATGGGATGCTATTCAGAGGGACCTGAACAAGCTTGAAAAGTGGGCCCATGAGAACTTCAGGAAGTTCAGCAAGGACAGGTGCAAGGTCAGGGAAATCCCTGGTATCAATACAGGCTGGAGGATGAAGGGATTGAGAGCAGCCCTGCTGAGAAAGTCTTGAGGATACTGGTGGATGAAAAGCTGAACATGAGCCAGCAATGTGTGCTTGCTGCTCAGAAAGCCAACTGTATACTGGGCTGCGTAAAAAGAAATGTGGCCAGCAGGTCAAGAGAGATGATTCTGCCCCTCTGCTCTGATGACACCCCACCTGGAGTATTGCATCCAGCTCTGGAGTCCTCAGCGTAGAAAAGACATGGACCTGTTGGAGCAGGTCCAGAGGAGGGTCACAAAACTGATCAGAGAGCTGGAACACCTCTCCTGCAAGGACAGCTTGAGAGTTAGGGTTATTCAGCCTGAAGAAGGG
>VYZX01021816.1:0-10448 GCA_013401335.1 Brachypteracias leptosomus
TGACATTCTGTGATTCTGTATCTTACCCTGGGGCAGGAGGTGGGACTGGGTAGACCCCTGAGACCCCCCTGCTCCTGCATTCATGGTCACCTGTTTTTCCTGTCACTGAGACCCCAGCTCCCAGCTCAGCCATAAACACATTTGTGCTGTCAGTATTTACAGCCCCGTGTCTAGATAGGAGCAGGTATTTATATACTTGCAGTAAACCAAGATCTTTATCTGGGCAACTGCTTCTCATTCCTGTTTAAGCCAGTGAAGAAAGAGGGTTTGGGCATTTTCAAGCCTTTAAACATCTTATTTAGGAGATAAACCTGAATCTCTTTGAAGTTCTTTCTGTCTGAGGTAAACAAAGACCTAAATTGCTCCAAAGTGTTTGAGTTTTGCTGCCCTAAGAAAAAACCTCTTTAAGCTAAACCAGCTCGAGTAAAGCTTGGGAGAGCAGCTAAGTCCTGACTTTTTCCCCACACACTCTCTAAATCAGAACCAGGTTATATTTGTTAGTGATAAAACACAATCAGAACTTCCCCTGGATTTCTGCAGAGATGGGCTCAAGTAATTTAGGTTTTTGAAAACCAAAGCTTAGTGCTTGGCCTAATACTTGCACCTTCCTGGACATCGTGGCTGCAGCACTTGGATTTGTGACATGAAGACTTGTCCTGCCTGTGCTGAGGCTGAGCACATAGGCAGAGCTACATAGATCTCAACTGGGGGTTCCAAGTTCCCTCCTGAGACCCCACCTGGAGCTCTGTGTCCAGTTCTGGAGCCCCTAGGACAAGAAAGATCTGGACGTGCTGGAACGTGTCCAGAGAAGGGCCACGAGGATGATCAGAGGCTGGAGCACCTCTGCTATGAGGACAGACTGAGAGAGTTGGGGTTGTTCAGGCTGGAGAAGAGAAGGCTCCGAGGTGACCTTCTGGTGGCCTTCCAGGATCTGAAGGGGCTACAAGAAAGCTGGGGAGGGACTTTTGAGGCTGTTGGGTAGTGGCAGGACTGGGGGGAATGGGTCAAAAGTAGAGGTGGGGAGATTGAGATGAGACGTTAGGAAGAAGTTGTTGCCCAGGAGGGTGGGGAGACACTGGCCCAGGTTGCCCAGAGAGGTGCTGGAAGCCCCATCCCTGGACATTTGGAAGGCCAGGCTGGCTGGGGCTGTGAGCAACTGCTCTAGTGGGAGGTGTCCCTGCCCATGGCAGGGGGGTTGGAACTGGATGGTCTTTGAGGTCCCTTCCAGCCCTGATGATTCTATGATTCTTAGTTGTGGTTGCTGTCCCCTGGGAGCCTTGGAGCTCCTTTGTGGGGTCTTTAGGACTTGAGTAAGAGGGTGCAATGGAAAATTGTGAAAGGTCCACAGACTGAAAAATGGTTACAAGCTCTACTTTTTAGGCTCTAAATATATATTCAGGGTTTTTATTGATTTAACTGCTTCACTGGTGTATGAAAACAGTATTTTCAGAGGGTGGGCTTGTGCTTGTCTCAGGGTAAGATGGCTTTTAATGTGTTTCTTAGCTCTGGCCTGTTAGAGGAGGCCTCATTTAATCATGGCAGGACTGACCCTATTATTAGCAAAGTCCATCTTTGTTAGGTTTCCACTGGAATAAAATAGTATCTGACCCCATAACAGATCCCCTTTCAATGAACTACTGGCGAAGATCCTTGTGAAGGCTCTTTCAAATAAATTCTTGGCAGAGCTCTGGCTAATGAGATTTCCATTGAATGAGCTGTTAGCAGAGCATTTTTTTAACTCAATTTGGGTAGTTAGAGAGGAGCCCTGGGAGCTGGGAGGCTCCAGTTTGGTCCCAGGCAGTGGCACTGTGTCTACCCATGTCTCCAGGGTGGGTGTCTGCACCATCATCTCCCTGCTCCACCTCAAGTGGGGCTCAGAAATTCCCCCAAAGTCATCAAAATGTTTCATTGGGTGCAATGACCTGACTCTGAGGACCAAGCTTTCTGTCCCTATGAGCTGAGCGATGGTTCCAGGTTTATCTTTTGGTATGTGAAGTGGGGTGACCTTGAATATGAACGTTTGGGGTGACACCTCAATGTAACTCCTTAAAACTGCTTTTTCCTCTATTTCTGGACCTACTCAGTCTTATCCCTTCATTTGTGTCCTTCCTGAAAAGGCAGCAGCAGGTGTCCAGGTATTGCAAGCACAATGTCCCTCTTTCTCCTCCCAAATGTCATTTGCCTGTTATTCCAGCTTTCCATCTGAGCTTGGGCTTATGAGTGGTTGGCTTTTGTGCTGCAAATCTTTATAATGGGATTAAGGGGATAAGGACATGTAGAAGATGATTAGTGCTCTCCTGGGAGCCATTAAGGGTTTGTGAAGGCCCTCACAGAAGTAGCATCTCCCCAGTTATGTTGTGCAGGAAGAAACTTGCACTTCCTTTAACACTAATTTTAGAGAGGCTGCAGCTCTTTGGGTAATAAGTATCGATTCCTTGGAGATCTGCTGAGAATTGTCAAGCACGTAGATTTAATCAGAAGTGGGATTCTGGTTGTAGTGTGGATAATACGTAGAAAATCACACATTTCATTAAGGTTTTTGGAGGGGATGAAGAGAGGCAGGCAAGAGGAGAAGTCTCTGTTCCCCTTCTATCTGATCATCCACAGCCCGTTGCTCTGCAGGATCAAAAGCAGCATCCTCCAGACAATTGTTGCAAGAAAAAGCCCTCAATTCCCTGAGGTGAGGTCTCAAGCACCTCCCCAGCCATGCCAAGACCCTCCAAGGGGGCTGCATTGGGGCGTTCACACTCCAAAGCATCCTCTGATGCTGAGGTTTGCAGCAGGTTCGGGGCTCCTCAGTGCACAGGAGTGTGATGGGGAGAAAAAGCTCCTCCACAAAGACTATTTACCACCCCACACACCCTGGCAACGAGCTCCTTCTCTGAAGGCCCCAGCCATCCTGGCGTGCTGCAGATAAGAGCTGCAGGATTAGCTCTGCTGGAGGGGAGCCCTCCTCCTGCTCCCAGGTTCGGGTGTTTTGTGCCAACTGCTCAGCACAATCCTGTTTGTGTCACAGCCAACTGGCCTCCTGCTGGGCTTTGGTGGAGTCATGGAGCACAGCAGAGAGATGTCTTCTGGAGTGGTTACTGTGCTGGCTGGGAGTTACTGCTGGACCCCCTCCTGCTCCCCATCCTGATGTCCTCAGCAGGCTCAGTGCTTTGTGCTTTGAATAGAGATACTATGTGGAGCTCCTGACATCTGGTTATTCCAAATGCACTTGGATGTATTGGGTTGGAAGGGACCTCCAAAGGGCATCTAGTCCAAACCCCTACAATAAGCAGGGTCATCTCTACCTAGGGCAGGTTGCTCAGAGCCCCATCAAGCCTGATCTTGAATGTCTCCAGGGATGGGGCCTCCACCATTTCTCTGGGCAACCTGTTCCAGTGATCCACCACCCTCATATTAAAGAACTTTTTCCTAATGTCCAAACTAAATCTCCCCTTTTCTAGCTTAAAACCATCACCCCTCATCCTGTTGCTACAAACCCTTGAGAACAGATCCTCCCTCACCTTCCTGTAGCCCCTTTCATTAGAAGGTCACTCTAAGGTCCCCCTGGAGCCTTCTCTTCTCCAGGCTGAACAGCCCCAACTCTCCCAGCCTGGCTTCATAGGAGAGGTGCTCCAGCCCTCAGATCATTTCCATGACTCTTCTCTGGACCTGCTCCAACAGCTCCATGTCCTTTTTGTGTTGAGGGTTCCAGAGCTGGACACAGAGCTGCAGGGGGGTCTCACCAGGACAGAATCACCTCCCTCCGTCTGCTGGTTTACACTTTTTAAATAAACCTCTTTATGGTGAAGAACAGATTCATAACACACACAACCTGGGGAAGAATGAGCCAGTTTAAAAGTCAAAAAAACTCCCTTATTGGAAGCACTAAAGCCAAGTGCAAGGCATGAGAAGAGCAGAGATGGCTGATGGTGACCAGATAGCAATAAACATCATCCCTCCAGGATTGGTCCCCCATGCTGAAAGTAGCAGCTCCTGGGGTAAGTTTGGGCTGCAGGATAACGTGGCTGGCAGCCAAAGTGTTCTCCCTTCTTCAGATGCTTCCTAATTAAGTTCTGGCTATTAATCTGTCTCCCTGGGTCAAAGATCTCCTATGAAATAACAAATTAAAGTGAATCATCTCGAGGTAGGTGCATGAGGATGGTTTGATTGGAAATCATGTCTCATGCAGCCCATTTGAAGTGGGAATGGGCTGGTTGGTGGCTGAAGCCTAGTGGAGGCCTTGGATCTTTTTTAATTGATCCTAAAGCTGTCTGGGCTGCCCTATTCTCCAATGCACTGATTAAGGGTGATTATAGAATTAGCTGAAGAAAAAAAAAAATGCAGCAGGATGTCATTGCCATGCAGAGATATCCTTGTGTTCCTCAGCTCCAGGCTGTAATCCTTGGAATGATTCATCCCTTGAATGTTTTTCACAAAGCTGCTGACACAGCATTGTTATTTACCCAGATAATTCTGTTCATGGCAGGAGAGTCCATGCCCACCTGCCCTGCACCCCTTCCTAGGGCAGCAGCAGAAGTCCTCCTTCTCCACCCACCAGCTGTGCCCCAGCAGGAGAAGGTCTCCTCCTTTGAACTTTGGACTGAGCTTCTTGGACATCATCATGGCAAAGCCAGTGGGTGAAACTCATGCTTGAAATTAAAGATGTGCTGGAGCCGAGGACCTTGAGGGTCAGGGTTGATGACAGCAAGTGTGTTTGCCTGTCTGTGCAAAAGATCATCATCATGGCATCCTGGGCTGGATCAGAAGGGGGGTGGTCAGTAGGTGGAGAGAGNATAAATCTGTAAAGGGAGAGTGTCAGGAGGATGGAGCCAGGCTCTGCTCAGGGACAGCCAGTGATAGGACAAGGGGCAATGGGTGCAAGCTGGACCAGAGGAGGTTCCACATCAATAGGAGAAGAAACTTCTTCCTGGTGAGGGTGCCAGAGCCTGGCCCAGGCTGCCCAGGGAGGTTGTGGAGTCTCCTTCTCTGGAGATGTTTAAGCCCCCCTGGCCGTGTTCCTGTGTGACCTGCTCTGGGTGCTCCTGCTCTGGCAGGGGGGTTGGACTGGATGATCCTTGGAGGTCCCTTCCAACCCAGTGCGTTCTATGATTCCCATCCTCAGTTCCCCTGCGTCCTACTGCATGAGAAAACCACCTCTCCATGCTTTAGGAGAATCTCTGAGTGCAATTTTCTCTAAACACCTGATTTCCTACCAAGCCAGTTGCAGGTATTTTCTAACAGGCAGCTGTGACCCTGCAATGACTCAGAAGGCACCGTCCTGGGTGACCTCCTATTGACACGGGGGCAGTCACAGCATCTACCCCCTGTGCTCTGCTCCAGCCTTCCCTGACCCAACCTGCTCACAACGTGTTGGTTTTCTCAGGCAGGAGAACCTGGCAGCAGCTTGGTGTGGAAGAGTCCATTAGTGCCTGCCCCAAAGCCAAGCTCTGCCTTCCAGAGCTGCTCCTTCTGAGCCATCATGTTTATTAGCCTGAGATTTGACTTGGGAGACTCCTGAGCACTAAGACAGACCTTTTTGTCTTGGGTTGAAAGTGTGGGTGGAATTCAAAGCAGGAGAGGAAGGAAGCCATAAAGGATCTTGCTGTTGTTCACCTTTATTGGGCAGCACGTGTGATGTAAAAGGGAGGGGAGGAAAATGCATCTTGGCAACTGAGACAAGCTGCATGGAGAGAGGAACCCACAGAGGCCAACAGACTCATGTGCTCACCTGGATTCAAAAAGCACCTAGAAAACTACCAGCAGAGGAACAAAATTAAAATGGTGCAATGGAGGGGAGGGATTTACACATCTCTGCTTAGAAAATCAGCATTAAAGTAAAATGTTCAGGGCAAGTGAGTGTGATGTACATTGATCAGTAGCTTCAGGGATCTCCTGGACACCAGTGGCTGTCCAGCTTGTGCTGGAGAAGATGGCCAACTAGAGAAATCAAATGGATTTATTATGGAAATAATGATTAATAGCTGAAGAGCTGGCTCAGAAAATCCTGCTTTTGCCTCCTCACCCCTAGAAGTGGGTCCCACACATGCAGGTGGGTTTTAAATGTCTCCAGAGAAGGAGACTCCACAACCTCCCTGGGCAGCCTGGGCCAGTGTCTGGCACCCTCACTGGGAAGAAGTTTCTTCTCCTATTGATGTGGAACCTCCTCTGTTCCCTTCTTTCTTCTCTAGAAGAAGAGGGAAAAAGTCTTGTTCTCCATAGCCCCAGAGATCACCTCCCACTGGGGTAATCTCACCTTCCTGGGCTTGGGTGCCCACTAGCAAAGCCTCCATTGCTCTTATTTTGTGTTGTTTTGTTTTTTTCCAAGGATAGGGGTGAACACGTGTGGCTCAAGGCAGAGGAGAGTGAGGTGTTAATGCAATTTTGCTTTCCCTTTATCTCCACCTCCTCCTGTGCTCTCCTCCCCTACCTGAAGGAGATGTGGAGGCAGTTTGGGGGAGAGATGATTCTTCATAATACACCTACTGAAGGCTCCGTGTGTTCTGCCTAATCCTTTGTTTGCCCTTATTCTGTACCCACTTGAGCAGAGTGATGGGTTTAATTAAAGGGGGGTGGGTAGAGCGAGTGAGGAGCAGTGATTTGGAGCTGCCAGAGCTCCCCCTCTCTGGCTCTGATCACATCCCTCCCGACTGTCCCTCCAGGCTGGAGCTGCAGTTTGAACTTTGGGGAAGGTGTTGGGAGACAAGATGAAATGTAGGGGCTGCTGTTTGATGTTGCTTTTAGTTGCCACTGCCAAGCTGGAGCTGGAACTGAGGCATGGTTGGGGGGCTCAGTGGTGGGGAGTGTGTGAACTCCTCCTGCAGGATATACCCCAGGACTATATTGCTGTGGTAAAGGGTATTGTGGAGCCAAGTGAGGAATGGGAGCAGCTCAGAGCCCTGATTTTGCAGCGGAGATGAAAAGCAGGAGAAGGGGGAGGTTAATCCATGCAGAGTGAGCTGCTCCTTATATCACCTTGATGGATAAATACCAGCTTGGACACAGTTCTCCTGAGAATAGGAACTTGCACGATTTGCTTGGTGGACAGGACAAGAGGTGATGGCCTCAAGTTGCACCAGGGGAGGTTTAGGTTGGACATTAGGAAGAAGTTCTTTACTGCAAGAGTGGTCAGGCACTGGCCCAGGCTGCCCAGGGAGGTGGTGGAGTCACCATCCCCGGAGGGGTTCAACAAATGAGTAGATGTGGTGCTTTGAGACATGGTCTAGGGGTCAGGGAGATGTTGGGATGAAGTTTGGACTTGATGATCCTAGAGGTCTTTTCCAACCAAAATGATTCTAGGATTTGGGGTTGATAGTCATTCTTTAGCCTACCCCCAGAGTTCCACCCCTGTAACATCTCATCAGCTTTAGCCAAGGTATGATGCAGCTCAGCAAAGTGCAGCCTTTAACCAGCCAATTGCAGCAAGCAGGTTGTTCCTCAGTATCTACTGCATCCAGCTCTGGAGCCCCCAGCACAAGAAGGATGGGGACATATTGGAGCATGTCCAGAGGAGGGACCAAAATGCTCAGGGGAATGGAGCATCTCTGGTGTGGAGACAGAGTGAGAGAGTTGGGGCTGTTCAGCTGGAGAAGAGAAGGCTCCAGAGGGACCTTAGAGTGACCTTCCAGGACCTGAAGGTGGGGGAAGGTCTATTCAAAAGGGTTTGTAATGACAGGACCAGCAGTGATGGTTTTAATCTGGGAAAGGAGAGATTTAGACTGGAGATTAGAAAAAAGTTCTTTAACATGAGGGTGACAGATCAGTGGAATGGGCTGCCCAGAGAGGTGGTGGAGGCCCCATCCCTGGAGTCCTTCAAGGTCAGGCTTGCTGGGGCTCTGAGCAGCCTGCCCTAGGTAGAGATGTCCCTGCTGGTGTAGGGAGGTTGGACCAGATGACCCCTAGAGGTCCCTTCCAGCCTCAAACATTCTATGATCACTCTCAGTGTAGGTGTGATTCTGTCAGTCCATGTAGTAGGCAATGACATAGATGCAGGTTTGTGGTTCTGTCAGGCCATGTAGTGTCAATAACTTCAGTCAAACAAGCCCTGGTCTTCTTCCTCATGATGACAAACCTGCTTTCTCACCAGCAAATGACTTGTAAATCTCTTCTAAATCGAGTTTTCCCCTTTTAATTGATCCTATGGTTTAAAATCACTTTGTAATGGAACTTTTTAGGCCTTGAGTTCATAATGATCTTTTAAAAAGCAAACAACCCCCCTCTTATGCTCTGTAGCTACTATGACCTAATTACCTCTTAGCTCTTATTGACTCTGTGGGCCATGGGAGATTTAACCTAATGGGGCAAAACAAAGCTCCAAAAGTGTCCTTAAATGTGTGGGTGTTAGATCTCACCTCTGGAGCTGCTGTTGCTTCTCCAAAGTCAATAATGTGGTTGATGACATGTTTCTAGACAGGAGCTGCCCATGCTCAGAAGGCACATGGGCAAGTTGCTGGTTACAGTTGGCTCAAAGAGATGAGGAAGGGTTTGTACCATGAAAATGCCCCTTTCTTTCAGAAATTGTGGAAATGTCATTAAAGACAGCAGAGGAATTGTGCTCTGCCTCCGAGGTGTTTGGGTGCAGCAGGATAATTCCTGGTTGCCACCAGAAGTTGGCAATTTCTGCTTGGCTCTGAGGTCAACATTCAGCATCTCTTTGGTTCATGCAGCACAATTTTCTGAGTAATAGGAGATAATTTACTGGGTGCCGTAGCTCAGCCTTAATGAGATCTAAGGTGAACCTCCAAAAATGATTGTTTCAAGAGCACAGAGCTACGTGTAAAACCAAATAGCCAAAACAACCCTGGGTTTGCTGCCTGAGGGATGTTGACTCCCAGGATAGAATCAGAGAATGTTTGAGGCTGGAAGGGACCTCTAGGGGTCATCTGGTCCAACCTCCCTACACCAGCAGGGACATCTCTACCTAGGGCAGGCTGCTCAGAGCCCCAGCAAGCCTGACCTTGAATGTCTCCAGGGATGGGACCTCCACCACCTCTCTGAGCAGCCCAATGGATGTCAGAATCCCAACAGAATTCTTTCCACTATGCAGTAATGAGCTTAGTTGCTGCTTAGATGCCCAGGGATGTTAAGAAATGATATTAAAGATGGTCCTCCCTGGGGTGGATGTCCCACCCAGGAGTGACATTTTGTTCCAGTGTGGCTTCAGCATCTGGCCATTGGGTTTTGGTATCTCCTTTTCCCTGTGAAAGGCCATATGTCCACATCCTTCTTGTGCTGGGGGAATATATTGGAGCATGTCCAGAGCAGGGCACCAAAATGCTCAGGGCAATGGAGCATCTCTGGTATGGAGACAGGCTGAGAGAGTTGGGGCTGTTCAGCCTGGAGAAGAGAAGGCAACAGAGGGACCTTAGAGTGACCACCCAGGACCTGAAGGGGCTACAGGAGGGCAGGGGATGGTCTGTTCAAAAGGGTTGATAGTGATAGGACCAGGAGGGATGGTTTTAAGCTGGGAAAGGAGAGATTTAGGTTGGATGTTAGAAAAAAGTTCTTTAACATGAGGGTGATAGATCAGTGGAATGGGCTGCCCAGAGAGGGGGTGGAGGCCCCATCCCTGGAGTCATTCAAGGTCAGGCTTGCTGGGGCTCTGAGCAGCCTGCCCTAGGTAGAGATGTCCCTGCTGGTGTAGGGAGGTTGGACCAGATGAGCTCTGGAGGTCCCTTCCAGCCTGAAACATTCTATGATTTTATGATATTCCAGTCGCTTCTTGGTCTTCTTGGCATGAACTGAACAAATTAAATATCTGGGTGACTCTTCACAGAGATTTGCAGGCTCAGGCCTCAAGTCCTCAGTCATATTCCAGCATATCCATACTGGGGCAATACGTGCACAGGATATTCCGGGTGGGTTATCAGGGTGGCAAATTAAAATAATCAATGCAGTGTGCACTTGCTGAAGGCTCAGCCTCCCCCTCTGTGTGCTTGTACATACAGATTAGATGTGCTACAATAAATCAATGCATTCCAGTCCTGCCGAGCTGCTGGAGGTGTCTGAGGAGTGCAGGGATAAAGCAGAGGTTTTGTCACTCCTTTCATCAGTAAACATTGCAAGTGATCAATTAGGGAAAAGTTCAGGACAGCTTTGGATTGGCAGGTCTGCAGCTTAAAGATCTCTGCCAGGGGCAGCTCTTCCCTCTTCAGCACCCCAGGACCAAAGAATTTGGGGGGTTGGACTAAAGGACCTGTGGAGGTCCCTTCCAACCNCGTGATTCTTCCGTGATTCTTTCTTCCCTGATTCTCATCCCTCCCACAACCTGGCTTATCCCCCCAGCATCCCCCACACCCAGGGTATGATGTTCCTCTCACTCTCTCACATCTCTTCTCGCTGCTATTGAGATGAAACAACTTGCAGATCTCTCAGCAAACAGCCTTGATTGGGAATTAATCACCATTTTAATTTGACAGCGAGCGATCCCGCTCGGCTCGCCGCGATTCCTCCTCTCCCCACCC
>VYZX01021816.1:17763-28432 GCA_013401335.1 Brachypteracias leptosomus
CCCCCTTCTTTTTGCCTTCTCTTTGCATTTACCACCCCAAAGACCTCCTCCTTTTCCATACAGATAAAAACTGCAAGGATAATAATCATAATAATTAGAATATTATAATTATAAAAAGATAATTATAATAATAAAATAATTGGAGGCTTGTTCTTTACCTCCCTCTTCTTTTAAGTTTATTTTAACCCCCTGAGGCCAGCAGAGCAAGCACCATGGTGCCTATTTCAGTGCAGCCCTAAGGGCACGTGCCTATGGGGAAGCTTCAAGGTGAAAATAGGGTGAGAAACAGCCACTGGTAGGTCAAGGTAGAAGGAAAACATGTGAGAGAAAGAAATTGCCTCCAAGAAGATGGTTTCATGGTGGTGGCTTGGCCAGGGAGGTGCTGGGGACCAGTGGTGGTGCTGGTGGGGTGAGGTTGCAGGAGCTGTCATCTACCAAGGGTTCAATCTGGGGCTCTATAAACCCCAACAGATCCAGGCTGGGCAGTGGGCAGCTTAAAATCCAGATAATTGGGTCTTTAATCTGCTCTGGAGACTCCTGAGCTGGGGAGCGACACGATCTCCTCCTTTGGGTGAGGGGAGCACAAAGAGAAAAAGAGGAGGACAAGAAAAAATTAAAAAGAAAAGGCACATGATGGGAATTTATTTGCATATTCCTACAATAATCCAGTCATTCTGCCTGGGGGATGTGGGTCCTGCTTAATGCCCCTTTATACAGTTGTTTTTTTTTTACGATGCCCAAGGGTTTATTTACTTATTTATTTACAGATTCACTTTGCAGAGGTGGGAAATGAGAGGCAGAAAATGCCTTTCTAGGTTTGGATTTTTAAATTTCGTTTTATTATATTCTTTTATTTTATTTTTTGATTATTGTTTTATCATTTATTTTATTTTAATTTAAATTTTATTTTATATTTAATTATTTATTTTATTTGTATTGTATTGGGGGGGGGTTAATGTTATTTTATTTTATTTTGGCTGGGGGTTGCCTGAGGCTCTGCAGAAGCAAAGCAGTTTCCTATGGCAAGAAATGGTCCTTGTTGGAGCTGAGTCCTTCTATCCCACCTTTATTACCCATTTTTTCCCACTCCAGCTCAGAAGGGCACATGCAACATCCCCCAGTGATGATCCTGGTCAGGGTCTGAGCCCTGGCTCTTCAACATCCAAAATCTGGGTATTTACTGAATTTAATTAAAGCCAGGTAATAATCAAGACTCTGGCTCCATCCTCAAACATCTCGGAATCCCAGGCAGAAAACTGCCCTGTAACATTTCCCCTCTTCTGTATAAATTCCATCTGGAAAGCACAGAATTGTTGGGATTTTGAAATAGGTGCCTTATTTCAGCTCCACTTGCTGGGAACGCTGCTGCACCGAGTAATTACATAATAAATTTGTTAGAGGGATATAAAGCCATAAAAGCAGTGGTAATGGCTGGCAATTTAATAGCAGAATTGTAAATGAATTTTCCTGTAGCAGCTTTAATGGAGCTGGCTGCTACAATTAAGAGAACATCCTTTGGGGTGCCTTTAATTTTTGTTGTTGGGAAGTTCAGTGTCGTTAATGCTGGGGCTTGAAGAAGCTTCAAGCCATGCAAGATAACTTTGGCTTCCTCTGCAACCAGCAGAATGGTGTCCTGAAGAAGGTGGTTTTAGCCCATTTAACACTTATATTTTCTTATATATATTTAAAAATATATATAATTTTATATATATATATATATATATTTATATATATTTTCTTATAACAACTACCATAGACTTGTACCATGGACTGAGCTCATGACCTTCACCTCCTTTCCCTTCTCATCCATCTCCTTCCCACACTATGGGGCATCTTCTGCCTCAGCGGTGGGAAGCAAAGAGGACTGAGCCAGGTTTGGGGGGCAGAGACACTATTTGTAGCATTTAGCTGATCATTTTTATTGATTTCTTTGATAAAAAGGTCTAAATGGAGGGGTGTGGTTATTGCAGTGCTGTGAGTGCTGACCCCACCTCTGCTCCTGGGGTGAGGATGCTCCATCCAGAGATAGAGTCCTGTTACCTCCCTTGTGTGAGAGCATAGAATCATTGAGTGGTTTGGGTTGGAAGGGTCCTCCAGAGGTCATCCAGTCCAACCCCCCTACAAGAAGCCGGGACATCTCTACCTAGGGCAGATCCCTCAGAGCCCCATCAAGCCTGACCTTGAAAGTCTCCAGGGATGGGGACTCCACCCCCTCTCTGGGCAACCTGTTCCAGTGATCAACCCCCCTCAGAGTGAAGAACTTCTTCCTAATGTCCAACCTAAATCTCCCCTCTTCCAGTTTGAAGCCATCACCCCTCGTCCTGTCACTACAAGTCCTTGTAAAAAGTCTCTCCTGAGGTTTCTTGCAGGCCCCCTTCAGATACTGAAAGGCTGCAATGAAGTCTCCTTGAGCCTTCTCCTCCAGGCTGAACAACCCCAACCCTCTCAGCCTGGAGAGGTGCTCCAGCCCTTTGATCATTTTGTGGCCTCCTCTGGCCCTGCTCCATCAGGCCCGTGTCCTCCTTGATCATCCCCCTCCACTTCTGCTCTTCCCTTTTCCAACCCTCTGGATTTCCGAAGCAGATCAAGGTTACATGGAAATAATTTCACTTGAGCAGGTGCCCCAGGCCCCTGACCCTTCACGTGGTGGTTTCAGTGACAGGGTCCCCAGTGCTGGTTTCTCTTGGTTTGCCTCATTGGGTTTCTCTTCTTCTCAGTTTGCCTAATGACAACTTTCCATGTCAGCCCCAGCATCACCTCATGGCCCGAGTTAGAAGGAAATGCTGTGAAATACCATATCTGATTTGCTCACAAGCATCTTTGGGGCAATTTAGATGTTTGATAATTATTGATGGGATGTAATTATGCTTCCAATAACACCCACTATTGCTCTGAGGAGCAGGGAGCTGCTGCACCACAGTGTGCTGCAAATATAAATTGACCCAGGCAACCCTAATCCGCCTACAGTGGGGGATAATTAAAAGATATGATGAGATGTAAGGGCCAGGGAAGCTGATGGAGACCTGACACTGCTTGAGGGTTGGCTCTGAATCCCCTCCTCCTGGTGAGGAATCCACTTATAAAGGGATGCATAAGATCAGTGCATGTCCTAATGCTGTTTTCTCTCTGCTGCATCCCTATTAGGTTGCCCTAAGCTGTGGATGCTCCATCCCTGGAGGTGTTCAAGGCCAGGTTGGACAGGGCTTTGAGTGACCTGGTCTAGTGGGAGGTGTCCCTGCCATGGTAGGGGGGTTGGAGATAATCTTTGAGGTCCCATCCAACCCAAACCATTCTATGATTCTGTTACTGGAACTTGATCTTCAACTTCAGGGGTTTTTTTGTTCGTCAGCCCTTAATAGTCGGTCATTTGCCAGTGCAATGTGTAGAGCCCTGCCCCTATTCCAGCAGTGAGTTCAACCTTGCAGTTATTCCTCCATAATTATAAGAAATCTGCTCCCTTGTTGCATTCTAGACCAAGGCAGGCAGCAGAAAAAAAATACTTTAGTGAAGATTGGTCCAAAATCCCTTGGGTGGAAGGTTGCCAAGAGCTGATCGCAGCCCTGCTGTGCATGGGGGCTGGGAGAACAGGCTGAAAATCATCCTCTGCCTCCTTCCAGCCCCCTAAAAATACAGTTTATCTGGCACCCTGCAGCAAAATCATCTCGGAAGGCTGGTGTGCAGTCAGGGCTAGCTCAAGCAGGGGCAGCTGGGCTTTGCTATGAGGTCTGTGAATCACAGAATAGTAGGGGTTGGAAGGGACCTCTGGAGATCATCTTGTCCAACTGCCCTGCCAAAGAGGGGTCATCCAGGGCAGGTTACACAGGAATGTGTCCAGGTGGGTTTTGAGTCTCCAGAGGAGATTCCACAACCTCTCTGGGCAGCCTGGGCCAGGCTCTGCCACCCTCACCATGAAGAAGTTTCTCCTCATGTTGAGGTGGGACTTGCTGTGTTCAAGTTTGTGGGGCATGGATGATTTGTAGGGAGCTGTGTGACCGAGCAAAACTGGGGTCCCCTATTGCAGAAAGTGCTGCCCACCCCTCCCCAAAAAAACCTCCAAGGTATCTTTGGAGCAGAGGGGTGAGCCAGGAGCTGCCCTGAACAGCAGCAGCCAGGAACAGGGATCACAGAATCATTAAGGTTGGAAAAGACCTCTAAGATCATCAAATTGAACCTTGATGGAGATCATGGGGATGCTCCCCATCAGCAGTGACCAGGGTGAACCAGCTGGTGACCATGGCAGGGGGGTTAGAACTAGATGATCTTTGAGGTCCCATCCAACCCAAACCATTCTGCGGTCCTATGATGTGATTCCTGCTCCAGAGCCACCCCTGTCCCACCAGGAACCTGCTGGGAGAGGCAGCACTGTGGGGTGCAGCAGTGGGTGCCACTTGCCAGAGCTTTAATAGATGCAAATAGGGGCAGGGGAGGGGGATGGAAAATGTCAGAACCCATTGTAAATGCTCAAGGCACTGGGAGTGCTGGAATCACCTCCCCAGTGAACACTGGAGCCCCTGGCAATGGACTTCAAGCAGCAAAAAGCTTCAACAAGGATGTTTCTGCTGAACTTTAAATCCCTGCCTCTATTTCAAATATCCTGTTGTGCAAGGTTGTGCCAGTCAGTGGATACGCAGCAATTTTCTCTATTTTTCTTGAAAAATTGCAAGAACATTTTGACCTTTCACCCCCGAAATCCCAACTTCACCCCAGGGCTGGAAGATCAACCTGAAATCCCAGTTTCACCCCAGTGCTTGCTCTTGCCCAGCCCCGGAGCATCTTGGCCTCTTTACCTACCGAGTACTTCCACAAGATAAATATTTAAGTATCATAAACAATTACGACCAAGTTTCTTGGGTGACTGCACACAGCAAGTGCATTTAGAATTCATTTCCCAGGGGTATTCAGGCTTCAAATTCACTTTCTGTGAATGTTCACGCTAATAAAACCCCGTTGCACGGGAAGAGAACACAAGAGAGATGTAAATATGACAAGGGCAAATTTGCTCAGGAGCTCAAATGAATATTCACCAGCTTTTTATTATTTTTAACTATTCATCTCTATTTGCTGTAAAAAGATTAGTTTAGCTCTACCCTCCAGCTCAGTGAAGCGTGTGCTGCTGAGGTATAATATATATTTCCTTGCTAATGGGAAGTTTTGATGCCAGCAAGCAAGGAGTACCTTTAAAACCTGTTTTTTCTTCAGGGAAAAGTCTAAACCCACATGAGTTGTCACCATCACCATTAACATCTTTATTTCTACACGTCTCAGAGTTTCAGGCTGGGGTTTTTCCCAATGAGCCAAAGGGATGTTAGAGCCTCTGCTCCTGCTGAAATGCAAGAGGGGGTCAGGAACAAAATTTAGCCTCCCTTATATATATTATATATTATACCTCAGAGCCACTAAGGTGATGAAGAGAGTGGGACATCTCCCTGGTGAGGAAAGGCTGAGGGAGCTGGGGCTCTTTAGCTTGGAGAAGAGGAGACTGAGGGGGGACCTCAGTAATGGTTATAAATCTGTAAAGNATTTTGTGATTTATAACCCCCTTTACATCTGGTGTCCTCACCAAACCAAACCCATCTGAGCAGGCTTTCTGTGACATTTTGATGCTCTCTGGTTTTTCCCCTCTTTAAAGCTGCAGATCCCAGCTCCAGATTTTTTCCTCTGATTTTCTTTGCTCACCTTGCATCTGGTGCTGCCCTGGGTTAGGGGATGCTGAGCTGCCCCCTCTTCACACCACCTTTGGAAGGACTTGGGGGGGTCATTGTGTCTCCTTTAGCCCCAGGCAGAGGTAGCACTGCTCTGACATCTTCATTTGATTCCCATCCTGGAATTGAGAGCGATGCAAATTAGCAATAATGAATATTTTCATTAAAAGTGTCTAGACACTGTATCTGAAGAAGGGGATAATGATGCTGCTGCTTTCTCTAAAAGTAGACCCGGGCTGCTTGATGGGGTTTTTTTCATCAGAAAAAGATAACGTTTATTTATAAAAAGAAAAAAAAAAAAGGAATTTAATGTAAGTGAAATTAGGGTAATTGCTAATTATGTAACTGCAAATGAAGCAGATCTTGATCTGGAGGCGAGCTGGGCAGAGCATGAACCGTTAGTTTTAATGGGGTGTCATCAGGAGGGAGGAAAAGCAGCCAAACAGTCCTAAGTTATTTCTCATGCTTGTCCAGACCTGTTGGATAGTGAGGGATGGAGCATCACCCCCTCACTGCAGGTCTGGCCTGACATTGAGCTCAGGATCATAAATATGGATGGTATAAAGGTACCGTGGTGGGTTTTAGCTTGGCAGAATGAGCTCTCCATCCACCAGCCCTGTATGTCCCACACCTCACTCACATCTTCTCCAGCAGCTTTGAGGTTCTCCACACCGGGGCCTCTGGCAGGATGACAGATGACAGAATGACAGGACAAGGGGTGATGGTTTTAAGCGAGAAAAGGAGATATTTAGGTTGGATATTAGAAAAAAGTTCTTTAATATGAGAGTGATTGATCACTGGAACAGGCTGCCCAGAGAGGAGGTGGAGGCCCCATCCCTGGAGACATTCAAGGTCAGGCTTGATGAGCAACCTGCCCTAGGTAGAGATGTCCCTGCTTATTGTAGTGGGGTTGGACCAGATGACCTTTGAAGGTCTCTTCCAACCCAAACCATTCAATGATTCTATGACAAACTGTGTTTCAATGTCCCCAAAATTTGAGAGGTTTTATTTTTCCCTGTGCACTGGAAGAAAGCTACTCATGCAGAGCCTGCCCAGAGCCAAGTTGTGAAGCCACAAACGTTGCAGGATAAAAACATCACCTCACCCAAGCTGCAGTGCCTGGAAATTGGAGAAATTAAACACGCTTGAGTAGCTTTGTAGATATGGATCTTCATATTCATACAACCTGCTGAGGGTGAGCAAACACAAGAGCTTGTCAGTCGGGCTCTGATTAATTATCATCACTAGGTTTTATACATAGAATCATTTAGGGTGGAAAAGACCTCCAGGATCATCAAGTCCAACATCTCCCTGACCCCCAGACCATGTCCCAAAGCACCACATCTACTCGTTTGTTGAACCCTTCCAGGGATGGGGACTCCAGCACCTCCCTGGGCAGCCTGGGCCAGGTTCACCTTCTTAAAATCCCTCTGCCAACAGTCCTGCCAGTTTAGGGGTTGGAGTCTTGTTCTTAAGATCTTTGGGGTGAGGAATGTGCTGGTACCCACAGAACCTCCTGCGTGCTCAGGAGCTTAGGAACAGGTTGAGATTTAAAGAATCCATCCAGCTGTAATTTAACAAATTTATTTAGTGTTTTGGACACTCCTCCATATCTGCTCTGGCTTTCTCCAAGACAACCCATAGCATTCCTTCTCTGATGAGAGGGGTGATGGTTTTAAGCTAGAAAAGGGGAGATTTAGGTTGAGTATTAGGAAAAAGTTCTTTAGTATGAGGGTGGTTGATCACTGGAACAGGTTGCCCAGGGAGGTGGTGGAGGCCCCATCCCTGGAGACATTCAAGGTCAGGCTTGATGGGGCTGTGAGCAACCTGCCCTAGGTAGAGATGTCCCTGCTGGTGTAGGGGGGTTGGACTAGGTGACCTTTGGAGTTCCCTTCCAACCCAATGCATCCTATGATTCTATAAG
This sequence comes from Brachypteracias leptosomus, assembly GCA_013401335.1. Classification (NCBI taxonomy): domain Eukaryota; kingdom Metazoa; phylum Chordata; class Aves; order Coraciiformes; family Brachypteraciidae; genus Brachypteracias; species Brachypteracias leptosomus. The sequence continues at coordinate 25,390 of VYZX01021816.1, forward strand.
AACATCAGCTTTCCCTCAGGTCCCTCCTGCTCCACCAAGCCTTCATTTGAAGGCATCTCCCTCTTCTCTGGTGCTCCAGCCTTGGGGAAAATTTCCCTGCTTTCATGAAAAGTTATTATTATCAGTAATATTAATATTAATAAGTCTCACCTGAGCTACTGAAGGACTAGATGATGCTTCAATCCTCTCTAGTAGAGGCCTGAGCTCTTCTTGGCATGCTGGCTGGTGACCAGAGCTATCCCTCTGGGACTGCAGATTGCTCCCAGTGGCAACTGGGAATCAGACAGAGGTACCTGGGTCTGGCTGTGGCAGCTCGTGGCTGGCTGGCCTTATCTCCAGTCTTCCCCCAAAGTGTAGGAACTGCTAAGAAAGCCCTGGCAGCCTGGGGAGTCCTCCTGGACATGGGCCATCAGGTGGCTGGGGGTGGCTCAGCAGGACGTGATGCTGCAGACTGGGAGGTGAGTGGGATGGGCACCTGGTTTTGTGGGGAAAAAGGAGAAAAAGCAGGAATAATGTGAATTATTTCAGATGATTTTAACTGTCATATACCAGAGGCAAAGTAAAATGGCCAAGTGAGTTGACAGCACCTCCTTTTGATCTCTACCATGAGCTGACTTGAGGGCAGAATTTTTCAAGGGCTGCTAATTGCCTTGGTATTGATTCTATCCCGAGATACTTTATCACACTCCTGTGCTTCCTGGGGAATTTTCTTTGTTGGTTGGTTGTTTTTAAAGGAATCTATATCCAAAGTTAAATGGCCTTTATTAGCAGGAGCATGTTCCCCACCCTCCCATGGCTGGGTGTTACCCTGGGGTAAATCAACCCCAGCATGTGAATATTGCTCTGGTTTTCCAACTGCCTTCTCCCTGATGAAACTTTATCTAGGTGTATTTTTAGAGCTTTTATAGTTTTGTGGGGAATGTAATTACACGTTTGTAATCTTAGGCAAGACAGGAGTAGTCCAGCCTGCTGAAAAAAAAAAAAAAAAGGGAGGAAAAAGAGGTAGTTTTATTGTTCCTCTTGTTTTAAGGGGCTGCTTTGTCAGTGGGACAATTCTCACACTAGATGTGCCCCCAGTGTTGGTGCCATCAACACAAGGGAGGCCAATGGCACTTGGACCAGAGGCTGCTTTGCCTTGGGTGGCCTTGGGAGAATATATTAAGTCTTGTTCTTGTCTGGATTGTAATCTTAGGATTACTGTGGAGGCTTGAACCACCCTCCAGATCTTGTCTGTTCTTACTTCACAAATACTAGAGTCAAACATTCCATCAATCTACCTTTGAGAGCAGCCCTGAGGAGAAGGACTTGGGGGTGCTGGTGGATGAAAAGCTCAACAGGAGCCAGCAATGTGTGAGTGCAGCCCAGCAGCCAATGTCCTCCTGGGCTGCTCCCCAGCAGCGTGGGCAGCAGGGCAGGGAGGGGATCCTGCCCCTCTGCTCCAACCTGGGGAGACCCCCCTGAGTGCTGGGGCAGCTCTGGAGTCCTCAGACAGCAGAGACATGGAGCTGGTGGAGCGGGGCCAGAGGAGGCCACAAAGATGGGCAGAGCTGGAACCCTCCTCCTATAAGGCCAGGCTGGGAGAGTTGGGGTTCAACCTGGAGAAGAGAAGGCTCTGGGGAGACCTTCTTGCAGAATTCCAGTATCTGAAAAGGGCCTACAAGAAACTGGGGAGGGACAAGGAGTAATGGTTTGAAACTGGAAAAGGTAGATTTAGATCAGAAGTTAGGAGGAAATTCTTCACTGTGAGGGTGCTGAGACCCTGGCCCAGGTTCCCAGGGAAGCTGTGGATGCTCCATCCCTGGGGGTGTTCAAGGGCAGGTTGGATGGGGCTTGGAGCAACCTGGTCTAGTGGGAGGTGTCCCTGCCATGGCAGGGGGGTTGGAACGAGATGGTCTTTAAGGTCCCTTCCAACCCAACCCATTCTATGGTTCTATGATCTTCCTTTCCCAGCATGCTCTGGCTGACTCTCCCCAAGCCCTGCAGACCCTATTTCGAGCTTTATGCACTGGGAAGGAAGGAAAGGGCTGTTCTTCCCCCAATTTTGCTGCTGGTATTTGTTGCCAGAGTTGAAACATGGGTACAAAGGTTCATTCCTGCCTCCCCCCCAGTCTAGGACACTGCTCTTGCCTGTGATCTGCCAGGATAAAGCACCTACAGGGTCATGAAAATTCAAACGTGTCTGGATTTCCCCGTGCCTCTTGCTAGGGTCAGATCTTCATAGGAATTGACTTCACAGGACAAAGGATCTGTCAGATGAATGCAGATGCTCTATTAATGATAGGGTGCATTGACCCACCCTGACGTGGCATCATTGCTGCTGAAGGAAACACAGAGGCAACCCATAATCACCTTTCCTGCATCCGTCCCACTAACACCTCATTTAAGTATGTATTTTTTCTGCTGATTGATCATAGGATTTTTTTTCGTGGCACCTATTATCTTCCTGTCTAAGGGCTGCAGAATCTCCCCATTCATTTAAGTTTCTACATGATCCTTGTAATAGTGTTTGAGCAGCTGGTAAATTGGGTCTGCAAAGCTCTGTGGGCTTCATGTTCAGGGGATTTCAGGACAGAGGATTTCTTGGAGTAAGTCAGTAGGATCTGATCTCCCAAATCACCCCTGAGGTTTGCAAAACCCAACTGCAATTCCCTCTGTCATTTGTGATAGGGAAGGGATCTGGAAATGGTGCTTCATAGAATGGGTTGGGTTGGAAGGGACCTCAAAGATCATCTCGTTCCACCCCCCTGCCATGGCAGGGACACCTCCCACTAGACCAGGTTGCTCCAAGCCCCGTCCAACCTGGCCTTGAACACCTCCAGGGATGGAGCATCCACAGCTTCCCTGGGCAACCTGGGCCAGGGTCTCACCACCCCAGTCTGTGTTTCATATAGACTTTGCCTGAAGTTCTTGCTCTTTGCTCCTTCTTTCTCTCTTTCCTTCTGGGAAGCTGTGTGTGAAATCCAAGCAGTTTACCAAACCTCCTCACAGACTCCACCGCTGCTGCTAAGCCCATGAATGCACCTTTGAATCATAGAATCATAGA
>VYZX01021821.1:0-12858 GCA_013401335.1 Brachypteracias leptosomus
AACATAACATAACATAACATAACGTACATACAATAGCTAATTCCTAAAGTACAGCTATATTACTTGGCAATCATTGGTTTCCACTGGATGCAAACACTTAGGTCACCTGGTTGCTCATTGTCTTCTGCAGCAGTATCACATCCACTACAATTAGTAAATCCTGCTGGGTGGCAAGAGCTAAGCTGCCATTGATCTTACAGTGAATCTTTCTACAACAGTCACTCCTATTCCTCATGAATCTTCCTGTTTCCAGTCCTAGCCACATCAGTTGAACCTTTCCTTGCCTACCCTGCAAGCCTTTCCTGATAGCTGTGAGTCATTGCTCCCCGCTCCACTAACTGGATCTTGGATTTTAGGTTTGAGTTTCCTTTTGGTTCTCCTGCCAGAACTACCAGTAAGCAAACTGAACACAACTGAACTTCTTTCTCTCCAGAGAGTGATTGCTCCAGATTTTCATATTAAAGACAAAGAAACCTCAAACCTGAAGTTTTTATAAATTATTCTTTTTTATCTTCCTTGTGGCAATTCTAGCTTCCTGCCTAATACCACACCTTTTATAATAATCACCTAAATTGATGTGTAATGAAAGCAGGGATCATAATGGCCTCATATTAATTGTACTTATCATTTTGCTTTTCCCTAAGCCACCTATAACACCTCAGAACTCGTAAGATTTAAAATGCTTGCATCCCTCAATACACTTTGTAAAATTGAAAGACAAAGGATTTTTAGCAGAAATGTCATGAGAAAATAAATTATCTTGGATGTGCAGTAGATTAATAATGACTCATTTATAATGTTTTTTTCCCCTGGGAATCACCAAGTTTGGTTGAAAAACAAATGAATCTCTGAAGCAAACCTCTGAGGTCAGATATGATCACATATTATATAACACAAGCACATTAAGTTAAGGGACACGCAATGTCATAACGCTAGATAGCTAGGTCAAAAATAGAGCTCAAGAAGTTCCATTGCCAGTTCCTGCTTGAGCCACTGGAGCATGACATATTTCCTGCTTTATTAAAATTTGCTTGTACTAATATATTGCCCCTTTAATGCTATGTGTTTCTGATATTTGTCGTGGTGCTTAAGCAGGAAAGAATCCAGGAGGTACTTCCAGCCAGCATATACTTGTGCTCAGTAATGCCAGGGCCTTCTGTAAGCCCTCTGAGTAGTCCTTCAAAGAGATGGAGACTCATCAAGGCCACAGTATTTCTCACCACCCTACTCCTTTCTTTGCATGCAGACTGTACTGTGTGATGCATTCAACTTTCTGCTCTGACAGTAAGACTGCTCAAGATTAGAGAAGGATCACACCTCAAATATGTGGTAAAAGCACAATACGCATTAAAGATTGTTCTGACAAACAATCCTTACAGAGCATCGTTTCTCATCATCTCATTTCTCAGTACAAGCATTCTGCTCTGAGGAGGTACTCACTGCTCTCCTTTGCCTCTCAGCTATTGAAGATGTGTGCTGCTGGTAGGAAGGTCAGCACTTCACCTTGCCCTCTTGTAAGTGGTGTGGTGTAAACCATAGTCTGGCCACTTTTTAATAGAAAACCCACATTTTTCTAACAAAAGCACAAATAAGTTATTTTCCTTCCCATCTATCACAATCCCCACCCTCCTCTTTTTTCATTCAATTCAGTTAATATTTTTTTCATTACTGTCACAGTGTATTTTTTTTTCTGTTTGTACTATTGAAGATGAAATGGTATTTCCCAATTTCCTCATTAGAAAGCAAAGAAGAGATTTCATTTTTATAGGGAGAGATACTGGTACCCATCTAATAGAATAGTGGCCTTGAAAAACTAAGTGGGATTTCCACCCCATAGGAAGTGTCAGTATTTCAAGAACATCTCTTAAAACAAATTTAAAGGAGAAAGAATTATTTAAATTTTCAATTTATAAATGTCAAAACTTACTTTAACTTCAACCTGAACTTTCAGGGCACTGTTCTGATAAAGAAAGAACAACAACCAACCAAACAACTATTGACATTCTTAAAGATATAGAAAGTGAAGTTATCAAGTGAAAGAAATTTCTCATGCTCAGCCTTGAATCCTCATTTCAAGAAAGCCATACAATCAGCTGGAGAGAGTTCAGAGAAGAGACACTCATGCACAAAGAGCCAACCACTGAAAAGCAAGCTCTCTGAGGGGCAATTTCAGGAGTTATCTGAAAAGAAAAGGTTGAAAGTGACTATTACTCTGTAGAGATATTTTATATTGCATGGAAAAAAAACAAACCTGTGACAAAAGCAGGGACTCCTCAACCTTACTGACAAAGGCATAACAAACTAAAATGAAAGGAAGAAAGTCAGAGCTGGATAAATTTGACCTTGAAAATCTCAGTTATAAAAACAGTTAGACACTGCATCAGAGAGGCAAAGAAAGCGAATGCAACCCCATGGCTTGAAGAACTTATGCAGAGATGGTGGTTTCAACAACAAAAAGATTCTAATCCAGTTTTTGATATGAATTTTTGGACTATGTTTGCATTACTCCTGATTGTCTTTGTTTGAACTGTGATTGATTGTTATTTCTTCTTTCTTGAACTCAAGAAAAGAAGATAAAGACTCGTGTGCTACCTTAACTCCATGCTGTCTCTAGCCACTAGGTCACTGCAATAATGAAAGCCACAAAGCTTCAATTCACAGAATTACATAATCAGAGAATGGTTGTCGGCAGGGACCTCTGGAGGTCATCTGGTCCAACCCCACTGCTCAAGCAGGACCACCTAGAGTTGTCCAGGACCAACCACATCCAGCTATTTTTTTCCATCTTCCATCTTTTCTGCATCTTCAAGGATGGAGACTCCACAAGCTCTTCAGGTAACCTGTACATGTGTTTGCTCATACTCACAGTGAACAAGTGTTTCCTGATGTTCAGATAGACCCTCCTGCATTTCAGTTTGTGCCCATTGCCTGTTGTCCTGGCACTGGACACCACTGAAAACAGCCTGCCTCCATCCTCTTTACACTCTCCCTTCAGGTATTTAAGTACATTAGCAAAATCCCTCCCAAGCCTTTTCTTTTACAGGTTGAACAGTCCCAGCTCTCTCAGCTTGTCTGCATAGGAGAGATCACAGAATCATAGAATCATTAAGGTTGAAAAAGACCTCTAAGATCATCAAGTCCAACTGTCAATCCAACACTATCATGACCACTAGACCATGCCCTGAAGTGCCACATCTACACTTTTTTTGAACACCTCCAGGCGTGGTGACTTCACCACTTCCCTGCACAGCCTGTTCCAGTGCTTGACCACCTACACCAAAGTAATTTTTCCTAATATACAATCTAAACCTCCCCTGGCACCACTTGAGGCCATTTCCTCTCACCCTATCACTAGTTACTTGTGAGAAAAGACCAATGCCCACCTTTCTACAACCTCCTTTCAGGTAGTTGTAGAGAGCAATAAGGTGGAGACTTTATTCTCTTCTCCAGACTGAACAGTCCAAGTTTCCTCAGCTGCTCCTCATAAGACAAGATTCTCCAGTCTCTTAATCATCTTGGTCCTTCAATGGGTTGTCTCCAGTATGCCCATGTCTCTGTCATACTGGTGAAGCCCAGAACTGGACACAGTACTCCAAGTGTGTCCTCACCAGGGCTGAGTATAGGGGAAGGATCACCTCCCTCAACCTGCAGGCAGCACTCTCCTTAATGTAGCCCAAGGTATTGTTAATCTTTGCCACAAGGGCACATTGCTGGCTCATGTTCAACTTGGTGTCCACCAGGACCGCTAGGTCCTTTTCTTCCAAACTGCTTCCCAGCTGGGTGGCCCCATGTACTCATTGTTCCTCCACATGTGCAGGACTTTGCACTTCTTTGTGAACTTCATGAGATTCTGGCCAGCCTATTTGTCCAGCCTGTCGAGGTCTCTCTGGATGGCAGCATGATCCTCTGGTGTATCAGCCATTCCTCCCATTTTTGTGTGGTCAGCAACCTTGCTGAGGGTATGCTCTGCCAGATCATCAAGGTAATTAACAAAGATGCTAAACAGGATTGGACCCAATATTGACCTCTAGGGTACACCACTAGTTTCTAGCCTCAAAGTAGACATTCCAATGCTGATCACCACACTCAGGGCCTGGCCATCCAGCCAGTTTCAGTCCATCTCACTGTCTGCTCATGCAGTTCATGTATCAGCAACTTCTCTCTGATGATCTTATTGGAGACAATGTCAAAGGCCTTGCTCAAGTCCAGGTAGACAATATCAACTGCTTTCCCTTCATTTATCAAGCCAATCATTTCATCACAGAAGTTTATCAAGTTGGTCAAGCATGACTTCCACTTGGTGAAGTCATAATGACTGATCTTGATGATTTTCTCATTATTAACATGCCTGGAAATGAGTTCCAGGATTAGCTGCTCTATCAGTTCCTCAATTCCCCATGAGGCACATATGAATCTCAGAATAACTGCTGGGTCAGCCCTGGCATCTTTGTTAACCAACTCCTTTACACTGAAGGGATCTCAGTCTCTTACACTTCACCTACAGTATGTGACAGTATAGTCTTGCTTAAAACAGGAGGAGTGTGACTGTCTTACCTAAGCTGTTGGGCACAGTGGCAGGGAGACTAACTCAAGTGTAATACTAGAATGGTCTCTTTCAGCCTGTGGTGTGTTTACCTTGGCTGGNCCTTATACCAAGTGAAATAAAACATTTTCATATTCCAAACAAGTCCTTTCCTGATTGATTCAACATTAATCTGTCCCCAATTACTGTATGTTGCAGTGGGTTTCCATATTGTCAGTCTTCCAGGGAGAATGTGCAGTACCTGTGCTGAGAGCACAGCCAGGATATTGAGGGCATAAAGGAAACTGGCGACTTGGATCACTTGAATTCTAATTACCAGGAGGTGTTAAAGCAGCTCACATTAACATCAGTCCAACTCAGAATGCTTTCATCTGTTTATGTAATTGCAGTGATCAGAGTAAGGTCATAGCAACAATAAGTTTTATGTTTCTTTCTCTTTTTTTACCACAAGCAGAAAAAAAATATGTTTCAGTGAAGTGAAGCCGGATTGAAAAGACTACATTTTCTGTTAAAAATGGATAATATAAGATGGGCTGGGAGTGCTATTTTTCTGCCAACTTCACAAGGGGAGGATTGTTCCTGATGTCGTAAATTTGATACAAAAAGGGGAATCTCCTCAACTATTCTATATTCTTGTGTGGCTACTGAGAAAGTCTATCAATGCTGTCCAGTACCACAAAAACAAGGTGTGTGGATATTTCTAAAGCAGAAAACACAACCAGAAGAGTGTATTTTAGTCAGTGTAATTTGTACAATTAAATGAGTGAGTCTTCAAGAGAGTTGACGAAAAAATAAATAGGTTCACTTCAGTGAGCCACTTCATTCAGCATTCATTTCAGTTACAAGTGTTTATGATTGGCAAAATTAACTGAGGTTAGTGGGTAATTAGCACCAAAATGTGGGGTAATAAAAAAAATAATTAAAAAATAAATAAGGAGACAGAGAAAATTAGGAAATGGAATGCTTCTAACTAATGGCACTCATACACCAGAACCTTGCCACAAACTATGTAAAATGAACATAATGTATCCTGATGATTATATTTTGTTTAAAATAAAAAGTGAAAGATGAATAACGGAAATAATATATACTTTTTTACATTTAGAGAATGATTCCTCCCAGTGTACAACAGTCGTCTACTGCAGAAAAGCAAACCCTGGTAGAATGAAGCACAAAGCTGGAGAGCATTCGGTATTCATCAAAAACAAGTTTAAGGGAGGTAAAGAAAGAGCCAGTAGGTAACTGAAAGGTAGCAAATCCTCTCAAGCATGTCACAGCAACATAAAACCACTTGGCTGAGATGGATGATGTTCACCTGAACTGTACCTCTCTAGAAACACTGGTGTCATGTCCTCAGTTTTTGCAATGTTTCCCATTCAGTTGATGTTCAGGTCTCTTTCTGCTAGGTTTCTGTAGCCTGGTATTCAAAGTTAGAAGGTAGTGGTGATTCAGAAAAAGACATCCTTACTGTGATTGATAGAAAGCATACAAGTTTTATTTGGATTCTGATGGTTTCATGTGCACTTATAGCACATTTTGATTAAAAAAGGATATGCCTGGGAAGCACAGAGAGGAAGGTTGCCTGCCTGCAGGGTAGGTAGTACTTCACTGGCAGCATGCTAAGTAGGGAGGCTCACAGTGCAAAGCAGGAGTTTAAATAGAATCTATAACACAGGTAGTGACCCCAAAATGTTTCAGAAGAGACCTTTCAGCCATATCCTGGAAGTGATAGACACTTTGTCACACATATCTCTGCAGTTCAAAAGGTTACAGAAGATTGGACAGAATAAGCCTGGAATGGAGTCCTTGTCCTACATGGAGAGGACTAGCCACTTCCTTTATTTTCTGGACAATCACATTCAAATCTCACATTATTTTACTGCTTGATGAAACAGCTTCAGGGATGCAAAGCTTACCTGTAGTGCTCACTTTACATCCCTGTGAAGACTCATGGCCCATTCACATTCACCTTCCAAAGTCTCTGTGCTCTTATGGACTCAGCTATGACCAGGTAGTAGCCAAGAATCTATTTCATCCATTTTTTCATGGGGTAATGAGACACAAATATAAAGTTTCCATTTTCTTTCAACCTCTCCACCCCCCACAAGAAAACACAATTTATAACTAGAGTGAGATGAACACAGTAAGGTTTATGGTTGAAGCTCAGTCAAATAAGAGAACTAATGAATATTGACATTTTCCTCCTGCATCACCAAGTTAATTTATGACATACAAAAAAATTACTGTAGTAGCCCTGAAACTCTCCAGCTTTTTAGCAGCTTACCAGGTGTGATCCTGTAAGGAAGTAGTCAATATTCTTCCACAACACAGGCTCCCAAGATCTTTTAAGAGAGCAAGGAATGTTCAGCTCTTCATATATTAGTCCCTCAACCCTAAGGCAATGGGCTGCCAAGATGGGAGCCGATAAGTGAAAATAAATAAACTTTCCTTTTCTCTTCTTCCTTTCCTAAAAAGCAATCATTCCCTCTATGGCTCCTAAAGGAGGATAAGAAAAAGAAAGCATATTCCCAACCTTTTGCTTTCAACTGGGAAAAATAAAGTTTTGTTGTTTGTTTTTTGTTTTTGTTTTTGTTTTTCAGAAACACAATGATGTAAGTAGTAATATCCTTGTCTGTGTGAGCAATTGTTAAAAATACTCTATGAACGTTTGACTCCCAGCTTTTTATCAAGATTGACAAGACTGACATCTGTCCTGAAGAGAAATAAACACTACATATGTTTACAAGAAGTCCAAGATAATTCTGAAAGGAACATTGATCATAATATTTAGTTAAAAGACACCATAATTATTTACTAACTTGAAACTTTATTGTGGATGATTGCAAAGATGATTTTTGATCAAAGGCCTGGACATCAGCACTTGTTAAGACATGGAGCGTACCCAATATGAGTGGCTCAAATGCTCAAAACTGTGTGGAAGGGCATTTGACTCGAGACTGATACTGTTAAAAAGGAATATGCCCATCAGGCAGTTGATGTCCATCAGATTGAACAGTAACCAGAGAATTACAAAATAGAGTTTTGAAAAACAGAAGAAATCAACTTGAAAAGTATAAAAACATGGACATTTGTAGTGGGGGAGAGACACCTTTTGCCAGAAAAAGTAGCAGTCCAAACTTGGATTAACACTGGCACAAGCTGCCTCCAGCATCATAACCTGTGCCTGGACCAGGCAGAGGTGCCTCTCCATTGGGAACTCTTCACTGTTTGTTGGCTAATTACTTGTCATTAGTAAATCACTGAACTGCTTTGATACTGATTTCATTTAAACTGTGTGCTACACTTATCTCTTTTACAGGTTGGAATACAGAAATTCAGGTGTTAGACCTCAGAAATGCATACAAGGTTCTGTGTAATAACATCCTCATCTAGGTGACAGAAATCAAGCAAAATGATGGGTGGTTTGGAAAAATGATTCTCCAAAACAGCAACAAGACATTTTGGTCAATCTGATTGCTATTCATCCTTAATACATCTAAATGTTAATTCCAGACTATCTTGGCCTTTTATTTTCTGTCTGGAATGTGTTTCACTATATTGTTGTTATATTATTAGAGAAAATATTTATTTCTCAGATCTACTGTGCTGTAAATTGAAAGAGCTTCTTTGGACTAAACAAAGCTGTATTAAAACTTGAAACTATGCAATATATCACACTAAAGATTTCCTGTAGCATCAGTAAGTCATTTAGTTTGCTGTATGCATCTCTACAGGAATATGCTGAGATACTGCCTTAGCTTTCAACAAATTCCTTTCCAACACAAATAAGGGAAGAGACAGTTTAGTGTAGAGATGACTCCAAGTCATCGTGACATTTTGTGCATCAGCCATCTGCTACTTAGACACTATCTGATGAGTCAGGATGATTTGACCACCAACTAAGAAGCAGGAGAGAATAAGGTCATGAGAGAGAATATATCTATTTTTATCCTCTATATCTAAGCCTCTAGGCATACAAGCCCAGAAGTTCTCTTACTACATTCAGAGATTCTCCACAAATCCAGTGTTTTTTTATGAACAAGTTGTCACTCCTGTTTCATTCTGAACTAGTTCTCTGCCTGACTTAAATTTTCTCTCCATATATTTAAGAAAGAAGGCTGTTGCTATACATTAACCTCGTCCTATTTGCCTCTTAACTAAGAGATTCATGTATTTGATGCACAACATTGAATTTTCTCCATTTCTCAGCCCCACATACCAAGCACAGCTGCTCAGCATGCCAGACAAATATGCCTAGCATACAGGCTTTCAGAGCAAGAGAGATCATGCTGCCAAGCCCTACCATTGCCAAGCAGCATGTCCTTTTCTCCACAGCAGCCTTGAACAGTATCCCTTTCTGACACAGCCAGGAGGAACACCTCATAACTCCATGGTAGTGTACGTCTTATGATGTGATCAAAATACACATAAAGTCCTTATTTAGAGTAGTATCTTCCTCATGCTTAGCAGGTCACCTTGCCACAATAATGGCTACATTAGTATGACAGATTGTCTTAGAGTGCTGATAAATTAAGAACAGCTCCATTTCAGTGGGAGTAGAAATTCAGGCATTTCTTTTTTGAAATAAAATACTTAAGTTTTCATTTAACTCATTTGATGTAGACTACTGATGGAGAAATCTCTTTTTTGTGATTCATTTTCTCACATCCCCACTAGAAGGGGATGGAGAATATTGTGAGTCTGTTACAGAATTTAAAGTAATGGAAAATCCTTATTGAACAGGGAAAATAGGAAAGAGGGATGCAGGAGCTGAATACACAGCAGTGCCGCAATGTTAACAGCTGCTGAGCTACTTTTAGCAGCACTGACTTATTTGCCTGTTATCTAAGAGTATTCAATGTAGAGAGTCTGAGATTCTTTAAACATAACAGCTTTGAGGGGAAAAAAGTATTATTAGGGGATTTTAGTGTGCATCTATTACACTACAGGAGTATTACTTAACCTTTCACCTAGTACACTGGAATTCTGTTTAATCATTTATTTTGTACTGTATGTATGCCATCTAATGGTAAATGAGAATAATTCCTATTGTTTCAAATGAAGCAGTATTCAGCTACTTCAGCAGTGCTCATCCTACTTCAAATTTTATCCTTTTTTCAGCCTTTTTTTTCCCTATCTCAGTTACAATGTGATTGCAAACCTCAGAGAGGTAAAATAGCAGCTTATTCTTCACAACTTGTGTGGTTTTGTTTCTTCTGTAAGATGTACTGTGAAAAAAGGTCCAAGTCGAATAGAACCAATATTGTGCTGTGCTGCAGAAGAACAAGATGTGACTTGTGGGACTCTTAATTGAAGGAATCTTTCTAGTAATTCTCAGTGTTAGATTCACTGGACATAAACCAGCATAGGCTGGGAAATTCAGCATTTCAGCACCAACTGAAAGCAAAATACTTCTGAAGAACTAGAAGCTCAGAATAACATTCTCTTATTTTTGTAAATTACAGCAAGAGAGCTCCCTTTGACTTCATTTATACTCCATTTTAAGCTGGAGAAAGTGAAACACTGAGTTCAAGTTGGCCATATTTCCACCACAAAATATTTGTTCTTGTTGTGCAGTTGTTATGACCTTAAAATGGAAAATTTCTGCTTCTATTATATTGGTTTATCGTGCCTTTATAAATGTTTAGAAAATATTTATGCAAAGAAATCCTTTCAGCACATTATATTATAAGATTATATGAAGAACTCCAATTTTCCTTTCACTTTCCCCCATATAAAACTAGAATTATTCTTGTGTGAATCAAGCCTCAGAGTTCCAAATATCTGTTATAATAATAGGTTTATAGATTAAAATATTAAATTAATAACACATAATCAAATAAATAAAGCTATTATTTTAATGATCACAAAAATTAGACTGTGAATAGCCTGTGGATCCCATTCTATTCTGTACTTGGCCATAGCAGGAATGTTCCTCAAATAATGCAACAGCCTAAATTCATTTTTTACGGTAGAAATTCGTCACTATACACTTTCTTTAAAAATATTGCTCTTCATTTACAATGATGAACACCATAAGTATGCAAACTCTTTGCAACTATAAAGGGTTTGGGATTATCCCTATTATTGGCTGTCTGAAAAGTCTGGATTTTTAGCATTTTGGTGTAACAGTAGCACCTACAAACATTTAGATGATTATTATTGTCATTATAGACCACTGTGATCGAAGGTATATTTTAATAGTATTTTATGGTTTAAATATTTTAACATTTTCATTTCCAGCATATTTTTATCTTTCTCCTTTCATTTTTTTTTCTTTTTCTCTAATTTAATTTCTTTCCATATTTTTGTGAATTAGACACTATTTAGTATCCTGTAAAGAAAAAAGGAAGCAAATGTATGGGTGGGTGTGTGCATAGGTGGATGAATAGATGGGGCGATGTACACATATTGCTGGATTTCAGACAGTAGACTCTCAACTACAGGAACTTGGTTAACTCCTTCCTCACAAGATTAGGTCATTTAACCTATGCTTCCTTCCTCACAAGATTAGGTCATTTAACCTATGCTTCAAACTCCAGTGTTTAAAGTGAGATGATAATCATTTATTTTTCCCCTTTCAAGAAAATTACCTATTTATGTTGATATCTGGCAATCCAAAATTATTTTGTATCAGCTAGGAATATTTATATTTCACTAACAAGGTTATACTATTAGTCACAACAACTAAATACCAGAGTAGCTATTCTTTATTGTTATAATCAGATAACTTACTGTTCTGTAAATACAAAACAATAATGAGAAGTACAGAATGATTTACCCATAAACACAAAATGTTTGTGTAGAATATTTCAGTAGCAACTTCTGATAAGAATAAACTTGTTATTCAAACACTGAAGATAATCTGTAGATATAATTGTTTAGACAAGTTAATTTATATTTTTTCTATCATTTATGAAAGATGTGAAAAGACCTCTGACCCAAAAGGAAACAAACATATTTTCTGTCATTTGAAACCAGAAATATCATTACTGTCAATAAAGCCAAAGCTGCCAGAGATTTGGTCTCAGCTGAAAAAAAGCAGTTCAGACTGTGAGCTTACAACTTTAGCTTTTCCTGCCAGAGAGACCTGAGCTGTTAACGTTACCATTGGGTGCTTGCTCTCAGCTCTGATTCCTTTAATTTGTTGGATTCTGCAGAAATGAACTTCTGAAAGATCCGACAAAAAACAAAAAATTATTTCAATGAACTCATTCTATTAACCGGTGTGAAATCTACAGGGAAATTTTGCATGTGGGAGATAACGAGTGGTAGTGGACTCAGTTCATATCGGGAATATATAACACACAATTTCCACAGATACATGATTCTTAAAGAAAAGATAAATAGTTTGCAGCTAGTAACATTTTCCTCCCAATCAAAATTGGTCAACTGACTTAATTGGCCATGGACTTCGGGTCAAAATGCATTGAAATAGAGAGCACAGTAAGGGCCAGTCCATTTACTATTTATCAGGATTTTACTAATTTTTTTTTCCTGACAATTTGCATTGTTTTCTCTCTCTTTCTGTCCTCAAAAGCTCCATTGCCCTTTCAGCAGCTGCTTCTGGAACAAAACCCACTTTTAACTCAATTGCTCATCTAAGAAGTTAGAGCCAGATTGTGATCTCTGACAGCTGAAAATATAGACAAAACTGATTAATTTCAGGAGAAGAAATTCTGTTGTACCCAAATAAAAGAAAAAAAGTTCATGAACTTTGAAAAATAATATTCATGTCATCTCCATCTCTTTAGCTTAAACTCTTAACGACAAAAGACTTTGAAGTTTTGGTTATAACACAGGTTAGATCATGTCAGTGTTTTATGGTAAGCCTTATTTGACTCCATGTGCATTTTAGCAAAGGATATTTATTTACAGCGATTTCTATTGTTGAGTCTGGCTGTATTTTACATCACATTTCTGAGACTTTCCTACATTTAAGTTGACTATGTCTGATATTTTTTTGAAAACACAGTAATCAAACAAATTGGATCAACTGGACAATGTGAACCTGTGTGGTGGCCAACATATAGGAGGGAAGGGATGCCATCCAGAAGGATCTTGACAGTCTTTAGAGATGGACCTGTGCAAATATCAAAAAATTTAATAAGGCCAAGTGCAAAGTTCTGCACATGGGTTGGGGCAATCCCAAGCACAAATCCAGGCTAGGCAGCGCATGGATTGAGAGCAGCCCTGAGGTGAAAGACTTGGGGCAGATGAAAAACTGAATTTAAGCCAACAATGTGCACTTGCAGCCCAGAAAACCAATGGCATGCTGGGCTGTGTCAAAACAAGCTTGGCCAACAGGTTGAGGG
>VYZX01021845.1:2552-29472 GCA_013401335.1 Brachypteracias leptosomus
TTCTTCAATTGAATAATAAAATGGCCACAGAATGCACCATTACTAAGGAAACTCTGAGCCAACTTTTGATTCAGCTAATTTTTCTCAGCAGTTTGAGTTACACTGAGCTACTTGCTCTCTGTATTCGTTTAATTAGCAAAATGTTTGATTATTGGATTGTGAATATTACCTATTGACTCACTTATTTTATAAAAAAGCAAGCAAAAGAACAATGTTATATTCATGAAGCAACCAAACAACATGTAATTTTGTGAGGACTTTCAGGGATGAGAACAAGGGATACAACTGGAAATGATGGAGGGAAGGTACAAATGGGATGTTGGCACAGAAAGCAGTTTGGGAATTTCTTCCGTAGACTTGTCTTGTATTGCTGGCTTCCCATTCTCTCTTCCTTTCCCCCATCATGTGAAGCCTACCCAACTTTTGGTTAAGCCTCTGGACATACAGAAGAATCAGTCTGAAATTTCCTCCAAGAAACATGATAATATAACAATGATAAATGTTAGAATGCTAAAATTTTGCATAATTAATTTTACCTCTTGATTAATTATATTCCCAGTACTGAGTGTTGCCAAATGTTAGTAAACCATATGGATGACAGAAAATTCTAGAACAGAACTGTTTTGGTTTCCACATTAATGCGTATTTACTGGGATACCCCTGTATGGCAATGTCTTTCTGCTAACAAGCTCTCTGATGAACTAGGATGTGTTTTTAGTCAGCAGTATGTAAGCAGTCATTTAGCTGCCCAACTTGCCAATAGCAATATTTCCCACTATATTAACACTAGCACAAAAATTAAGAAAGATATTATGAAGTATTCTCAGCATGTGTCCTTATGGGAAAAAAAGCCACTTATAAATCTACAAATATGTCAGTCCCCTGGAAAGCCCTCAGACAGCTGTGAATTTTGGCCCCACTGATTGGAAACTGTAGGAAATTCAGAGCTTGGAAATCAGGCTAGTTTTGGATGAGTCCAGGCTTAACAATTATATGGTAAATTAGGAACAATATCATAAACAATTTGCATTGTTCAGTAATCCAAATAACATGTTCTCTTATAGATACAGAGAAAATGACACTCCAATACAACGATGGCAGGCTGGCAGGAAATTTTTAAGGACTAGCACACCCCAGGAACATGAATGCAATTATTAGGAAACAATGGGAAAAGCGCGGAGGAGTAGTTGCGTGCTGTGTCTGTCTCCATGGCATTCAAGTGTCATCAAATGAAGCTAAGCAGTTTGGTACAATATACTTGTTTAGGGATGAAGGGCAGGTGGAACTCATCCCAGAAATGGTCCCTATTAGTAATGGATATGCAAAGGATTGATCTTAGAAGAGCAAGACTCTTTTTAACACTGACTAAATTGGGAGTGGTTTTGGTTTAAAATTGGCTCAGTGTGGGAGAAAACAACCTCCAAGGTAATTCTGAATTCTGTTTCCATGTTTTATGTAAAACATAAATTCTGTACTTCTCTCCTATGGCAATACCTGATCTTCCACTCCTTAAACAGGAAAAACTAAGGTTGTCTTACATCTATCAGTACTTCAAAATGGAATCCTTGCCATTTCTTTTAAAAAGTTTTTTACTTTTAGTTTTTTCACTTTTCACTCAGTTTTAAATTTTGTTTGGTACTTTTTACAGGTGATTAGATTCAGTTGATAATTTTGACCTACGGGGAACAATGAGGCTTTTAAGCAGTAATTTAAGTTAATGTATTTTGTCTGGCAGCATAGCCATTAACAATTTGAAACAAAAATTCAAAAATAGGAAAATTTGAGAAAATACCTGCTTTTTGAAACTTTTCCATTATCTCTTGACGAACTGATTTTTCCAAGTTGAAATAATCATGGTCTTCATCTGGTTTTCTCAGAAACAGAGGGATGTGCTGAAATACTATTATATGCTTGCACTTCTGTTTGTCAGCAAGAGCCAGTTGCTCATTGAGCCATACATCCTGTGCTTGCTTTAGCTCAGGGCATTTGGAAGAATCAAAGTATAACTGAGAATTCAGCACAAGAAAGAAAACACCCCCAACCCAAAAGCTGAAGTAGTCATCTCCCCAGTTCTTGCAATAATCATCTATTGTTTCTCTTGTTGGAGTATTGCCAATATCATGATTTCCACTGACGAATACCAATGGTATGTCCTGGTCAGTGTTCTTTAGAACATTCTTCAAATCTTGCTCTTGGTCATTTCTCCATTGAGTTCCTATAGACAAAAAAAACCAAACACAGTTTAGTGTTTATGCTCTTTTCTTACCCTGTTAGCTTTTTTTTATGGAACTATGAATAGTAAGAAATTAGTCCATATGAGATGTGAACATGATAATATGCAGGGATCTAGAATATATCTTCACTGTGATATTATATGTCCACTCAGCTCTTTCCTTCTCACTTCTTTCCCTCCCTTATCAAGTACTCAGCCATTTTCAGCAACTTGCCTTAAGCAAGGTTCTGGATAGGAACCAACAGAGAGCATAACAGTAGATGATAAAGTTGTCAGTGTTTTGCACAAAAGCTTTAGCAGGGTGGTTCTTCTCATCTATAGACTGATGATGTGGCAAAAAATGCAGTAACCTCAGATGGTGTAACAGCTTTACACAAGGGTGAAAACCAGGTCAACTTCTGGTTTATATTTTATGGCTTGCAAAGGAATTACAGTTGTTGGGGTTTTTTTTTCATTACAAGAACTACTTTAAACAGCAAAAATATAATTACTGTCTTGTGGCGACTTGTTTATATGATGAGTCTGTTTTAATAATGAGCATGGCATTAATTTCAACGAAAGCTAATTGTGTACTTTGCTAGCTTTTCCCACATCTCTGTTTTTATATTAATATGCATACCCAGACAGTTACTCCTCTGGTTGTCAGAAATTTGTCCGTGTCTAGGAAGGTTTATCTAATTTACAACTATTGAAAAATATTTAGAAACTTTTTTTTTTAAGTAGTTTTTTTAAGTTTTCTGAAGAATAATCTTTAATCAGAGGCCATTGATATATTTATTATTCATGAATTAAATTGAGCATTTATAAATTGTATTTCGTCCTGCAAGAGATAACACATATCTAACATGGGCTCATTTCACAAATTACTGCATTACTTAACCAAGGATTTGAAACAGAATTTTTACAAGAACTCTGAAATCAGATTTATAACATATATTTGCATACAGGTCTATACAAATCAGTCATCATGTATTTTTAAATTGTGTTCTGTATTTGTAACTACACAAATATATTATATATCACCACGGTTTGAAAAGACTCTTAAGACCAACTGTTATCTATCTCTACCAGGCCCACTACTACACCATATCCTTGGGCACCATATCTAGACAGCTTTTAAATACATGCAGGGACAGCAATTCAACCACCTCCCTGGGCAGCCTGTTCTAATCTTTGATAACCCTTTTGGTGTAGAAGTTTTTCCTAATGTCTAACCTAAGCCTTCCCTGACGTAACTTTAGTACAATTGTATCTTGGCTTGACCTTTTCTGGGCAGAAGGTCAAACAACTTCAAAAGAAGAGAAATCCATGGAGATAAAAGTGGGGAAAGGCAAAGTAATGTCTCTCTCCTCTTTTGGTGTAGTGCTGGAGAAGAAGGGCTAAGGACATACACACTAACCATGAGTTGTACTACAGCAGCATGCATTATTTGTGCTACAAGCAGCCACGCCACTATACAGTGCCCTCCAAAGGCCCCTCCCTCTACATTTGCAACTGAGGTAAGTAACAGATAAAGAAGAGAAAATAAAGAAGTGATAAAGAAAAGAAGAAAGTCAGTAGAAAACTACAATGGTCACTGCCATAGCATAAAAAATATCACCTTTAATCTCTAGCAGGCACAGAGCTAGCTATAATATTTAATTATTCTAATTATTCTGAAGAACATTTTTGTTCGATGACATGTATTTCTTTAGCTTAGACAGAGATTTGTTGTGAAAGGGTGAATAGGAAAAGAATATAATGTCAAGAGGCAATGTAACAAAATAATTTGTGAAGTGTCAGGATAGACGTAACTGAAATTAATTTCTGTACTGTTTATCCTGGCATCACGTGCAATGACATTTTTAAATCCCAGGCTACAACATTCTGTTTTTATGTTAGGTTCTGTAAATACAGCCTTGCCCTGAGATAAATGACTTCACAAATTAATAGCCCATAAAGAGCAGTTTGGCTTTTATGAAAACCATGAAAGTGAGAACTGTTGCTAGTGTTTTCTGCAGCTTCCCAGTCTATCATTTTTGAAAGCTGAGCCATGTGAACAGGAGCATAAAGGTGCAATGTTAATGTCTCTGTTGCACTGAAGCACAAGAAGGACATGGACCTGTTGGAGAGGGTCCAGAGGAGGGCTACAAGGATGATTAGAAGGCTGGAACACCTCTCCTACGAAGACAGGCTGAGAGAATTAGGCTTGTTCAGCCTGGAGAAGAAAAGGCTCCGGGGAGACCTTATTGTGGCCTTCCAGCATCTGAAGGGGGCCTACAAGAAGGCTGGGGAGGGACTTTTCACAAAGGCCTCTAGTGATAGGATGAGGGGTAATGGCTTTAAACTGGAAGAGGGGAGATTTAGATTGGAAATTAGAAGGAAATCTTTACCCTGAGTGTGGTGAGACACTGGAACAGGTTGCCCAGAGGGGCTGTGGATACTCCATCCCTGGAGGTGTTCAAGGCCAGGCTGGATGGGGCCTTGAGCAACCTGGTCTAGTGGGAGATGTCCCTGCCATGGCAGGGGGGTTGGACCTAGATGATCTTTGAGGTCCCTTCCAACCCAAACCATTCTATGATTCTATGAATCTTTCTGTTTTATCACTATTTGCCTAAACACTTCCAACATTCTTTCCTGCATTTCTCAACGGAGTCAAGACAACCTACCTTCACTCACAGAAAGAACAGATTTCAAGAAAGAACTTTTAAAGGATTTTTGCTGAAGCTGCCTTCAGTCAGCAGAAGTAGAATTCACAGAATATTCTGCCAAAAAAAAAAATCCTTTAGCTACTAATCCATAGTTACAGTTTACTTTGGTATTCCACAGAATAGAGCACCTCTATAATGAAGTGTTAGGTTAGTTTTTTTTAATGCACTAGCTATGAAACCAGCTTGAAGCACTGCTTACCCCAAACCGTACCTCTGCAATGCATGCTGATCGCAAATTTTGCATGAGGCAACTCTTCACTTACAGTAACCTCTACCATCATGGTAACTTTTCCTCCAAAAGTATTCCACATGAAAAATTAGCAATCAGATAACAATAGTGCCCATTTTTCTACTGATAAGAAATAGAGAGAGGGAAAGGGGGACATTATAATGGTATTATTAAGTGGTACCTCCAGGTGTTTGTGTTAGTGTTAGAACTCTGAGTACTCCCTGCCCAAGGCAGGAGAAGCCTTCCAGCCTCTGAGAAGGAACATAGGCATGGTGGGAATGGTGAGGGTATTGGCTTGCGATCTCCAATTCATGTCATTTTCCAAGAGATGGAAGCACTAGTGAGGTGATCCTGCTTCTTTTAACGATCAAAGCTATTAGTCATAATTCACAGAGAAAAAAGACTGTCAGAGGCCAGTTAGTCAATATTAGGTCATTACGGTGTGTTTCAGAAAACTTTCTCCTCTCCAAAGCCCTTCTGAGAAGTCACTTTCAGTGATCTGGCTGGCACAAGCTGACTCAGCCACAGGGCAGAACTGCTGCAGCTCGACCTGTGATGCTGCTGCTGTTTCTAAACCTCCTTTTGTGGGTGGGTTTTCTCAGGAGCCAGAACAGTACCTCTTGTTTACCTGTTCTGCAAATCTTGACACAGACAGTACTGTGTCATGGAAAAGGCTACAGGAAAGGCTACAAACATAAAAAAACCCCATGTGGGCCTAACATCTAACTTTAAAAGTTTGGCAAGGGAGGCCCTAACTGAGCCAAAGCACATATTTACAGCCCCACTGATGCACTGTACTAAGTTATGGTTGGCCTCTGTTTCTGCAGCATCTTCACTCAGACACTTTTACGATGAAGCTACCCAAGATGCCTTCAGACAATTTAACAACATGTAAAACTGTAGTAAAATAATTTCCTGGATTTCTGAATTACTCAGTGTCAGTATTTCAATGAATCTTAAAAGTGCCCTAAAGTTAGAGGAGCTGCAAACACATCATTCTTAAAGGAAAGCACAAATTTTCAGTTTAAAAAAAAGAAGAAAATTTAAAAGAAAATTGACTATAAACTTCTATGCAAGCAACACTCTCGAAAAGCCCTGATAAAACAACTGCAATGTGCCCAACATTTAACCCAAGAGACTGATTATCAATGAACATGTAGGAGGTAAATTGTAGATTAAAATACTATACAAAATATCAAATAGAAATAGCAACTAAATCTAATAAAAGCAAAATGAAAAATGTCAAAACACCGCGAATGAAAATTGATTTTTGGGACCATTCTTTCTGTAATTTATTATGATACCACGAGAATTACTCTGACATCAAAAGACAAATAATTCTTGTTGGAAGCAATCACATGACTGTTATAAACAAACAAAAGACAGATTTGTGTATTTTCCTGGGCCTTACAGTGCATCACAATTGCTTTAATCAAAGAGTCTATTTTGGGCAGTTTCTGTTCTTGAGATGTTTGTCCTTTTTTTTTGGTTTTCAAGACTGTCTGCAGTTGCTCTACTCCTCTCGCATACCATTTAAAGGACTTTCCCTAGAAGTATCCTTTAACTTTATAGACAATTCGAGTGGGGAGTCCAAGGCTATATCCACAGCACGCTCCTTTTGTAAGTACCTCCATTAAAAACATTTAACCCCTACCTCTCCCCCTCTGTGGGACAGCAGTCTCCTCCTGTTCAAAATAGTATTGTTTTTCATCTCTGCTGTCATTTTGGATACCTGGGTGTTGGCTCCTGCTCAACAGGGCTGCAACTAAGCTCCTGTATCATCCCTTTCAACATCTCTTAGCTGAGCCCCCTACCCATGTACAGCCCCATCGCTGCACCTGCCACTTGGAAGACAACACAGGCCCAAACCCATTGCTATCATCAAGATCAGACTGTATCTTAGAGACTCCTTGTACAATTACATCTTTATGGTATCTGACTTTTATGCGCTATCATAAGTTTAACCAAGCTCTAATCTTGTCACATCTCAAACACTGACACAGCTTTCTCTGACCTTTGCAAACACAACTGATGCAGTTCTCATGCAAAAGCTCTGACACCATTCCTCACTCTGCTGCCTTTCCTGACCTTCCCCATCTCATCTATATAGGCAACTTCTCTTTACTGTCATGGCCAAGCTCTTACCCTCTTCTCATTTGTTTACATGTTACTATCCCATAAAAGCAATAATTCTCTCACTGTCCATGAATAGTTAGAAAAATCCACCTTGCTCTCCACTTCACATTCATTTTTCCTAGGATGCTACAAAAATGTGATAATAGACAGGGCGCTGGCATAGAAAGAAACAATCTGTCAGGCCACCCAGGTCAGTCTTATTGGTGTTCTTGTTACTCTGTACTCTTCACTGTTTCACACTTAAGAGTTTCCCCTCTAGCATCCACCATAATGAAGTCATACAATACGCTGTGTCATTCCACATTATTACATACAAGAATAAGCTGATCAATTTTAATAAACCCAGTATGCTCATGTTCAGGTTCTTCAGGCTTAGTCTGTGCTGTAACAGCCTCCTCTCTCTTCTTTAGATGTATATAATTCTAATATTCAAATAGCCTGAACAGTTCTATGATTTGCCAAAAAAAAAAAAAAAAAGATTACACAGTTAAAAATAACATAAATGTGACTACATTCACAACTGGACAAACTGACTACTCAGTCTAACTTATGAAGAACCTCACCTCATTAGTTTCACTGAAAACCATGAACTGAAATACTCATTTGTCTACAGCTGTAAGTGATTGACTTTTTCAGTACATTAGTAACAAGTAATAATCTATTCTGAGACACAGAAGTGATTACATTAAAAGAATTCTCCTGCATGAAAACACAAATTTATTTTATAACTTTGGACATTAAAAAAAATAAGAAAATTTAACTCCAGTCTTAGCTAATAATTAATAATTATTATATTAGAGCAATGACAAAACCCCAGAAGTGAACGAAGAAGCCTACTGGGGAATCAACTGCTCCTAGAGTTTCAGCACATGACATTAAATATGATGACATTTTTCTGAGTGCCAGCCATGCAGGTGCCCACTTAACAGCATAATTCATGGCATTTACTATTCCACCTTCTGCTGTGAAAATAAGTATTATGCTTCACTTCAGCACAACTCTGCTCTTATCCTTACTCATCTCCTAGCAATGTAGATTGTCACATCAAGCATAGGCCATCACTGCCTCTGTTCTTCTGATGAAATCATTGTGGTATTTTTTTCCTGCTTGTGATGTTACAGTAATTACAACAAAAATAAAAACAAGCTGTAGGTACAAAAGTCTTGTTTCCAATAACTGTTCATTTTTAAGAGAACAAGATTTTAATCTTTCACACTTTCTTCAAATGAATACCCATGAGAGTTTTACAGCTTTTTGTGGCCTTCACCATATTTACATTTTCATATAAGTCATTACAGCACAACTAATAACTCTTTGAAACACTAGTACCTTAAGTCCAACAAAATTGTCCTTGCTGTTAAACTGAGAAATGCTTGCAATAAGTGGGTACAATTACTTAAGAAGATGTACTTTTCCTGTTGTCTAAGGCATTGTCTACCCTTACGAAGACATCTTTGCTATCAGAACAAGTGTGGAATGAAAAGGCAGTTAATATCAGCCAGAGTCAATGGTTCAGATAAATCACTTCTTCCTTAGGATTCTCTGGGCTCTCTTAGCCTGAATAATCTTCTGCCACTTTGTGTCTTTGTTCCACACTCATGTTGACTACATGGTGTTCAGAGAAGAGTTCACAATACAAACAGGTGATGTGCCATGGCTAAGGTGGCAACACAGCTTGCTCTGAGCCACACACAAGAAGCGAGTGCTGTAGCCCAATTCCTACCCATTAAGACCACGATACCCTCCACTGACTGCGTAAGAGTTGGCAGTTTGGAAAAGACTTGGTTCAGCTTGATTAATTGAGTCACAGTTATGTGGGCTAGATCTTCTGCCACTGACTTCCAAGGAAGAAAATCCTTTACAATTCAGAGGGATGGAAAAGCCTGGAAATGTGCCTTTTGAAAAGCAAACATTTTTAAACTAGAAAGACAGTTCTGACCACCTCATCTGACCATACCTGCATAATCCAAAGCACTGGCTTTGTGCAAGCTACTCTTTACAAACAGCAAATGCAATTCCAAGAAACATATGAGGCAACAAAAGTTCTTAGCACAGAGATATATTTACTGTACAAAGTGCCAAATAACTCACTATGGACATCCACCCCATGTATACATTTTCAAATGGTCATAGATTGGACTTGAAGTGCTAAAGTTGAGAATATGATAAACAAACTTTCTGGGCTGAGAAAGAAGCAAGAAAAGAAATTATAACTGGACTTGAAGAGATTAAGTTTTTACTAGAAGATGGAGAAAAATCTAACTATGCTTTCACATATTTATTTATATATAAATAAAAGCTAGTGCTTGTACTATATTTTCAGTGCTAGTACTGAATCTAGTAACTGTACTGATACAAGTATCATAAAAGTATATGCTTTGAGTCAATCGTATAATTAACTACATCTATATAGAGAACTACTGTCAACAGGATTCCCTAGTTAACTGTGGACTGGACTAGAGATCATGATCTAAAATACAAGTACATACTTACTGAAGATTAAATATTTGCTTCTGATGGCCCAATGATTTCTTTGCAATATGAGACTGCAATGTATTGTGGAACACGCATGTAGAACCTCTCCTGCTTTCCTACTCTTGGGCTGATTAGAACAAAATACATTTCACACTAAGCAGTTCAGAGAATTTGAATGCTCCATTAGGTTTTACTAGAATCAGATAATTACTAACAAATGTTTATTTATGCAACCATAGTGACATTTCTTGAAACCAGTAATTATTAAATGTTTGACAAATAACGTGGTACTTTCCCAAATCCTTAGACATTGTTAATTAACATTAGCATAAGAGTTTGAAGAAGAAAATGGCCAGAAATCCCTTTGGTTTGGGCTCCATCCTAATGAGTAAATCAAAAGTTTTTGATAGGTTACAACAGCAAAAAAAAATTGATGCAGTGAGTTTATTTATATTTAGCTACCTTACTTGTCAGGAAATTAGGTAAAGCTTCAAACACTGCTCATGTTATTTCAGGTGACAGTAAAAAAAAAGCCCCATTGATCAGTCAGTGACATAATTATTAAAAAATTACCTTGTATTCAACAAATAAGATTTTTACCTATAACCTGATTCAGTACAAACATTTCAAAGCCACTGCTTCTACATCACACTTACAAAAAAAAGTCAATCTCTGCCTTTTCCACTTTGCGGTCTATTATAAATCTCCACTGACAAAGATTCAGGAATTGGGATTTAGCTGACAATTTTGCTGAAGCCGCATGTGACAGTAGAATACAGCTGCCTCCTCCCCAGCTGTGCCAGGCTGATGGGAGTTAAAAAAACTACACAAACTTGCTTTTGTTAGTAAACCAAGCAGCCAGTTCAAATGTCAAAAAGAGCAAATATAGAAAAGGTGACATGCTTACATTCATTTTTATAGCTGGAACCATATTTCAAGACACTATTTTTTAACCTGCTCATATGGTTGTTATAAGGACAAATCAAACATCGGCATTCATGCTCATGCCTTCTACATGAGAAAGGTAATTTTTTTAAGAACTACAATATTTTTAGTTAAAATTAAAACTTTACAAAATATGCCCTTATATACATGCTTTTCTTAAGGACTAGCAGAGCAGTTTAATTTTATCCAGCAAGGGCTTAATATTAACATTCCTTTGTTTTAGCAAAATAAATTATTTAATGGTAGTTGAAATGCAATAATGAAAGCAGTTCACAGCCAGATTTAGCATGGTAAAAGAACTTTTGAGAACTATATTAAGCATTTTTTTCCTTTGTAGAATGTCTTATTAATTTGCTGTATATAACATTAAGAACTTGAATGGGACCTGACATTTCTCTGTTATTTATTCAGTTCATAAATGTATAAATGGCAGCTTGTGCATTTACATGCAGATTTCAGGATTACATTCATATCACATCTTGTGTGCAAAACCCACCAGCAGCAAATCTCCAAATCTCCCAACAACTCAGTTATTGAAATGTGAACAAGCTAGTTCATATTTAATGCAATAAAATACAGCAGTCTGCCTCCTAGAAAGGCCATCAGGCCAAATCAACTGCAAATCATTTGCAAATTTACAAGTTTGTACATTAAATGTCTATGGAATATTTCCTAAGACTGAAGAACACACGCATGCAAATGACTGTGGACTCAGCAAATGTAGTAAGGGTTGCAAAACTCAACCTTCCTTTTTAGTGGATCCAAAACCTAAAGATAGGTAGAACTTCCTAGGAGGCACCAACTTCAGCTCTTACCAAAACCAACTTTTCAGTGACTTTTCCTGGTCAAATCCAAGAGTGTTTTTAAAGATAGAATTTAGAACATTCACAATAGGTTTTAAACAGTAAGACTTTTCCTAAGAACATCTGCTTTCTCTTTGATTTAGAAAACTGAACAAGTTAAAGAGTTTCCTTGAGTTAACCTGTAAGGCGGGCATCTGTATTTCTATGCTGCAGCCTATGCTTTAAGATTTAGTATCTGTAAAAACTACATTTTGGAGGAAGTCATATTTATGCACTCAATATTTAACAGAAGCAATAGACAGAAATATTCTAGACTGAGGCAGCTGCACATCAAATTTGGGCACAGGAAAGAAGCTCAAGATAATCCATTTAGTAATTCTCTCAGGAGAGAGGATGCCTTCAAATGTTACCGTGATTATAAACAGAAATGAAGCCATACCGCTGTCTGGACACCAGAACCATCAGCTCTCATGTTCCTCAGCTGTCTATTCTGAACGTAAATAACTTCACTCTCTACAGCATACGTGTCAGAGCTTATAGAAGTACTGATTGTATAAAAGCCAGTATGCCCAGCTTATCTTGTATCCTGATTATCAAACTGTCAAACAGAAGTCAAACAGAGAAGTGCTGATTTGAAGATCATGTCTCTTAATTGCTGCCTAACTATGAACTCAGAATCTCGATATGTGGCACCTGCTTTTAAAAATCTTGGTGCATACCCTTGCTTGTATTATTATACGAAAAAACATTGTTTACATGAAAGACAGGATAGGGTACATAATTTTGAGGAGGCATGTAGCCAGCAGTTTTGCTTTTCACATAAAGCACATAATAGCGTCCAAAATTACAATTAGTCGAATTGAGCTGATAAGCTTTACTGAAGTGCTGGGGCCTAGGCTGTGGGCCCTGAGCTGAAGTTGACTTATGGATGAGTCACAACCTAGCAGAATGTTTTGATCCCCAAGTGGTTTCAGGCCCCGGAGGCAGAACCTGGCCTACCCTCTAGGTGGCCATGGTTGAGTTGAGCAAGGCCAGGACTGTATTAACCAAGAACTGAACAGAGTTCCTGTTGGGAGCGGTAGCAGCTTGCTGAGCTCTCTCTTGGTGGTGTGTTCCCCCTTAGCTCTTGTGGTGGCTGAAGAGATGACAGAGAAGAGCAAAATGATGAAGAATATGTAAAACGTGAAGGTATGCTGAGAGGATGTTGCTGAGTTTGGCATTGGTTTGCAGAAGGACAGAGCTAGCAGCACAGCATATGACTTGATTTCAAAGGCTCTCTTGTTGATGTAAAAGATGAAGGTATGCTAAGGGGTGTTGCAGAGTTCAGCATTGGTCTGAGTAATCAGAGAATTAGCAGCACACAATTGGTGTAGTTGGCAGGATTGTCTGAAAAGCTAGCAAGCTAGCAAAACAACTGAGGCTTTATGGAGGAGTTAGAATGTTAGCAATCTGAGGGGAAAATCAGGCGCCAGAGATGCATACACACAGAGCACTGCATGCAGTCATGGTGAGTTGGCTGGCAGATGAGAAGGTCTCAGAAGAGCTGGGACCATTGGAAGCAGCAGGCAGAGAGTGGGACAGCCATACATCCCAGCCAGGCAGGCAGTTGCCCAGGATGCTTGAAGCAGAGGAGAGCAGGAAAAGGGTGAGAGAATGAAAGAGGATCACTGAAGCAGGCAGTGCACTTTCACCTTCAGCAATCTTACAGTGATTTTTGTGACAATCCCCTCCCGAATTCACAATCTTGTCTTTTTACAGGATACCAGACTTTCTAGGTACTCTGTATTTTTTCACCAGCTTTCACATGGCATGTTACTCAAGGGCACTGCTTTCCCTGTTACACTTAAAGTAGTCTTTTTCTAGCTATCAGGACTATGCTGCCTCAATGACCAGTAACAGACCATTAATGTGCTGCTGATAGTTTCGGGCCCTGTTTTCAGCTTGTCTATTACCATGGCCTTTCCTGTTACCTCATGTTTAAACAGTTCATAGTAACAACACACCCGGCCCCAAGCTCTAGTTCACGCAGCAAGGTCCTGTAACAAGCTGACAAGCCCAACAGGCCAGGACTGTGGCACTGCAGTCAGCCTGAAGCACACTAGCACATGGTGGTGTCCTGTAGGTAGGCAATACTCTTCTGACTGTGCTCCTGGGCGACAACAGCATTCACACCTATATTTGTGACCATTCTATAATTTTCCAGGATAATTAACACCTCTTTAAAAATCCGGGACTTCTTGAGCAACAGAAAAGTATGAAATCCCAAAGGATTAGAGGTTTGTCATGGGTTTAAATTGATATTGGCCAATTTACACCTGTAATTGGCTGTAATGCATCTACGGAACAGACTATGGAAAACTGTACATATAGGCACTGTCTCTCTGCAGAAGATTTGTGCACATCACAATTTGCTTTTTCCAGCAAGATCAGCAGACAGTTGTTCCCTCCCGTTGAGTCCCTAAAGTTATATTACAAATATAAGACTATGTATATTCTATGTTGCCTCAGCATATGGATCTCTGTAGGATTAAACAGCAGTTGTTGCTACACTGCTATTCTTTTTAGCACATTTAAATTCTATAGACATATGGAAAAAAAAAAAAATGTAGCTGCCTCAACTGCTATTTAAGACATTCATACTCTTAAGGATCTCCTTCAGCTGTAGCCTCATCCCATCCAGTTCCATAGATGTGCCTCTGCTTTCTGTCTGGAAATTCTTATGGAATTTTTTATTGTGCTCACAGCCTGAAACATGCATTAGCACAGTGAAAACATGAAAATACATAACAGATACAATCCTGGAAGATCTTACAATCCAGCTATTGCCCAACAGAGAGTGAGAGAGACAGACAGCAAGCACACCAAGAAGCAGTAAGAAAATATTATCAAATACGTCTGTAGAGCTGATTGAAACAATGAGATATTTTAACTTGTTCCGTTTACAAAGGAGACATTTATAAAAGCACATACATTTTATCATGCTTTAAGATACCAATATTCTGAACAACTCCATGTTGTCACCCTACCATAGAGAACTATCTAGGCTTCAGTTGATATTGGTGAGTTCAAAAAAAGCTATCCAAAAAGTTGGGCAAAATTAAGTTGAGAAGCTGGATCTACCCAGTAATAGCCTCTGTAGACAAACCATTTTAAACATTGTACAATTCTTTTTGCTGACAAGAATAGATAAATCTTTGATACTGAATTAGATCATAACATCCCCCTGCACAGGTTTCCAAACAATGTCATAAGTGGTAACAATCCCCTATGCTTTTTCCTGGTGTATCATGCAGACTAGGACGGCTTTGTTTAAACTCATCAGCTTCAGCTGAATTCTCTCCAATCACCTCCTGTTCATTAAAGTGTAACTAGTTTGTGTCTGAAAAAAACAAATTAATTAATTGATGCAATTTTACTGCATATCAAGTGTATCATATTCATAATACTTAAAGATTTGAAACATATTTCTGCATATATGTGAATGGAAAACCACATGCAAATATATACATATTGGCACATGAAAACAAAGATAATGCTGATTCTACCAGGTAGACAACTAGCAAACATATACAGCAAACCTGACTAACGTTTAGGAAACATTTAAAATAATGGAATATCAGAAATTAATTAGACCTTGTCTTCAGCCTGGATACAAGATTCATATTGTGTTCATATATGCTCTAAAAAGCTACTGTCCTTCCCCATGGACACCTTTACTACAGCATTGTAACCACTTGAAATAATACTGAGTATCTTGGAAAGGCCACAAGTATTCCTAATATTCTGGGACAGAAGGAGAGGCCCCAGTAAGAACAGTGTATATCAGTTAGATAAAAGGAATTAAATGAAGTTTGTTCTCTTCTATACAACAACTCTCTGGAACCAGGTGTACCAACTTCAGGGCTACTGCCGAGGTCTGAAGTGGCACAAAGCAGCTCTAACTCCAGCAAAAAGGAAATCAGCTCCATGCAGCTTCCCTTTCCATGGCCTCTGACTTAAGAGGAATAGCAGTGCAGTACAAGTTATTCAAGAGAGCTAAGAGAGGTAAGTTTTAAGAAAAATTTCTCAAAGTCTCTGAAATGAATAAGACCACTTAAACATTTTTATCAGCTATCAAATGAATAATAATTTAAAAATCTATTAAAAAAGGCACCACAACACCAAACCTTTGGAATGAATAAGAAAGCATGAATAGGCACAACTGCTTATCTTGTTGTCATCAAACTAAAAAGCCAGATGAACAATTGCTTCTGAAGCTAATGGGAGAAATTAAAATACAGGCAGATTAATTAAAAAGGAAGAAGTACTGTCATAATTAATTCCCTAGGCATGTCAGAAGAGCAGACAATAGAATTCTTGTATTGGGATTCAGTGTAATTCAGTGTACAATGGCTTAATCTCTCACCATCACTTAGACAGCTGTGTAGATTGATTTGTTCTTTGCAAATGGATATATTAAAAAAAAAAAAAAAAAATAGATTCTTCAGAGAAAAGATGCATGAAATAGCAGATGCATCCAGCATCCTCCTCCTCACCCTCACCTCTCAGCGAAACAAAGGAATTCTGAAGTAGAGCACAACCCCCCCACCTCTGACCTGTCACGTGCAGGTTCTACTCACCTCAGCAGAGCTAAAGGCTCCTTCACCAGATGGAAATGTTTCAGAAATGCATTATAAATAACAGTTTGAAAGCCTTTAATTAATCAATTTAATAATATAAAACAAAGGTAGAAGAAAAATCTCACTACTTTGACTTAATTGACTGAAAAGGCTGATGTCAGATTATATAACACTGAATGACCCAGGCAGGAAATGTGTATATTAGAGATTATGCCTTCACTTAACTAAAGGAAATAGTGCAACTATTCACAGTGTACTTCAGGTGTCGTAATACTCAATTCTAGTGATTTTGATGTCTTCTAATTAACATATACACACAAATGAATCTCAAATGGCAAGCGTAAACATTACTTGCTCACTGATCCATTATCACACTGCTAACAGATCAAGCTTAATCAAGTTCTATCAGGATTTTTTATTATACACATTACTAGAGAGTCTCGTTTCATTTAGTCTCTAACAGCTACATTTTATTACAATCAGAACTAAGTAAAGTTTGCAGGAGACTTGCTGTCTTACTTGTTCTTTCACCCATGTAAGGGGAGCAATTAATGAAAAATAATTAAGCACCTGGTCTAAAGCTATATCACATAAAGGACTTTGCTGCCTAGAACTGATGTCTATCAAGTTACTGACAGCAGTAGTATAATTAAAAAAATGCAGTTCAACAATTTCCTCTAAAGGAATTGAGCCACATAAAAATAGCTGCTAGATTTTCAGCTTCACAAGTCAGTGTTTCTCTGTGGCTTCAGCAGAGTGACCTTGGTTGCAAACAGCTGAATTCTCTGCTGTTGTAACCAAGAGTGCTGAAATGTAGAAGCTGTTCCTGGACACTACTGTGCTCAAGGTACAGGATGAAGAAGGATGCACACTGCTTCATGTCAAACTGAAACAGAAAAGACAGGCAAGAAAGAAGGCGGGAAGGTTGTCCTTCAATGTATGGAGCAAGCTATACTATGGAATAGATACCAGATTTGCTGAGCTTGTGAGTGAGGATCAGAGGAGAGGTCAGTCACTAAGAGTGGGGTTTTGCTACAGACCACTCAACAGGGGCAAAGAAGTGGATTCATTCTTCTATAAGCAACTTGAAGTCCACAGATTGGAGATCCTGGCTCTCACAGAACACTAACCTTCCTGACATCTGCTGATACCAGTCTAGGTGGGAGTCTAGGACAACCTCTTGACACAGATAGGCCGACCAGGGCCCACACTCCTAGTCCTGCTACTCACAAACATAGAAGTGCTAGAGGATGTGTTAATCCCTGGCAGCCTTGGCTGTAGCAGCCACCAAAGTGGCTCAAGATCCGGAGGGGAGTAAGGAAGGCAGCTCACAGATCTGTGGCCTTGAGGACAGCAGACTGGCTTATTCGGGGAAGACGTAAATAGGGTACTGTGGGAGGCAGATCTCAAAGGCAAAATAGTATGAAAGAGTTGACATGTCTTCAAAGACAAGCTCCTCTCAACACAAAAATTGTCCTTTTTGATACTGTGGGGAGTGGGGGAAGTGGGGAGGGGAACAAACAGACAACTATCAGGATGACTTGCTAAATGAGGAACTCATGCCTGAGTACTGATGGCAAAAGGACGTAAAAGAATGATAGAAGCAAAGATGAACTTGAAAGGAAAAATGATGGAAAAGTACCTGGGCACGGAGGGCTGGTGTTGGGAAAACCAAAGCTCACTGAGGGTTGAAACTAGAAAGGGACATGATAGGAAGCAAAAGCTTCTACTACTATTTTACCAATAAAGACAATACAGGCCCACTGCTGAGTGAAGCAGTGACAGGTACTCAGTGCTTCTTTTGTTCTTGACTGAAATGTTCTCCCAGAGCTAAAGGAGCAGAGGAAATACTGGTAGTGGAACAGGATTCAGCCAAGTATCACATGAAAAATTTCAAAGCAAGCAAGTCCATGGGACCTGATGGGATGCTTCCAAGAGTACTGAGAGAGCTGGCTGATGTCACTGTGACGTACCTCTCTGTAATCACCAAAAGGTGGTGGGGCTAGGATGTTGCAGTCAACAGGAGTGAAGAGACAGATAGGTAAAAAAACCGCTGGACTGTCAGGCTCAAAGGGTATTGGTTAATGGAACAATATGGGAAGTTTTATTAAAACAAAGCAGAAGGTTCCAACTTGATATGAGAAAAAACACTTTTAGACGTAAACTTCCACAAAACAAACATGAAACAAACACCTTATCCAATTGACAATATTTTGCATTTTGCAGAAGTAAATTTTACACCTAGATACACTACAATGATGAAAATATCGAGTTTATAAAAATTATTTTCAGTAACAGTTACACTATAAGGTATTGCTTAAAATCCTTGATTATGTACCACAATATTAGCGTTACCAGGAATAGATATCCTATTCTTGATTATGTAATCAAGAAAAACTTCTGAAAATAACATTCAGAGTACAAGCTACTTTTAATCAGCAGCTAAATACCAAGATACTGGCACTGATTACTTAGTTGCTCTAATGATGTCTGTAATGGATTCCAAGTGCTGTGCCTGATTGCTTCCCAGCTGATCAGGATTCTGTTCATCACTTCTAGCTGCTGGAATTCTGAGATTTCTTGGAGTTCCTCTGTAAAGCGCTTCAACATTGCTTCAGCTAAATGGCTACAGTGCATGCTTTAAAGCAGTCATCATAAACTTCATACTTATTACTCCATGATAAGATTTATTAGGAGAGGAAGATTTTTTCTGTCTCCCTTTTTCATTGATAGGCATTGATTATAACACACTATAACCCGGAGAACTTGATAGACATTGGTCAACAGATCATAAAATATAGCTGAACTTTATAGCTTTCTTCAGTAACCTTGCTGTAATAGTAACTGTGATAAACCTTCATTAATGCTGATGGTTTCAGTGTTAATATAAGTGATATACGCAAGTTATTTCAAAGGCAATATGAGACATTAAGATATATGTACAAACAAATTGCACAATTGTTAAACTTAAATCACTATCTTAAGTAATTTCTGATTTTTGTCTTCTGAAAAAAATGAATTTTTAACCCTTCATTTTACTGAACAAACGTGATAAGGGAACTGACAGAGCAATTATTCTTGGAGAGACTCCTCAGTGGAGAAGTATGAAATGACTGCAGTACCATTCTACTACAGACATATATTACATAGGTCTAAACATCCTTGGCTAGAACAGTGAAAATACTTAAATTACTCCAGGAAAAAGGATATTACTACTTGTCTTCAATTCTGCAAACACTTACATGTTCAAATTATTGGAAAAGCTGTTTGATATAAAAATTCCTAGATTCTGTTTGCTCTTTTCTATTAACACAATATTGCATGAATACTTCTTACAATTTCAAATTTTTGTTGTAACAAAATGAAAATGTTGGCAAAGTTCAGTATTACTCTTACAATTTCAAAATAGAACTATTTCTAAATTTTTTAAAGCGTTTAGTCAGTTTCTGACAGCTCTTTCTCTCATTGTGTCTTCACTTTAAATTAAAATAGTTTAAATGGATTACGTAAAGAAGTATAAAATCTCAAGCACAGTATTAGTACTGGCATTAGTGAAAAGAGACTTGTGCAATATGACAGTGTAATATAATGGCTCCTGCTTTTTATCTGAGTCGTAACTGGTGCAAAAATACACTAGCAGTTCAAACACACCTGAGTAAAAAAGAAGTTTAATAATTCATTCTTCTACGAGAAGGAAGACACCTCAATCCCCAGGGTTTAGCATGGAATGCAGCAGAAAACTTGAGAATGTGACTGCAGTAATTCCAAGTTTTCCACAAACTTTCACTGCAAGAAATCTGGAAAGTTTTCATTTCTAACCTCAATTCCTATTCTGATAACAGAATATGCAGCAATTAAGTTCTTGAAAGGCCAATATCTTGGCTTCTCAATGTCAATGTCTTGCAACGTCTCATAAACCAACAGCTATTAACAAGCCAAATCAAAGAAACTGTCAATAAGCATATTGATAAGACATTTTTAAAAGACAATGCTAGTTGTCTTGGTTTAAAATATCTTTTAAGTTTTATTTAACTCTTTGTGTCCTTTAAGGAGTTTCCATTCCAGATGTTAAGTAAGTGGGTGGAAAAGGTATGGAAAAAAATCCTTTGAAAAACCTATTATGTCACTTGCAAAATACACATTCATACAGTTTAAACTCAAGTGTTGTTTCAAATTCTTTTGAACACACAGATTTAGATTTATTTTCTATGAAGTATTTCTCTGACTCTACACTTCTGTCTCCCTTGCTGTATCACACATCTCCCTGCCCTTCCAGTAACTAGTCAAAGAATGTTAATCCACAGGTATTTGCACCATAGAGTGGTTCATTTTCAACAATCTCATCAGTTTAGACAAAAAGACAAATGTATGACTGTACATGTAAGAACAATTTCACTATTTAATTGTTAAACTGTACTTTTTTGTTTACCAACTCACAGCACAGCAAGTCACTTGTATAAATACAAAGGCAGTAATGAAATAAGTAATTGTTCCAGCTGAATATTCTAAAATTCCTTTCAGTAGTACATTTTCTTAACTACTTTATATAACTACATGATAACACTGGGCTGAAAAGTATTAACATAGTTTCAATCAACAAGAAATTATTAGATGAATTAAAATATGATGACTCAAGTGAGGTAATAATAGAATCATTCAGGTTAGAAAAGACCCTTAAGATTGAGTAATGAACTGTTCTTTCTTGCTATTTCTTAAAAATTGCACTAGGCAGCTTCAAATATTTATACAATGCACAGCACATACACCACACAGTGTAAATGATCTCAGCAGGACAATCTCTTCAGTTTCTTACATGTTCGTTAATAAAATGAATATATGATAGATGACAGGTTTGTATTTAAAATATTACTGAAGTCTGAAACATACACTGATAAAAGGGACAATGACTACAAAGACCCAGTACTAGAAAAACACTCAACAAAACATAAAAACCGCCACACACAAGACTGCAGACTTATTCATTGTACCTAGCCATTCAGCACCCAGTGGAAGTCAGGAGACTGCTGGCTCTCTGTAGTTCACACTTACTCTCTATCAACAGAAAAGCTTTAGAATAAAGTTGTTTAACGTCAATACAGACAAAAGCACCCAGATTTTTGCATTGTTTCATGAGCCTTTGAGAAATATACAGGTAAACTGAAATTAACTTAGCTTCCTGGATTATTTACATTTGTGAAAGATCCTTTTCAATAGAATACAGAACACCTATTATTTCTCCTGATTTTTATTCCTCTTACAAAAGTTACTGAAGATAACATATTTAGAAGAATTACACAAATTAAAAGTCCTAATTGAAATACTTATTAAACCTCTGTTATAGGAAGACCAGATGATTCTTAGGAAGAAATTATTTTATGATTCTGGGTTAAACCTGTACTTCCAAAATTAATGGAAGAACATAAACCAATAAAACAACTGCATAATGACAGACTTGCTGTGCAAATAAGCTAGGAAGCACCATCTCAGAAGGAAGTGGATTGCAAAGCAGAGGCATGCAGGACTATTTGTAAGCTCACTTGGTCAATTGTGCTGTCAGCTACATAGCTAAGGCTATTTGCAGGTCTGCATCTTACCAAGACTAAGAAATGTAAGACACTGGACTTAGATTGCTTTTCAGACCATTTGTCAATTGGTAACAGCACTTTCTTTTTCCAAGAAGAGTATTTATCTTCTTAAACCAGAAAATATTACCAATCTCTTTTAGTTATAACTGTTGAAACACACTGATCTCTAAGTCCAACAGCAACAGGACAGAATGCTAAAACTTGAATTTGCTGACTTTCAGCATTTTAAGAATTTAGATATTGGAGCAGTTGAGTTCAATAAGCAATAGAAAGCCAGAGAATTCTCTGAGCTTCACCCACTTTAGGCACTCACAAAGCTGTATTTCTTTTCTATTCTTTTCATGGCAATGCTTTTCTCCAGTGACTAGAGTCCCTATTTGTCTTAAAGCTGTTTAGAAGAAATAATTTTAATTTGTATTCTTAAAACTTTCACAGAAAATTTCCTTAGGCCCACTGAAAAGAAAGCAACTAACCAACAAAAAAACACCCCTAAAATGAATAACACAGGAAGTCAGATGAAGAAATCAGAGTAATGTCTCAAGAATCATCTACAAAGTACACTTTTTTCCAAAACACCAAAACAGTAACATTCCAAATCCTGTAAGAAAATATTGTGAAGTTAAGGAAATTAGCTTTGTTGCCAATCTGAAATATAAAGAAAATGGAGTTATAATCCCCATTCTATACTTTTAATTACCTGGCATTCCATGGATAAGGTCTCCGCACAACACAAAGAACTTGGGTTTAGGGTTTAGTTTGTTAATGGCCTGCACTGCTTGCTCTGCTAATTTGATTTCTTCTCCCCACTCATCATCTCCATTTTTAATGTCTCCAACTGCCCAAGCTTTCATCAGTCCAAACTGAGGATCTGCTCCTTGGATGAAGTAGAAGGGCCCCTTCCATTGATATTCATCATCTAATAAGAAAAAAAATTTTAAGAAGTTAAGCATTAGATAAACTTATAAAAAGAATGAAAGTTTCCATGCATCATTAAATTGATTGTTCTTCACCTAAGATGAGGCTGCTTTAATGAAAGTACATAATTCTGTAGTCATTCATATAGGACAAACACAAAGGCAGAAGTACAAAATTCCCCTCTAATGGGTAGCTGCAATAAATGAAATTATATTAATCTAATTATACCACATGGTAATTACAGACTGTTTAGAAGAAAAGTATGTGAAGAATTCAGCAAATAGTGCTGGAAATTACAAGACTACAACATAGCACAAGTGTATTTCAGTTGATTCTTCTAAGACTCCAATTATTGCTTATTTAATTAACAAGTTCAAGCATAAACAACACATTCCAGTTTATGATTCCAGTAGACTTCTACTTAAATTATTAAGCAGCCAAGTGCTTTTTTTTCCTTATACTTTTAGAAAGAGTCTGGATGTAGCACATTCTTTGGAGTTAGAACTGAAGCCACTCAACAGGACCAGGGTTGGTGAACACAAAATCCAGCAACATCAGAATTAGCAGCAACAATGAAAATCCTAATTTAGAAATGCCATAATAGCTCCCGACACCTAAGATAAGAACGTGAAAACTCAGAAACAAATTTCCATTGTTAGTCAGCGCAGATGGAGGGTACAAAAGAATTTATAGTGCTACGATTTTCTTGTATACTTGTTTCTTTGATACTACAGTATTACAATTACCACAAAAGACATATAATACATAAGACTACAAACACATTAAGGAAAAAAAAACACCACCAGGCAAATAAAGCAAGTTATCTACAAATTAAAAACAAAAACGGTTATCCTGTTGTCTAGATTTATGTCAGAAGATGGAATTAAAGTACAAATACTATTACATTGTGGTTTCTCCAGCTGTCTATATGCATCCATTTGTAACCCGAGTATTTCAGTTTTGACAGCTGTATTTGTCTTAATACATTTAGTGTTATTAGGTTGGGAGTTTTTTTATCAGCATTTAAACTGTTCAAAACTCACTGACCACATCAATCTATAGTTGAATCTTAAAAAAAGATACAGCAAATTATTTAAAATTAAAATTTAATGTGACAAAATATGAGAGTATATTTGTGGTCTGATCTGAAATATAGTTTGATGCAAAACTAATCTTCCAATAACAGTACATACGCAAGTAGTATGTCATAGAATTATAGAATCATAGAATGTTTTAAGCTGGAAGGGACCTCCAGAGGTCATTTGGTCCAACCTCCCTACATGTCCACCACATGGATTTATTTTGGGGTTTCCTTCAAGTGATCTAGAACTGAAGCTTCTTACTTTGCAAGAAGGGCAGTAAGTTTCTTTCAAGGAAGGTTAGAAAACAGAGGTCAGAATTCATCTCTTGCACCATGGATACAGATAGGCTGAGGTGAGAGAGAAGGAATGTGGGCAACTCCTGGAAGCTGTAATTGTCATTTGTTGCTATGGCATCAGATAATTTTGCCAAATACAAGTTTCTACATTTTGGCTGAAGTAACATTTAACTTTTAAACAAAATTATTTATAATCTGTTAACATTGTCTGTTAATTCATACCAGCATTGCCGTGTTCTAAATAATAATCAAGTATTTTATAGATAGAAACTACTAGCCATTCATTAGCTTTTAATTCTGGAATAAAATTAACTTTTCCAATTTCGTAACTTATTCAAACTTTTCCAATTATGTAACTTATTCAAAGAAGTGAAATGATCCATCAGTCCATGAGTTTGCCACAGAAGTCTTATGGAATCAGCTGAATGACACAAAGTAATTTAGGTTTTTATTTTATGTCTTGCATGGCAAAATATGACTGCTATAAAAAACAGCTTACATGCTGTAAAGGCATTGTTTGTGCAGGGAAATCAACTTAGAGGTTTTAAAAGTGGAAAAAAAATCAGCTAAGGGAGCTTGCATCAGAAATCTTTTATGACCTCTACAAAATAAAACTGAAAAAAAGGAAAGTCTGAAACAGTAACTTGTTTTACGATAGTGTCACTCCTCCAAAACTCATTAAATGGAGAAAAAAACCCTCAAATCTTTGAACAACATGGCAGGATTTTAACACCTGTCCCTTTTCCAGTAACTCAGTAAACACTATTGATAATCAATGCTGAGCAAAATCTACTTGTTTTGTATTGATTAATCTGAAGCCAGTAATTTTTACCACAGCAGCCTAAGTAAAATATAGAGACATTTATTTATTTATCTTTACAGGAACTGCTTAGAAAAGACAGCTAGTCTTTGTTTTAAAAGACTGTTTCTCTTTCCAGATCCCCACAAGACACCAAAGACAGCTGGAGCAGCAGCAGACCAGGTAGTAGTCAGGCAGGCTGGCCGGCATGGGGAGCAGGACTGGACCAGGTCCCAGGTAACAAAGAACTTCATACATAATGCTTGAACAGAGAGAAGTCTGGCAAGCAGATAATGCACTGTCTGGGAGCACACAGAGCTGATACAAAACAGGTTGCAAAGCCAGGCCAGGAGCTATTCTAATATATGCTTTGTGGATATTTTTTTTCCTGCCTTATATTCATGCTAGTACAGTAGCTCTCTAGGTTTTAAGTACTTGAATGTTTCCAAGACTGCACAGATGCTCAGGTTTGAGTGGGTGAGTGATGGTCATGTGAGGCACAGAGAGAGACACTGGTAAGACGAATTTGAAAGGAGAAGTTCAGTACACAGACAGAATCAAGAAGTGGCAGAATAAAGGAGAAACAGAAGATGCAGGGGTGGAGGTGAAAAAGAGTGGGGAGAAAAGGAAAGAGATAGGAGGTGAAAAGAGAAAGGAACTGAAAATGATGCAGAGGTATAAGCTATATTCTCCTGTAAGAAAGAAAAAGATAAAATGAAGTGAAGCAGGGACAAGAGAAAAGATCCAGAAATTGGGGCTACATAAATAACATCATGTAAATGTTAATTTAACTAACTGATCTTAGCTGTTGACTGGAATATTTAACTATTTTTGTGGTATTTGATAACTTACCTAAAAATAAACAGTAAGGTTGATATAATATTTTCTACTTTTGTCTTATTCTAGCACTCCAACTAGAAACCCCATTTTAAAACAAATAAACCTAATAGTTAAACCAAATTCCATTAGCTTTTTACTTACCAAGTGGTACTTACTGATTTAGTTTAGTACTTACTGCTTTTGTTGCCCAAAACCCAAACAAATACATGGGAACAAAATTATATATGGACACTCAGTTTAAAAACTTACAACTTATGCTTTTATTAGAAATGTGCTTCAATTATGATAAAGTACTATATATACAAGGAGACTATCATGAAGAGAGTTGTATTGGTACACCACCACCAGTGCAAACTTGCACCTGCACCATTCTAGGATGAGCAGAATTCAGAACAGGTTTAACTCCCTTGCCCTCACTGCTCTGCCTGCAGAGGAATTGATCCAACTCTTTTCTTATTGGTGCAAGCCATAACATCAGTCCAGCTACACTTTAAAGCGTAGCAACTAGTCCAAATTGACTAATTTTGCTTAAAACTCCAGGAACACACCTGCACAAGTGCTCTTTCAACACACCAATATGGTAAGAGGGTGGCAATGAGAAACAGAATATAAAAGCATCTTCCAATACCATAGATGGATTCAGAAGTGTTTTGCCTAACAATTAAATGATTTCTCAACTGACTGTGTTCAGGTAATTATTAACAAAACTTCTGTACTGTAATTTTCTCCCTCACCAGCAGCTTACTGGCACCCTCAAGCAGGACAGGTACTGTAGGCTGTGCAAATGAACCTTGTCAGCTTAAGCAGTACCCCAGGCACCACAAAAACTTGTTTGAACCATTTTTTTGGACTTTGCACCAAATCACAAGAAGAGTGCTCAGGCAAATCATTCCATTGCTATGCTATGGGAATGCCAAAGACTGGCAGAGGGTTAGTAACAAACAGCACTGGGCACAAGTGGCAGGAGGGGGAACAGCTGCTTCTGCAGTGATCATCTAGTCATGATCCACTTCCTAGATCACAGAATGTATTGGGTTGGAAGGGACCTCTAAAGGTCATCTAGTTCAACCCCCCTACAATAAGCAGGGATATTTCTAACTAGGTCAGGTTACTCAGAGCCCCATCAAGCCTGATCTTGAATGTCTCCAGGGATGGGGCCTCCACCACCTCTGTGGGTAACCTGTTCCAGTAATTAACCACCTTAAAATTAAAGAGCTTTTTCCTACTGTCCAACCAAAATCTACCCTTGCCTACCTTAAAACCATTACCTCTC
>VYZX01021851.1:0-28682 GCA_013401335.1 Brachypteracias leptosomus
GCTGAGCGGGTTAAAGCTGCTTCCAATTGCTCGATGTACAGACTCCATCACTGGGCTCTAGCTCCAGCCTCTGGGGTGGCTTTAGGTCAAGGGCTTTACCACCATCGCTTGTCTTGGTTACTTTGAAAGGAATTCACTCTCCAAACTCTATCGCTTGCGTCAAGATTTCCTGGGAAAGGGGATCCTCCTCTGGAGGCGAGGGTATCGGAAGGGCTGTCGGCCAGGGCCAGGGGGAGATTGGGGTGGCCGCTCTCTGAAGGGCAGGGCACTGGGTTGGGGAGTCATTAACAGGGGAGAAAAGCATTAGGGTGGTGATTTGGGGGCGGGTTAAGGGCTTCTCAGGGATTATATGAATTATATAATTGCAGCTTCCCCTTTGCTTTACTCTGTGTTCTGAAGACTGTGGGAATTTGTCCATTGTCCTGTGTGGGGGTGATCTGGTCCTTTCTCCAGAACCTGCTGGGGCTTCCCCTGGCGTGGTCCAGGCCCCCGCTAACCAGCACTCTGCCAGGGGAGGCCTCAGCAGGAGCACACGGGGCAGGT
Organism: Brachypteracias leptosomus; assembly: GCA_013401335.1. Lineage (NCBI taxonomy): Eukaryota > Metazoa > Chordata > Aves > Coraciiformes > Brachypteraciidae > Brachypteracias > Brachypteracias leptosomus. The sequence continues at coordinate 544 of VYZX01021851.1, forward strand.
TTGGGTCTGGATTTCAGTGAACCAAAGACCTTGTTAAGGGGGGTGATTAAGCCTTTTATTAAGATGCAGCCAAACTCTTTTCCCAGGGAAATAACAGCTTCATCTTAAGTTTTAAAAATCATTCCCTCTCTTCCCCCAAACTGAGCCCCTATAAGGAAGAGGGGCGCTTAGAAAAGGACTGGGAGGGCCACAGTGCCCACAGGGCCCTTCTCTTCCATCCCTCCCCCGTCTGCCAGAGCTTGTCCTGACCTGGGCGATGCGTTTGGAGAGTTCTGTTTAGGTAAGAGGGTACTTAACAGATCAGTACTGAAAACACAAAGCAATAATTTTTGTTACTGAGACAAGAGTCTGTATGTCTGTTTTTTTAAATATTTCCTAATTAAAGAAGAGCTGCATTTTATTGGGTTTATTTTTATTCTATATACTTCAAAATTGGGTCTGCGGACAGCGCTTTCCTCCCTCTTGGTGTAGGCGCTGAACTGCTGCCGTGCCCCCTCCAGACGTCCGAGGCCAGCTGTGCTGCTGCTGGGCTGGGATTCACTCTGGCCAGTGTTGCCACTGCCTGGAGGCTGGGGCTCCGGTTTCAGGGTGGGCATTTTTTTTAAAAGAAATAAAGCTGTGTTTTTAAGCCAGTAAGTTATTACACTCCGATGTTTGTTCTCTCCACACCTGTAACCCTTTTTCCAGATTTCAGTTTTAAATTCCTAATAAATTATTTGAAAACTGTCCTTCTCTGTCATTATTTGGGGGTGGGAAATTGTGGAATGGAGGAGATTTCAGGTGAATGTGGACCTGGCAGGAGTTGCATCCTGCCATTAGGGTAGAAGCCCCAGGCAGGGCTCTGACCTGGTGTTCCACTCCCAGACTTTGGCAGTAGCCCAGTTTAGAATGTGAGGCAGATCTGGTTTTAATAGAGATTGTCTTTTCTCTACATTACAGGGGTTTTGTGCAGATAATTGTAGGTCCAAGAAAGGAGGAGATAGCATGGTGCTTAGAAGTTTGGCTCAGATGCTCAGGATTCAATGACTACGGTGGACCAAGGAGGCTAGATCTAAGAAAGGAAAATGTGGAGGTGGGAAGAGACATCCTAAACAGACAGCACTATGAGAGAAAGGTGAAATCTAACGGCGTGAAATAGCAGGGAACACTGTGCAGCAGGTCTTAAGTCTTAAAAATAATTTAAGTCTCAAGCCTGTAAGTTTAGAAAGTTTAGTTGGGATGTCCTCACAAGCATGCTGAGCACCAGCAGCTTTATGTGCTGCACAGGTTGAGGGAAACCAAAAATAGCATTGGTGGAAAAATCTTTACCCTGCTGGGATTTTTCTCATGAGACACTCCTGTAACGCTCAGATGCTCACTTTCTCACACTTGGTGATCCTCTTGTTGAATTAAAAACTATGAAATCCAAGATAGGGCAGTGTTTATTTAAAAAGGTCAGTTTATTGGAAGCTTTCTTGGAAACCAATAATAAATCAGATGTTGAGATGTGAGGAAAAAAGAAACACAAGAGTGTTAAAGTTCATGGATAAGAGGACAGAGAAAAAATGAAAAAAAAGAGCAGAGGTGGACAAAGTAGCAAAGGAGAAAGAGAACATTTAGATGGCAACCGAAGTCAGCAGATTGTTCTGTGAGCAACAGATTAAATCCTTTTTTCTGAACTGGTACAGATTGTCCTTTACATCGGCCTTTAATGTTCGTTCAATGTTCTCACTATTAGGACGTGAGAATCTTGAATCTGTAACTGGGCATCTGTTTGGCTTTAGCTTACCTGTGAGTGGGGAATCCCAGAGAATCCGAGAGCTTGTGAGAGTTCAAAAAACTCAAGAGTGGTTCTGGTTGTTCACCAGCATGTCTACCTTGTAACTATGCTCTATGGATATGTTGATGGCCTGTGGATACTATGGGCACCCTGGCACAGGTTCAGACCCTGTGAGGAGGAAGATGCCCTCATTATCACTTATAAAAACAAGCATTTGAACCTACCAAGAGGTGGTAAACCCCCAGTTCCTGAACAAGCACTCTGGTGTATTAGGCTGTTGTGGAAAGGGGCTTTGACACTTCCTCTGCTCTTAAAAACTGAAGGCTTGAGTGGTGCTTTGGAAATAAATGCAGACTCTGACTATCAAAAAGTGAGCAGTCTAGGATCTGTGAGTCTAGATCTAGTGAGTGTGTAAAAATGCCAGACTGTAGCCCTGACAGTGTTAGAACCTCTGGGGTCTGAACATGGATGCAGTATTTTGGACTTACCTCTGACTTACCTCAGGAAGCTTTTTCTTACCCATTCTTAATCTTATTTCAAGCTTCCCAACTTGCCTTACGCTTTGGCATAGAGAATCCAACAGCCTAACAGGTTCTGCTTTGGTGCTGGAAAAACTGCTGTCTCTGAGCGACTGAAGTCTGCTGCGTTATGTTGAAACTTCCAAGCCCAGTTCATTTCCACTTTAACTCACTTAAGGATGTGTGAAAACAGACACAGTTCCTTGTTTAAGCCAGATACAGAGGTTTTCCAGGTTGCTTGGCTCCGGTTTCTTGCCTAGTAGTACCACCTTCTCCTTTACAGTTTCAAAGTAAAAAACACCTTGAATTTTTTTCAGTTCAGCTCATGCCAAAATGTCGTTTGGGTGAGTAGACAACCCGTAACTTTTTCTCTGAATTAGGCCAGGCAAATACATGGAGAGATACAGGATTAATGATAAGTGGCATACCACAAAAAGAAGATGCCGGGAGGATGGATATTAGCGTTCCAGGAATTTCCAACATAACTACCATAACTGTTTTTTATTAAGAGCCTTTTAAAATGTCCAGATCTTTCAGGCTGGCTTCTAATAATAGCATTAAAAGAATTTAATAACAAAAATCTAGAGAGCAAATATTTGCTTTCCTGGCTTTCATAGATTTAACTCCACTGGCCTTCAACTGGTCATGTCACAACCTGCTTCCCACAGCCTCCGATGGAAGAAGTCTGCATTTAGTAACATAAATACCAGCTTGTTTATCTCATACCCACGTCAAGGTGAGCTGCTTGTATAAAGAGCCGCATTTCCTTTAGCAGCAGTTTCTCTGTCAAGATCTCCAAAAATGAAGTCCCTGGCCCTGCTTTTCCTGCTGTCTGGTATGTAGGTGGCACTCACCCCCGGGACTGGTGGCACTATGCCTAGCTCTAACCTTTGTGTCTCTCCTCAGTGGGCGCAGCCAGCGCTGATGTCTCACCCCGGGCCCTGTGGAACTTCCACAGAATGATCAGATGCACCCTCCCTGACAGCCACCCTGTGCTGGAATTTGCTGACTACGGCTGCTACTGCGGCTTGGGGGGCAGCGGGACTCCAGTGGATGAGCTCGACAGGTTTATAGGCCTCTGCTTTTACAAACCTCTTTCCTTGCTTGTGCTTTTGTGGTCCTGCTTCATCACAGCTGGCCCTGCCTGTGAATTTTCACAAAACTCTGCGGCTGCTGTGAATGAAACTTTCAGACTGATTCAATGAAAAAGGGATGTGTAGTGTCACACATTCAACCCTGATTGCTACGATAAAATATAATCCTAACAACTCTGTTTTCTGTGGCTTCTATGCTGCACTCATTCCAGCAGTCCAGACACAGCTCTGCACACACTGCAGGGCTGAGCTGCAAAATGCTAAGACGTGGCTTGGGCAGTTTAGAGATCACACAAGTCTGATAGCCAGGACACAGTGAATTGTGCTGGCCGTTAGTGCTTCAGCTACTGGGTGCTGATGGGGTACACAGGGTAAATGCTGCCTTTTGCTTTCCTTGTGCCCAACAAACAACTGTGAAGATGCTCAAGTAAGTACACATGTACCAGACAGTTCTTGGACCCCTAGCTGGCAGAACCATGTCCCTTTGAGGTCCTTCATGTTTGCTGTCTTATCACTAAGTATCTTTTTGTTTTGTTCAATACCTTGTCAAAGGAATGCTAGTGTATTTACATGTCTTACAGGTCAGCTGAGTTTGCATTTCTTGTATTTTCTGACCTTTTTCTCCTTGTTTCCCAGATGCTGTCAAGTACATGACAACTGCTACTCCAAGGCAAAGAAACTAGAATCATGCAGATTCCTCTGGGACAACCCCTACACAGAGATGTACAGCTTCAGCTGCTCCGACGGGCAGATTACGTGTAGCAGTATGTCCACTTCCATGTCATTCCGCTTCAAATATTACTCCAGTCTCTCATCTGAAGGAATGGAGCTACATCACACCCCATGCTCATGGGGCAGGGGGGCACAGTGCAAGCCCCTGCCAAGGGGGCTAATTGAAATGGGGCACCCCACACAGGCACCAGAGTGGGTGTTGTCCATAATCACACAATTTTAAGTTTATGAAGATATATTGTGTTGCAACACATAAGGAAGCCTGTTCCCTCTTCAGGGGATTGAGTCCCTGTGGTACTTTTCTGGGCACTCCTGGGCAGTATTTTAAGAGATCAGCACGCTAACTGGGAAGCATTACAAAGCTTCTGCCAGGTGTCTCTAATGTAATGATGGAGCTTTTGTAGGACTCTGGAATGGAGATAAACAGCAGATAAGCTGGTAAATAGAACTGCAGGGAAGGAAGGAAAGGAGCAAGATAGCTGGGCCAAAGAACATAGCCCTGGGGCTGGAGGGCTAGTGAGGAAAAACATGTACACCCCCAAAGTGACAGCAACAGTGAAACGGCCACACCCTGGCAGAAGAACTGCCGGCCTGAGTCACTGCTCCTGGTGAAGGAGCTGCGGGGTCTGACCAGTCCTGCTCTCTCCTCCAGGCAAGAACAACGAGTGCGAGAGCTTCATCTGCAACTGTGACCGTGCCGCCGCCATGTGCTTCGCCAAGGCGCCCTACAACCCCGAGTACCACAAGCTGGACACCGACAAATACTGCAGCTAGCCCTCCTCCCGCTCCCCTATCCCGCAGGGCGGCCACAGGCCTGTCACTAATAAACGCCTTGCAACGAGCAGCAGCTCCCGCCCACTCCCTGCGCCGCTCTGAGGGGAATGACGGGCGGCGGGGGCGGGGCCGCGCTGGGAGGGGCAGGGAGGCCCCGCCCCGTCTGCTAACGGCTGGTGCGGCGCCTTCGCGTTCTTTGATTGGCCCCTGGAAGTGACGGAGGCGGGGACGAGGAGGGGCCCGGATGGTGCGGGCGCGAGGCAGCCCCGCCCCGCCTTTCCCTGCCTGCAGCGCGCGGCCGCGCTCTTTCCCCTGAGTGTCCGCGGCGCGGTTGTCGCCAGGTCTGCTCAGGGCGGTCCCTCTTGGGGGTGGCGGCGTGAGGGGCTTGAGCCGTTTGGCTGGCTGCTCACTGCTCCCAGAGACCCATGTGTGCTTACCCGGGGCGAGAGAGACCTTCTTTCTAGTCAGGAGCTGTAGGAAAAGAGGGAATGTTGACCTGGAAGTCAGGAGAGGGCAGGGAGCCCCTCTGAGGGACAGTATCCGGCCGTTTTACTGCCCTGGCGAGGTCCTGCACCGAAGCTTCCACCCAGACTTGGTTCTATGCTTCAGGAGCAGTTTTACTGCCAGAGGCTTCCAGGAAGGTACGGGTGAGCTCCTGTGGCAGGGGCCGCTTAAGCAGTTTGCTGGCAGGGCAGGAGGAAGGCCCTGGTTCATCACCAGAAAAAACTCTCCTGCCTCCACCAGCCAGAGGAGAGCATCCAGCCTGCCCAGTCACCTTTAATCAGGTACAGAATGGAGGTCTTGGATGAGTTTGGCAACAAGTATCCCCTCAATGTATCATTTTGAGAGCTGATTTCTGTAGAGGACTTTGAGATTTGATCTTTGTCCTACGCTCAGCAATGTCTGCATGAAGTGTTCTCAAACATGGAGCAGAACCCAAGGGTCTGTGAGAGGGCTCTCAGAAAGCAGAAACAGGTGGAGAAGGAAGAAGCTGGCTTGATACCTTATTTGAAGGTACTTGCAATGCCTTCCCTAGTAAAGGTCACGATGTTTGAGAGTATTAGGATGATAATGAGATAGGATGGTGGGTTACGTTTTGTGGATTTTTTGTTTAAAAAAAGAGTGTATTTGTCTCAGCTGAATATTCCATCTTAAGGCAGACTGAGTCCTAGTTTTGTGCAAATATTTGTTGCTTATTTTTCGTTGGATGTTTGTGTGCATGAATTTTCTGGAAACATTTTCTCTTGGGGTCCTCCACAGAAATGCAGAGGGTCCTGGCTGCACTCCCGTCATAAGGCTAAAATGAATCATTTCAAGGGTTGGAGGTGCAAGATGGGGTCTCCTGTCCTCACACACTAGTTTTGATCCTGAATTTACTATTTATAGAGCAGTAAAGGTCCTAAGTGAATGTAAATGTTATTGAAATCCCATTGTAGAGAAAAAAGTAAAATGCCATCACTGTCTAGAAGAAACGCCACTTTTGAGCTCTATCATCACAAACAGGGAATAAAATTGGGGTGCAGTTGGAAGCATTTCAGAAACTGTTGGTGTAAATTTGCCCTGTAGTAGGAGCACTCTAGATTTGAGGTGAGTAATACGTCTACTGGCATCCAGCTTTTAGGCCATGCTAGTGTTCCCTGGATAAACTCAATGGATAAATGAAGGCATCAATTCATTCTATGAATCTTCCCACATAATGTAAAGCAGCAGGCCTTAATAAAGGCACAGGTGGGAAGGCTGAAGTGGTTGGGAAAAGTTACTCTTTTAAGGCTTTGAGGACCATTGTGGAAAGAGCATAAGAGCAGGCCAATGATTGCTTGAACTGACTTACTGCCAGCTTGTGAGGAGTACAAAGAGTATGTGAAGATCTGCTGTGCCAGTCTGCATTTCTGTTCCAAAACCAGAAAGAGCACCTGAACTACAGGGTACCCTAGTGCTCAGTGAGTGTGGGAGCTCGGCAGCCCTGTGCAGTCCTGCAGCCATTGCAGCTGGCGTGTGAGATGCTGGAGGGGTGGTGGCTCTGGGCTTGCATTGCACAAGTGAAGTCTTGGCGTTGTATCTTCCTTTTCTCTGTTGTTTTCTAGGCCAAGATTTTTCAGGCTCTGTAGGGAGATCTGAATGACTCTAACTATATGGGCTTTGCTGAGCTAAAAGGGAAAATGCTACAGCTGAGCTGAGACATGTAGAGAGCAAACAACTATGCTTGTGGTAATGACTGTGCTTCAGTTTGTTTGGTCATGGAGACCAACTCTAGACGCTTGTACTGTTGCTCTTGCTCTCAGACTCAGCTTTTCATCATCTCTGCCAATGTCTAGTTAGTGATGTGGAAGGGAAAAAGTGCAGAATGTGGTAATTGGGTAACTTTCCTTACTGGAGAGGGGGAGGACAGGGGGCTGCACACAGAATTGCAGATATGATCTGTATCTGGAACAGTGGTTTTAAACCCCAGCTGGCTTGACTCTGCCTTTCACCTTCCTAAAGCAGTTTTGTTCCTGATCATTCAGGAAAGATCTTGGAGAATAGTGATACTATCTGCTATCTCTTTCTTTCTTTTTCTCAGTAGACCTCTGAATACCTTACAAAAAGGGATGGATCACAGTATTATGTCTATTACGGTATGGAAAACAGATGCAGAGAGGTGAAGTGGCTTTCTGAATGTCACAGTGTGACTTCTGAATTGATCAAAGGGCTGAGAATTCACTCTGGTCACATCTTTCCAAGCCTAGTGCCCTATCCCCTGGGCAACACTACCTAAGTTTTCCTCTTTGCTTTGAATCCACGGTGTGTCTGTAGGGTATCCTGTTGCCTCTGGGGCTGGCTGCCCCAGAAAATAAAAGATGTAAAGAATACACATCTTTTGAAGCAGAAATGTCTGTTAGAATAGATGGGGGAGCATTTTGGATTAATTAATATCCAGCATTTCAAAAGTGCTTTTACTGCCAGAGCATTCCACAAACAGGATGCAGAAAACAATACATTCAATGAAGGGTTTTGCAAACCCTTCCCATTTAATTAAAACACATCACTTTGACTTTCTTTTCAGAGAAAGAACTTACTGCTGTTGAAGTTGGTATCAAAACTCCCTTAAGTTAGGAGAGGATCTGAGGTCCCTATTTGGTATTTGCTGCTCTGGCTCCAAGCTGAATGCCCAATTTTTGGTTTCGAGGCCATATAGTGGGTATATATAGGCCTGTACAGAAGGTAGATGATTATTCCTGTTCAGCATTGCCTGTTCCTGCAGTCGTCACTGGGGGCAAGGCCCTTGTGGAGCAATAAATCAAATCCTGGGTGGTTTGTGTGCCAGCTGTTGCAGAGCTGCTTTTCCTGCTTCTCTCTCCTCTCTGCATGTGTTGGGTCTGCAGGGCTGGGCCTACTGTTGGGATGCTAAGGTTCTTTCTGTTGGCATAGGAATGGGGACCCATGTCTCTTAGGTCACCCTTCCTTACCCTGTTTCATGGTAGAGAGTGGTCCTTGGAAAGACAGAGGCAGTATGGAGACCTGAACAGGGCTCAGAATACTTTTTTTCATGGCAATTTTGAGAGACCGGTGACTGTTTATTGAGGACTGGAACACAAAAACTTTACCCAGCTTCTCTCTGACATTTTCAGTGACTTTCTGGACTGTGTTAGACGCTCATGTTTACTAAAACATACCTGGCAGAAACCTGCTCCCAGAGTCAGACACTGTTTTGCCACCTGGAGAGAAAAGAGCAGGTTCAATGTTGCTGTATACAAATAGTGTTTCTGCTGCAGCTGTTTGCACAGCGGTTATCGCAGTACAGAGGAGAGCAGGCAATTTATCCTGGCTTAATAAATGGGAGAAGTGTTCTTAGGATAGTATGAAGAGAAGTGGATATTGGTGGAGGGTGTTGCAAGTGAGGGAGCAAAGGTGATGGCCTGCAATGGTGTGTACAAGGACAGGTCTTGAACCTGACTTTCTAGATGTGAGGGCTTGCTGAGCAAACACTTAGATGTCCAGCTGTCTGTGCCCCATTTTGCTGAACAGCATAAAAGAGCCCAAATGTTCAGTTGATGTAATTGCTCTGTTGTCCATCCTTACCTGCTTGAACTGCTGCACTCTCTTGACAGGATGAGGTGACTCGGAGGTTGTTTGTTCCCTGCACTTTAGCCTGTGACTAGCACATGCTTCCCTCACATCATTATCTGCTTGGAGGAGGTGAGTAAAAGGCTGCTAAGAGGAATTGCAGCTCCCTTCCCCAATACACCAAGTAGTAGTGTTGTTGCAGTGACCAGCACGGCAGCTACTGCTGACTCCAGTTCTTCTGCATCCCGATAGTATGTGCCATAAAAGGAGGGCAAGGCCTTCTCTGTCCATTATGGGCAGGTACACCTCCTTCCCTATAAAGTCAAGATGATTCATCTGCTAAATGCTGCATACAAGTGCTGTCTTGGTTTTGTAACCATGAAGTAGTGGCATTGTGGGTTTGGTAACAGCCTAAGAGTATTTAGTAGACTACTTCAGTAGGGGGTTCAGTGTAACAGGACAAGCTGGAGAGGAAAAGGTTCTGGCCACTGGAGGGTGCTGGTGGGAGGAGTGGTTCAGCCCCCAACTTTCTGAAATGCCTCTTCTGCCTCACTGCTCCCAGATGCTCCTTGCCATGGGAGCTGCTGGTGTCAATTGCAGAAGGAGCTCAGGGAAAGCCCTGGAAAGGTGGCTGGAGTTCTGTGGTCTTTTAAAGAAGATCAAGTCTTTTGTTGCTGGATACAGTATTGTACGTCCCTCTTTTTTTATCACTACCTGAGCAAAACCCACTTGCTGCAACTGCAGGTTTCTATAAGAGAAACACATTCACTTGCTTTGCAAGGCATCTAATTTATCTTCCATTTTGCAGGGTGCCACTAAAACTTATTTCCTGGATTTTTTGGGGGTGGTTTTCACGTGCCATGAATGCCATGTTTCATCATCCCCCTTAAAACAAGCTTTCCTCTTTGATCAGTTCTTCACAGATTCAAAATTCCATCTGACTGAAAGAGCCGATCACCATAAATCTGGCAGAGCTTTAGGAACTGTCTTTAAACCGTTTGGCTGTGTGCAACTCAATAAATGGAGGTTATTGTTCCCCTTCGTGCTAAGCTCTGAAAATGCATCAGAAAGTGTTTGCCTCTTGTCTCAGCTCCAGTACTGGAGCCAAGGAATGGAGGGATTCCTCTTAGTGAGAAGGCAGTGTTAATCCCGCTTGTGTGATAGCCTCAACTTCCTGAGGATCCTTGACCTCTCCTTACCTGCAGGCACATCATCTTTATTGTAGAAGTAGTAGGTGCAGGGAGATGAGGAGCCTCACTGCAGCCATGGTCAGCTCTATGCACAGACATCTGTTGTTAAACCCAATTAAGTTCTGTCATGCCAAGTGCTAAATAGGGGAGGGTATAATCTGATTTTTGTCATATGCCACCTGTTTGAGTGAGCAGCCAAGCATTGCCGCACTCCCACCAGCAGCAGTTTGTGTCAGACTGAACTCTGGGGCACAGATTGATTTGTTGCAGATACTCAGTCTTTAGAATTATTGAGTCTGGTTGGATTTTCTTCTCCTTGGCCCTTGCTGATGTGAAGATGTGGGATCACACTGGAAATCTGGATGCAGTATGTGTCTAAATATTTCTATACATTTATTTTTTTTCAAGAGTCTTCTGATAAAGGAATAGCAGAATGTCCCAGAAATCCTCTTTTATTAGCAAAAAGGCACCATTTCTGACTTGCATGTGCCAAAGTCGCACATGTTTTCAGGGTCTCGACAAGGGCATGCAGCACTCAGGTCATTCAGTCAGAACTGCTTCTCCGTAGTGTGTAAAAGTCACAGCTCTCAATCATGAGGTCCTCTAACACAAAATGCTTTTTCCTTTCTTCCTGTACCTGTCAGGAGTTGGGTACATAGGTGATGGAGCACTCCACTGTGCAGTCCCTCTTGGGGACCCTTGCACTGAGAAAGGATCACAGAACCAATATGACAGGAGGAAAAGGATTAATGGGTGTTTTTTCAGCTGCATCATCCACCTGTTTAAGACTCCAGCCGAACAAATCAAAGCTGTGTAGCGGCTCATGTACCAGAATTTCCTGTCCCTACAGAAAGTAAGTCTCAGCCAGGAGGAATCTGGCATCTGAAAGATATTTTCACAGCATTTATCAGTGATGAAAATGGCCAGGCTAGTAGGACTGGAAAAGTAAAGTTCTCTGTTGTAAATTTACTCTCTTGCCACTATTATCTTTCTGTAAGTTAAAATCACAATTGATAAGGCCAAGTTAATTCAGATCTCAAAAACCCTGCACTGAGACACTACAGAGAATGGCTGGGTTTAGTGATTAGAAGCTCTGACTTCAGGTATTTAGCTGAGACCCTCCTCATTCCTTTCCCATAGACAGCCTCCTAGCACTGTTGCTTTCAGTTGCTGTTTACCTGGGGCTGCCCTAGGACAGGTTATGTGAGAGGAAGACTCCATCTGTCCTCCCCAAGTCCCAGGTTTTGAATGAATAGACTGAGGAAACCAGTAAGTTTTAGAATGGATTAGAATACTTTTTCTCTTCCTCATGGCTGCAAAGACTGGAAAAGGGAAACATCTAAGGCAGTCACAGGGGAAGAAGCACACTCTAGAAGGTAGATTTAGTTGCCTTCACTCTAAAATTTCTGAACCTCACAAGTTCACCATGCCCAGGGTCCTTGGTCCTTTTCCAGAAGTCACGAATAAGCAGATTTGTCAGTAGGAGCTGTAGGATGTGGGAGGCTGCCCTTGCACCATACCCAGCAGGCACAAGCCCTCAGGCCATCTGCACTCTGCTGCCTGCACTGGAGCACAGTATATGAAATACCTTTCTCAGGCTACAGGACTCAATTACAAAGTTTGCTCTGAGAATTTGCCCAGAAACAAAGACAAGATTTGCCAAATAGGAAGTAGCTTTTATTTGTTTTGGGTAACTCCAACCCCACTTTCAGAGGAGTGGCAGAAAAATCCATTATAAGGCACTCTCAGCTCCTCTATCCAAACCTCAGGAACTCATCCTAGTAGGAACAGCTGTAAGAAAGAGGGAAGAGTGTAAGTTGTTGATTCAGCTAGTTTCATGGTAAGGAACTGTCCTTGTGCTGCTGTCTGATGTGTACGTTTGCTACCTGCAGGTGGACAGAGCTACAACTTCAAATCCTGATAGTGGTGAACTGATCTAACAACAGTGAGCCAGAAAAGGTAGGAGAGCATTGATTCATGTGGAGAATAAGGCTGGATTAACACTGACAAAGGAGACAGAAAGGATCTGTGTTTCCTTCCTGGTGATGAGGGAAGAGAACACCGCTCAGGCTCTGCGATGCTCTTTTTCTGTTACTTTCAGACAGTAAAACAAAGATTACTGTCCTTTTGTTTAATCTTTTAGGAACAATATTATCCCTCCTTTTAAAACCCTCTTCCCTTGCCAGTTCTGGATAGGCTGAGAGAATAAAGGTGAACATTAGGGCAGTTCTTTTACTGAGTTTGTTGTTTTCCCCTAGCATGGCTTATTCACATCCAATGGTGCTCAACCCTGGAGGTTTCTGTAACTTCCTCCAGGCTGGTAACTATATCAGTGAGCTGAGAAACATGAACTTCTCAGGATAGGCTTGCAATGGTTATCTTCTGATAGCTGTTATCTCTCTGCATTGCATCTTCCCCCACAGATAGTACCCAGGGAGTGATAGGAGAAGGTGTCAATCAGCATTAGAGTGATGCAGGTCTGACTTTTGGTGTAGGAACTTTAGGCTTTCTCTGGCATTTCTCAGTTGAGAGAAGTTACTTCTCAGTGGTATCTTGGGGAGCATGTTAAGAAGGTGACATGCTCTGATCCTGCTCTAAAAGAAGTAAATTTTAGTGGCTGGATCAGCTTAGCAGGAAAAAAAAAAGGAACTTCTTTGTCTCAGCCCCATATACTTGTTATATATGCTTATTAACATATAGTAATATACCATGCACAGGAAATTTACTGTAATGTTAATTTACTGTGTTCATTGTCCTAGTGACTTAAAAGTCTATAGTGTAATCAGTGAAGGGTCAGGGTAACATAACTTGTTTATCAGTGATACTGAAGAGACACCCTGACTCCTCTCCCTCGGGCTCCGCTGCTGAACTGGAGAAGAGGCAAGGACAGATGTGGGAGGTTTAGTTACTTGGCACATTGCTAATGTCAAGTCCTCAAAGGAAGTGTTTTCTTGTTTCAGACTTCTTGGCAATGCTCCTGCACCTTCTCAAAATGCTGGCTCTCCTGACAATAAACCTGCAGCCTGTTTTTAACGCACCTGTGTCATACAAGTTCCAAGGTGGTGCAGAAGATGACACGGAGAGTAAGAAGCCAAAACAGCAGACACCTAACTTGCTGCCAAGTGGGATCTCCATTATACAAGAGCCGAATGCAGGTAGGAGTCCTGAACTTATCTCGCTTGGCTTCTAAGTGAAGCCATCTCTTCTCTGACCCATAATAGCCAAATACTGAAATTAAGTACCTTAATTCCCTCTACCTTCTGCAGAAACTGGATGCCTAAGTATCCCTTAGATTCTGCATTTTACTTGTCCCTGCCTGGCATGGATTTGAATCAACAACAGAGCCAAAAAGAACTTTGTATCATGTGGTCAGTTGTCCTTGCTTGGCTACTTGACCTTTTAGCAGATGACTCTGGCATCCTTGTTTCCAGCTGCTTGTTACAGTTCTTGTCAAAATATTAATACAGGCCATGTTATGTGGTGAGTAGGACTGGGGTATCTGGAAAATCCCAGCAATTAATGTACCTCATTGCCAGAAGGAGAATGTCAGGTTCATGTAGAAGGTCAGATCAAAAATTTAGTATTCTAGTCTGGGCAAGATTCTGTCTTTTACTCCCTAAGCGGTTAAATATGGCTTATATTACCCTTCAAGGATCTACAAAAAATGGTTACCTAGTAGTGATGGATCTCCTGTTAGGAGTGTGGAAAATTGTATCTATTAATAGCTTGAGATTACTTCCTGAGGGAGACCTATGGCACAGATTTAATTGTATTTCTCTCTTAATTCATCAGCTGTTTGTAATTACATCCTACATTTTCGCAATGGAAAAAATGAATCTGGCTATTGAGACTGTACTTAAATCATAGGAGAGAGAGGAAATTACAATGCAAATAGTATTGATCTTGTAAATAATTTTAATTCACTATTTAGCTATTCATTAATTAAATAATATCTTCAAAAAACACATTCTGGAAAATGTTGCAGCCACACTGAAAGCAGTGCTGGTCTGATTAGCTTCAAGTACCTCCTCTGGCATCTCAACAATATTTAATTTTTGAAGGATTCAGATGGTAAGCAGTTTAGCTCATCAACTGACAGTTGAGAGAAATGCTGACTTCCCCTCCCTGCTGGAAGACGTCAGCCTCATAAGCTGTGCTTTCAAATAATTTCTTACAAAAGCAGTATTCTTGTTCAGCTTCTGTTTTGAACCTTGTTTTTTTTTTTTTTTAAAAAATGACAACTGCAGTTCCTTTTACCTTTTTTTCCTCTTTGCACACCCCACAGTTGCCTGCTAGTGGTACTGGATCCCCCAGCAGATACAGTGGATTTTCCACATTGCCCTCCTGTGCTATAGCCTCAAGTGACTCTGTTAGAATCCCTGTCCCTAATTCTTCTCTGGGGACACTTCTGAGAAAGGTATTTTGTTCTCAGATTGGGTAGTCTGATAATCCTGTCCCACTGAATGGAAAGAAAAGGCACTGTTTACAATGGCAAGGCAGAAAAGTACTTTTTTCATTATCATCATCCTGTTTCCTGGTTAGTGGAGATGGTTTTGACGGAGAAAACTGGTAAGCTTGACATGTGCGAGGCTTGCTGCCCTCTCCCGGTGTCATCAGGGGCCATGCACTGGATCTCACAGCTGCCTCAGACTGAGGTTTTCCCCTTTTGAGATGATGAGTCCTGCATGAACGGAGGGAAGAAGCTGCTTTATAGATGGAATTTATTATTTTAAACAGCACTGTTTTGATTAGGATTAGCCAGATCAATTCAATCAGGCACAGCTTTTGAATTGTCAGCTCCGAAGGCAACAGCGCTGATCAGGTTCTCTGAATGTGCAGATGATCCTCTCTGATTGTGACAGACGGGCTGGAACTAAACATTGCTGAGTCTTCTGGCTACTCCTGCCCAGTTTTCTGGGAGCATCTGCACTTAATGTGCTTTTTGTTTATGATCACGAGAAACAGCACCATGGCCCATCAGAGCATATCAGCTACAGATGAAAACTTACAGTCACATTTTGGTGCACCTCGTGGGACCATATTTTTAGTCAGCACATCTCAGTCAGCATTTGATGGGAAACCATCTTCTGACCATATAAGGTGACTGACCAGGGAGGGTACTCACCTTGTAGAAATACTTTTACTCCTGATAGCTACTGAAGCTCAGCTTGTTGGTTGATGTACAACAATCAAAGGCAGCAGCTCTCCACAGCGGGAATTCAGTTTTAAGGATGCAAAGCGATCTATCCTTGTGGGCCCAATGTTAATGATTGCAATTGGCAGCTGCTTCTCCTGGGCAGCAAGAGCAAACCTGTAGCCAGAGTATACCTGCAGGAATACCAGAAGACAAAATTACTGGCAGCTTAGGCAAAAGAAGAGCTACAGAACAGAGTAAGGGAAATCAAACATTTGCTGTTGACAGTGGGAAAAGGGTCTGTGTGTACACGCTGTCTTAGGCAACTGCACTGAATTCAGGTAGGAAACTTCTTCATTCAAGAATGCACAGAAAAGAACAGCTTTTAACCTCTCAGTGAAGGATTTGCAGTTTCATAGAAACTGAAACTTCATAGTACATTGAAGGGAAATGTCCTTGTCTTAGTAAATCTCTGCAGCAGTTTTTATTAGTCACCATAGGTACTTAAATGCTCCTACTTTGATCGTTCTCACATGGCCCAACTTAGGCAGTACGAGAATGAACCTAAGGCATTTCAATTATTCCTGTACAAAGGATTATAAGCCTAAGAAGTGCAAGCTCAAGGAATTTTTCTCCAGTATCCTGAAGCCAAGAGAATCACAATCAGGCAGCCTTGGTTTTATCTCATTCTGGGAGACATTAGAGTAGGTTTTTTTAATGTAATAGAACTTGTTCCTGAAAAAAATTTTTTCTTACACAAACTGTATTCCAAAAGCTTCCATGGGTAAAACAATGGGTTTCTAAACTACCTTAGCTTATAGATAAGAGGCTAATGGAGAAAACAGTGTATGATACAAATGACAATCCTAAACAGCAAGCAGAGATATTTCTGCTTTCTTATTGAGAATTTAATTAGGATTTAGAGGTCCTAAAATCTGGTATTTCACAGAGTGTGCCATGAGGCCTAGAAAGCTGCCAAAGACTAAAAATTCAGCCAAAAACATGTGGGCTGGTGATGTCTGCAGGACTGAACTGTACCAGGTATCTTGGCTTTATGGGCAGTTGTGAACCTACAATGTATGGATGGAGGAGGCAGCAGAGAGAGGTCTGAATGGAGTTATTTATAGCAGCATGAAGAAGACTGGCAGTAGAGTGACAGGGAAGCCCAAACAGGCCAACCGTGAAACCAGATTCCAACCATGGTTAAAATAAATTACAAAGAAGCTCTGGAGAGGCTGTTCTGATCCACAAGCCATTAGTAGTCCTAAATTGTGGGACCAAGGATTGTTGCAGGCAGAGTAGTACAGAAATAGGAATGCAGGGGGGGAGGAAGACCTTCTTACCTGCATAGAGGATCCTGCCACCAGCATGGAGTCTGATTCCGCCAGGCGCTGGTGCACAAAATTCACTTTTTCCCGGCTCACTGTGTCTCCAAAGAATGTTACGTCGGGCTTCAGGATTCCACCACATTTATGGCAGGCTGGGACTCGGAAATTGCATACCTGCTCATCCGTCAGGAAGACATCCCCATCTGGAGCCACTCCAAATGCTTCAGCTTTCCAGGTAGGGTTCAGTGCTTCAAAGTGCTTCTGAAGCTCAGAGCGCAAGATATAGTCTCCACAGGCCAGGCAGAAAACCCTGAAATTCAGAGCAACGTCTTAATGGAGAGTTTGATGTCAGCTGAAGATCTGGAGTCTAATTTGGTCCTTAGAAGGCCTGGAAGGTCTGTCATCATTATCCACATTTATTTACCAAACAGTATAGGTCAGGGAGCTGTCTTTCTACCTCCAATTGTTGCTTTGTAGGAATGCTCTAGAGGAAGCGCTTTGAACTCTCTCTCCCAGCTCAGGTTGTGCTTTTTCACCTAGAAACTTTGGGTGACCACAGCCAGGCTGTGGTAGCCCTTCTCCAGTTCATTTATTCTCTACATTTCTGGAGCTATCTACTCTGCTTAGCCCTGGGTAATCCCTGCATCCTCAGGATCCCCTTGTCCTCTTCACTAAGGGGACATCTGCTGCAGCAAGGAAAGGGGAAATTCCAGCTGATGCAGGCTCCAAGGGAAATGATGCAAATAATGCTATAATAAAAGGAGTGGCGTTTGTGTTTCTTAAATACTGTGAACAGTGCTGTTCTGAGATCTTTTTCTCCAGCCCAGCACCACCTCCGAGCATGTCATCTCCAGGAACACAGCACTGATACGTTGCTTCCTTTCTCAGCAGCTAACACTGCATCCGCATGTCAGTTGCCCCGAACGAGAGACCGGAGGATTTCCCACCCCCTCCGCCAGCAGAGAGTACCTGTGCGTGCAGCCGTGCAGCTCTGTCATGCGCTGGCTACCAGCTTTGGTGTGAAGGGCATCCACGTTCTGGGTCACCAGCCAGTGCAGCTTCCCCAGCTTCTCCCAGTCCCTTAGTACCAGGTGTGCTGTGTTTGGCTGGTGGGAGGAGAACTGGGGCCAGCCCACAAAGTTCCTTGCCCAGTACCGCTGCCGGGCACTGGCACTACGAACAAACTCAGCATGCTGGACGGGCCGTCTGTCTGTCCTGGTGTAGAGCCCGACGCCTTCCGAGCGGTAATCTGGGATCCCTGATTCTGTTGAGATTCCAGCTCCAGTCATTGCAAACAGCCTCTTGGAGGTAGAAACAAAGCGCTGCAGCTCCTCTACTTCCACTGGATCTGGGGGAAGACAGGCTGGCACAAAAGTCAAGTTTGGAGAAGTTCTGGATGCAGAATGGGATCTGAAATGATGGAATCTGATGGCTCTGCAGACTCCAGACAACTTCCTGGCAGAAAACATGTTCATCTAAAAGCCAAGAACAGAATACATGGCAGGTAAAAGAAAGCAAAGAGTGTGTTCTTAATTCCATTTTCTTGGGATTATCTGGAAAATGATGCTGATTTAAGTATTCTTTGGTCTTTTTCCTTTTTAGTAAAGAAACACAAATGATTCTGGAAATGTTAACTAAAGCCCACTGTCCAAGGACAGTGTTCATGCGTCCCTTTGACAGAGGGCAACGCTAAGGACTGCTCAAAGCAAAAGGACAAAGTTAGTACCCCTGACTTGCAGGATTCCTCTTCTATCCTGGTGTGAAGGACGGCTGCCTAAGAGGACTTGTAAAGAGCCCAGAAAGACCTGAGCGTGCAAAGTCCTCCCCAGGTATGTGCAACAGGGCAGAGAAGAAATGGCAGGAAGGCCAAGCACCTCACTCCAGAGACACTGGCTGGCTGGTTCCTCCCCAGAAAAGACCCTTGCTCTACTTGCTTTAACATTCTGCCTGCTCCAAATCAGTCCTTCCTATTTTCCCTATCCTTAGCACATGTTGTGGGAGAGGAGAGAAAAACAACCTTGAAGTGTTGCTTTTTCAGGACAAAGGCTTTGACTGGAGTTACTCCTGTTTTTTTTTATAAAGACCTTGTGCAGAACAGGCCTTGAAATGGGACTGAAGGTGATTAGGACGCTGCCTAAATGCCTGTGGCACCTCCTCCTTTGTGGGTGCCACCTCCCTAGAGTCAGTGGAGAAGCTGGAGGGGGGTTACTGGTTTGCTTCTCCAGCAGGAACAGGGGGCTTTGCTGAGAGAGGAGGGACCACCCAGATGTGTGCAGGGCAGAAAGACCTGCCTGGCAGGTAGGAATGGGACTGGCATCCTGCTTTAGGGGAGGAATGGCGTGCCCTGTTGAAGACAGGCAGGATGGCTTTGCTGACATGTAGCCTGGAATTGTATGCAGGACCTGCTGTGACAATGGATTGGTTTGGACTTTGTTTGGGCTTTCTAGCAGTCTGCAGTTCTCCTTTCTTCATTTCACTATCTTCAGTCTAATTTTCTGGGTCTCTTTGCATACAAAGTACAGCAGTTTTGAAAGAAACATTACTGAGAATTGACTGTCTGTTATTTCTCCCTCCCACCAGCTTCCTTAGCAAGGGGACTTGTATGAGATCTGGAAGATGGAGGAAGGGCTTTTATTACTGATGGAAGGGGATGATCTCTTAAAGAGTGGTTGCAACAGGCCCTGGATAATCTGGTGTTTAAAGCTTGTTTGGTAATGTGGGACACTTGGCTGCAGATTCATGCCCACTCACCCTTCTGCCATTGCTGTCACAGGTTGCTGGGAGGACGCCTAAGGGAGCAGGTCTCAGTCCTCAGCCAGCTGAAGCAGATCTGGGGGTAGAGGCAGTGGTTTGAAAGAAGGCTCTGTGCAGCTTGTTAGCTCTCAGATGGTGAAAGCACGTGGGCAGTTTCATCAGTGCTGCCCACAGGAAACTTGCAGTGCCTGTGAGATGTGCAGCAGCTTAAGAAGGAGGTATTCAAGTGGTGAGCTTGTCTAGAAGGCTGGCACCAAACTACTTCAGTGCCTGGATGGTTTTTAGACTCCTCCTTTGTCTGAACAGCTTTGCCTCAAGTCCCTGTCCCCCTCAAGTACCAGTTCTTACAGGAAATGAAGCAATATTTACATACATTTAAAGTTTGGGTGTTCAGTTCTAAGTATCATGATACTAAATCGATGCTAGTGGCAAAGAGTAGATTTGTCTCAGTTAATCTCCAGTTCTCAAGGTTTTGTGTCATCATCAGTTGAATTACAGGGAAGATTGGACTTCCTCCATAGTCTGAATTACTTCTTAAATCTAAGCAGTGGATTCTGTTTGCGGTGATTTTTGCCTTGTTTTGCTGTTTAGCAGGAGTTGTGTTGGGCATTCCCTCTGAAGAGATTTAATTTTCCATATGAATTAATTAGAATGGACAAGGCCTCCCAATAAACTGTAATTTGCCTTGAGAATAACTTCTGTCGCGATGGTCTCCAAAGGCTGTTAAGCCAGTTTGACAGTATTTAAATTGCTTTTAACGGATGAAAATTCTCTATTCCTGTCCCTGATCATCAAAATATCTCTCTGAAGGAAATGCTCTGAGAGGGAGTGAAATGAAGATACAATATGAGCTGGCCCATGAGAGGGAGAAGGCAATGGCAGGCCCAGCATCCAAAGTAACATAAGTGTAGGAGAGAAACGTACAAAGGACAGAATATTTCCTGTGACGTGCAAAGCTGCTTTTAAAATCAGAGTGGTCAGATTAAAAAATAACTACTCTACGTAGTAAGTGAAACTCTTTAAACGTACCTATCGAGATCCGAGGCTAGAGTTTGCTTTTAACACTCATCCAAAATGCTCCACAGCAAGAAATCAGACAAGTTCAAGGTAGAAGATAAACAGGTTTCTACAAATGGTCACAGGCCAGAAGTGCAGCGGGACAGCCACGTCACCCGCGTCTCTTTCGCTGTAACAATGCCGTGGGGAGGCGGTAACAGCCGAACTGACCGCATCTAACGACACAAAAGCGAGATGGGGAAAAATGCCGGAGAACTTACCCTTCATAGTGCTGCCGTGGCCGACGGCGGAAGGGGCGGCAGAGCAGTCATCTGGGAAATGTAGTTCACGACGAAATTAAGTCTCAAGCACAAAGACTACAATTCCCATGCTTCAAAGAATGGGAAAAACCCGAGTTCCTTGTACCTGATAAAGTAAAATTGAGAACGCTGAGAGCTTCAGAGCTGCCCCCAAGGCAACACAGGAGGATAAAGTCAGATTTGATACAAATGATTAATAGCTTCAATGAAATGCATTGTAGATGCTTGTCCTTATAAAATGCATTTCCTTTTCACTGATACTAACAGGTTTTAGGCTTAAAATGGAACAAAAGAACTAATGGAAGAAAAATCCTGTTGAAGACATCTCTTATAGCTCAGGAGTTCCTCAAGATGGAAATTGTTGGAGGCCATGGGAGCACGCTGGGCTGATAGGTTTACTCTGTTCTGTCCCTTTCCTTTGGTACCTACATTTGGCCCCAGGAAGGATGGGCATGTCTGGCAGTCCTGTTGTTCAGAGTTAAGCACGTTTGGAATGACAGGGAAAAGATTCCTGAGATAGGTTTGGGAAAGGACTGTGGCAGCAAGGATGGACAGATAATGACAGTCTGGTCTGTTGTGCTGCAGTTGGTGTGGCTGGACAAACCCAAGAGGTCAGTGTGGGAGAGGTGATCTCTGATCAACTTTCAGAGAAGGTTTGGATGAAAACTGAGAGGGCAGCTGTTTTTGTCATCTGGCTGGACCTCTCCCAGGGCATGGTCAGACACCCTCAGCCACTTCAGGATTGAATTCTTTGCCACCAAAGGCAGTACCAGTTGTGCTGTTCACCGGGTCCTTGCTTGGCTTGATCTGTTTGCCTTGCTCATTATCACTTCGCTGGAGATGGGTCTCTGCTGGTGAGCTGACCTAGTGGAACCTGGCAGCAGGGGAGAAGGGAGTGCTGGGGTGGAGCAACCACCTCTCTGTGGGAATGAGCTGGTGGATCAATGCAACCCAGCTTTGCCAAACCACACAATTGCTCCCACTTCTCAGCACCTCATTAAGCAGGAGAGATTTCTTTCAGCATTTCCCAGTTCATCCAGCAGATCCTCCTTCCCAAGCAGATAGAGGTGGTTACTTGTGATGACTTCTTTGAGTCTGTGTATGTGTGGCTCTTTGCAGAGCTGACACCATGCAGTTAGTTTCCAACCCCAGAGCAGTGCTGACCTGCCTGTCCTTGCGCTCCCTGTCAGGAACCAATGGTCCCCCTCTGCTTGGTGGTGCTCCATGATGCCGTGGTAAACCCTCCAAATTGCCTGGCAATAAGGGGGTTGGGTTTTTTCCAAGGATTCTTATTTTTCTGCAGAACAGCAGGAGGAGGTGGTCAGGTCACAGCACAGGGTGGAGGTCAGAGCGCTGCACGGGAGCAGCCTGGCACTAGGTGCTCACCTGTTTTACCCATAATGGGCTCTAATAATTTCAACTGCTTCTCAAACAGCTCTTGCTCATTAGTTCAAAACGTTGCAGGAATTGTTAATCCTTTATTTTTGCCTCCCACAGCTGTTTCAGGACACAGACAAGCCACAGCGCTGTGCCATGCTGCGAGCCCAGGGACGGGGCACATCCTGCCGCTTGGTGCCAGCCCTGCCCGGCCCCACGGGACACGACCCGCTTCTTGCCAGGTCCGTGAGTCTTATGTGACACTTTGTGTGTGTGTTTTAAGCGTTTAAACCTGTTTCCGGACCGTTCACATGGTCACTTTGCTTTGCTGGCACCGGGGTGGTGAGGGCAGCCCGGGTCCGGCAAACCCCGTGCGCTACCTCCGGGTCGAAAACCCGCGATTTTTGGCCAACTCCCTGGGTGGCGGAGCAGCCCTGTCCCGCGCGCTCATTACCATAGCGGCCTCCCGGCACACCCCGCGTGTCCCGCCGCTGCGCCGCTCCGCCTCCCCCCCTCCCCGGTAACACCCCCCCGTCGCCGCCGCTCTCACCGGGAGCGCGGGGATTGCGCGGGGGCCACGCGGCGGCGGGGGGCTTGCGGGGGCGCGCCGGCGCGCTCTGACCACGGCAGCGGGGCAGCTGCGGCGGGGCCGGGAGGGCGACATTACTCGCTAGCTTTGCGCAGTGGCAGTATCGTNATGCCCGGGGAACGACTGGGGCTGGGTCTCACCGCCGGCTGGGGAGCATCGCCCTGTGGGGGGGTACCCCCGGTATGGGCTGGCGATGGGGAGTCCCTCATTCACCGAAGAGGTGCCGCTCTGACGTCGCGCTTACTTTGCATATTACTTCCCGGCAAGCTCCGCGGCCATTCCGCCTTTCAGCGCCGATGGGGGGATAAACGGGGAGCCCCGGTGCCAGCGGCGGCGCGGGGCACACGGTGGCGGGCGGAGAGCGCTGCTGGGGGAGGCGCGGCGGGGCGCGGGCGGACGGCAGGGGTCACCCGGACCTATGCGGCGGCCCCGGGGTGAGGGGCGTCGGCGTCGGGAGGATGGAGTCAGCTTTGCGCAGTGGCAGTATCGTAGCCTATGAGGTTAATCCGAGGCGCGATTATTGCTAGTTGAAAACTTCTCCCAATACCCCGCCATGACGATTTGAAATATAGTCGCCATTGGCAATTTTTGAGAGCCTCCCTGGAGGCTGTTTTGGTGTGGTTAAAAGACAGAGACGGGAAAAATAATAGCATGAGATTACGTGGGTATTTCTGAGAAACCACTCGGGGATGCTCAGTTAACGACTGGATCAGGGCTGGGGTTCGGTGGGGTTGCCCGGGGAACGACTCGGGCCCGGGCTGGGGTTCGGTGGGGTTACCCGGGGAACGACTCGGGCGGGGCTGGGGTTCGGTGTGGTAGCCTGGGGGACGACNGGACCTATGCGGCGGCCCCGGGGTGAGGGGCGTCGGCGTCGGGAGGATGGAGTCAGCTTTGCGCAGTGGCAGTATCGTAGCCAATGAGGTTAATCCGAGGCGCGATTATTGCTAATTGAAAACTTTTCCCAATACCCCGCCATGACGACTTGAAATATAGTCGGCATTGGCAATTTTTGACAGTCTCTACGGAGACTGAGTCTTGGTGTTAAAAACAGAGTGGAAAATGGGGGAGTTATCAGACCGAGTTTGGGGTGGCTGTCTTAAACGTGTAAACTGTGGTTGTTCTTGTAGCTTTAGCTAGGTTCTAGAAGTTTATCATGGGGAGACAGAAGGGCTTTTGTTCTCATAGCTTGCTCCCGCGGAAAGCATGGTTTAATAAATTGAGGGCACGTTTGTATAAAAAGCTCCGTTCTCTCCTTTTTTCTTTCAAAGCTGGTGAAGGAGGAATCGGTCTGTGAAAATGGAAGTGAAGGGACTGGGGTACTGGAGAAGCTTTGCTGGTGTAGCTGTTGCTGAGGAGGGTCCCTTGGGGAGCACAACCTCTCGGAAAGCAGCTTGGGCAGGAGGAGAGGGCTGGCATTTCTGGAGGCAGGTGAAAGGCTGGATCGTGCTTGACTGGCTCCAGAACTGCTCCAAAAGCAATGAGGGAACAACTTTCAGTCCACAGTACTATAACCTCCATTTTGTGGGGGTTTGTTAATGTATATCCATTGATATTGCTTGCTTAAAAAAAAAAAAAAAAGCTCCTTTCTGTCAAAGAAATCACAAACCTTTACTCTGGAAAAAGCAGCTGCTGAGTTTGGTGTAAAATCCCATTATATAAGTAAACCCCATCTGTTTCTAATTTGCAGCTGTTGTCTTATTTAATACCTAGGGGGATGCTGTGGAGGGAGACCAGTGACCACTGCACACCAGCTCCTGGGCTGAATCTCCACTGGAGCTGGAAGCAGCCGCCCTCTGTCACTTTGTGTGAATTAGATGTAGCCTATGCTGCTGACAAGTCACCTCTGAAGCTCTCTGTGTGATTGTGTGTGTCCAGATGCTCCTGCCCTGCCGGTAAGACCCCAAGCCTGGCAGCAGCTTTAAACTATAACTAGGCAGAGCAGAAAATTTAGTACTGAACATTCATGTTCTCTTTATCAGGTTTATCTGTAACTGTGCTATACTATGCTATGCTGGGGTATCATGCACAGCAGTAACCAAAGAGTGACAGTGAAACTTCATCGGTTGCATTTGTCCCCCTGTTTGTCCTTCATTGCTAGCAACATAAATTTGAAATCAAAACCTGAAGCGTAGGAATGCATATTTCCTTTGGCAGAATAAGCCATGCTGATAAATACCAAAGACATATGTAGTTTACAGTGAGTAACACGCTTCATGTAATTGCTTGATTCACATAAACCGTGTTGATAAGTATTGATTTTATCACTTGATTGTTTCTTGTCTCTTCTGCCAAAACTCTCTGTGATCATACACTGGCGTGGTGCTTTCATTCTGCATTATGTTGTGTCCTATGTCTTATGCTAGACACTGAGTTTGTTCATTTTGCTGTAATAGATCCTTTCAACAAGTGTGAAGTTGGACCTTGAATGAGGAAGTTGCATGTTGAGATTTACTGCTGTTACCTTAAACCTAAAGTTCTGCCAAGAATTTTTCTTCTATGCATTCACCTGAAGAAAGAGCTGCATCCCCCTGCGTGATGTCCGTGTGGCACAGCACAGAGGACACATGCTGCAATGAAGTCATTGTCGTTGCTCTGCAGTCTCAAGTCACTCTTTGGAAAGTGTGCAGGTAAGCTCTAAACGTGCCTTACAAGTCAGTGTAGCTTCATGTCTGTTCTTCTCTGACATAGATTGCCTGCTGTAAATAATGGTGTTTTCATGGGAGGTATTATGGATCACTCCTCTGTTTGGCACTCAGTCTGAGGTGACAGCCCTGAGGGGGACAGGTGGACAGTTAATCCATCCAGTTTCTGAGTGTCAAGTGTGTGCAGGTAGTGAGTTAAGCCACCCTTGCATGGATCTGGTCCGTAACTGGTAGACAATGCTTTGGCAAGAGGGAAAAGGTGCCTTGAGCAAGTATTCTGAACACTTGGGTTGTGTGGAGCCAGGAAGCCTTGAAGTCCAACATTAGATTGATACTGATTCATTGCCTGACTTTATTTCCAGCTCCCAGCCCTGCTTCTCATCTGTAAATGGGGGCAATAACTTCTTGTCATACCTGTGAAAGATCAGTCATAATGTGTCTTAGTCACAGGGCACAACATGTGAGGAAGGCCCACGTGTTTCTCTCATGACTTCATTCCCTTGCACTTGCAGCACCAGTTATGAGGGATGTAGCTGCTCTCAAGCATCACTTCCCTCTCCAGCCCCTCAGCAGCCTTTGGGTACGCTGGTTTGGTGGGAGTGAGTTTGCTGGAAGTGGCCATCACTAGGGAACTGCAGCTGCTTCTGCTAGCAGCTGCATAAGAATGGTGCTGGAGCAGCAAGCAGATGTTTGTGAGTCAGAGTTTCAAAGGCAGAGAGCAGGTAGATGGTGAGAAAACTCCAGGGCATTAGGAGAGGGTGAATGTTGTTTGGGTGAGTTTAGCTTGAGCCCACACCACTAAGCAGTTGTCTTAGCAGCTTGGGTTTAACCTGCCCTTACTCCTTAGGCTGGCATGGAAGGGTTAAGGATTGGCAATCTGAAGTAAGAAATGTTAGTGTGTGCAAAGAATTCTGTTATGATCAGCGCCTGGCTATGAGGAGTGCAATGAGAATAAGGTTGGTTTGAAAGCCACACTTGCTAGAGGGTTGTATTATTTATGTGACAGCCCTGCCTTTCCACCCCACTGCCCCTTCCTCAGCAGTGCTGAAGCCATAGGCAAAGCTGGAGCGACAACGACTTTTTTACACTGAGCAGCTTGGACACAACCTATTTCTTGTGGGTACAACCCTAATTGGTGCTACAACATGTTCTTTTCAGCCCTGAGACAGAATAGAAATGACTTTCGTGGTTTGCGCTCCTTCCAGACTCCTGAAGGACACTGTAGGAAGCTGAAGATAAAAATTGTATTCCAGGCTACAATGTAAGCAGAGCACAGTGGGCACTTTATTTATGCAGAGGTAAAAATACAACCCAAGTCAAGGCAAATGCCTGCCACGTGTTGCTAGAAGACATACACAGATCCCAGCAAAGGCCGTGCTTCTTGTCACCTTAGGGCCACTATGCTACCAGTGAATGCTGGTGGTTTATGTTGCTGCACCTGGGGGGATGCATTCTGAAATCACCATTGTAAAGCCAGTGATAGGTTTTGAGAAAATGTAATAGTCCCTTCAAATAATGTTTTAAATTTTGCTCAGGGACCAGCAAGGGGGTGTCATTGTTGGCGTTGATGGTGAAGACCATAGTGAAAGTTTTTCCTTATATTTGTATTGTACTAGACCTAGGTAAGGATGTCATCTTCTGAGAATTCCTGGATTTGGAGTAAAACCTGGAATGAATTTCCTGGAGGTTGTTGATTATTTGTGAGCATTGGCTGGGACTAGGGAGGGGATATTTCCATGCCCCCCTGGTGATAGTTCTTACTATAGTGTGTCTTAACACAGGAAATAATGATGTCTGCTGGTTTGTGCTAGCTGGGGAAACGGGGTGTGTTTGTGCCTAGAGAGCGAAAAATAAAGCATTGGGGATTGCTGGCAGCTGACCTCATATTCCCTGTTTTTATGAAAATGCAATCCTGTAATCTCAGCTCAACAACAGGACATGTGCTGTTCAGCTCTGAGAACATTCTCTGACTTGTAGCGCTTTTCCTTACAAAATTACTACCAAGAGTCATGTTTCCTGTATCCTTGGCTGTTCCCACACTGATAGTTTTCAGTGTATCTCTCATCAGATTAGGAGCTGAACACTTGGGCTGAGCAACTGTTTTTACTGCCCTGTCGGCTTGGCCGGGGCGCGATGGTGGAATAAACACTGGCTGTGATGAGGGTGGAGCTGCTCTGTGGTTGGTGCAAGGCCGAGGGCTTTGCTGCATTGGAGCGTGGCTTCATAGTGGTTTGAAGGGACAGGAGAGTGGGAACTGGTGGCTCAAGACTCACTATCGCACGATGAATCCAAGAGGGCTGTTACAGTTTCTAAACACAGCAAAGAAGTGGTTGGTGGCTTTCCTTTGTGGTGACAACAGCTTGTGGAAAGCTGCTCAGGAAAGGTTTCACTTGCCCTAGTTCCCTGTGGATCGGGTAGATGGTCTGGGTCTCAGAAGCACTGATCTGTTCAAAGGCTTTTGGGGCAGGGGCTGCAGGGCGCAGGGCTCCTCCCGGGCTGCAGCACCCTGGCCGAGCCCGTCACGGCTGCATGGCCGCCCGCGGCGGGACGTGCCCCCGGGGAGGCTCCTGCTCCTCGAGTGACGAAGACGGGCCTTGGGGTCGCGTTCTTGGCCGGGCACCGGCAGCCTCGGACGTACGCGGAGCCGCGGGCCGGTGCCTCTCCCGGGCAGACTTTGCCCGGGTTCGGAGCCCCGCCGCGGGGGCAGGGCGCTGCTGTCCCCGCCCTGCATTTCCCGGGGCACTGTTCCACCGCCGGGAACTGCGCGCCGGGCCCGGGGAAAGCCGCCAGCCCCGAGAAGCCGAGTCCCCCACCTCCGCCCCGCCTCCTCCGCCCGGGGCCAGCCTTGGGGGCTGGCGACTCCCGCTGCCGCCGGCAGGGGGCAGCAC
>VYZX01021860.1:0-24414 GCA_013401335.1 Brachypteracias leptosomus
CGGCAGGGTGGGGGCCTGGGGTGACCGGTGCTGCAGGCGCCGGGCCTGGGGCCACCGGAGCAGCCGAAATGGGGCCTGGGGCCGCCGGCGCAGCAGGGGCTCTTAAAGTGGCAGCGGCTTTTAAAATGGTCGCATCCCCATGCAAAGCCCGAAAAGTCTGCCAGGCGAACAACAGGATCGAGAACGCATTCAGACACAGAGACAGCAGNCCTCACACAAAGTTGGAATTCAAGATTACAACTTTTAACAGAGAGTAACAAAAGGGATATCAAAGGAAGGGAAATATACAGAGATAACAAGGGAAGGTTATGTATATACAAATATATACAACACCGATCCTCGGATGTTGATGGATTCCTCCCGAGCCACGTGGAGTTGTAGCAGCCAGAGATGTCTGGAGCCAGCAGCAATCCCAGCGAGGAAGGGGGCGAGCAGAACTTCCTGTGTCCTTTTATATAGAGTGGCAGGAAGGGGAGTGGAATAGTCACTCCACCTGTCCCTCCCCTTCCCCAAAACTTAAACCACAACATTTGCCCCATCCTCCTTCTGCCCCCTCCCTTTACAGTTGAGCTGACGTCATATAGTATGGAATATCCTATTGGTCAGCTCGGGTCGGCTGTCCGGGTTGAATCCCCTCCCAGATCTTGCCCCCCCATACCTTTGGTGCTGTGTGAGCCCTGCTAGTCATAACATGGGTGTGTTATCAACAACCTCAGGCTCCCAGTACTGCAGCATGAGGGCTGTATGGGGAAAATCAGCTCAGCCAGACCCACTACAGAAGGCTTTAAATGAGTTTTAAGTAAAGGCTTGGGTTTGAACTTAAGCACAGTTCTGACAGACTGTGTCAACCTTTGAAGCTTGCAATATCATAGTACATGAAGTCCAATGACTCAGTTCTTCAATCTTTATTTTGTGGATTACTCCTTAACTAATATTAATTATGAAAAAAAAAGTATTAGAATAGAGTAGTATCCAAGGTGCAAAGCAGTGCTGCTCATCTCAGCCTCAGACTTGCAGAGCTAATGAAGCAGTAACAGGCTGTTGTATGAATGAATCGCTTTGAGAAAAGGTGCACCTAATTCACCCACTGAGTACTCCCATGCTTTAGTTTCATCTCTCTTCAGGAGGAATGTAATGATTTTTTTACCAGCTTGCTTTTCTGTCCCACCTCTTTCTCCTCCTGCTGGACAATGGAGGACTTTCTATCCCTATATGTCCCATGTTTGTTCTTACAACTCTTTATTAATCAGCTTACTTCTTTCTATATGGCTTGTGCTTGTGAGAGCAGCACTAAGAGCAGGGAAAGGTCAGTGCTCAACTACTCTGCACTTACACTTCAGTGCATAATTTGTTATAGTAAAGGATTTTACACGTCATATAAGCTGCAAAAGAAATACCTGAAAACTTCTGTATAGTATGTGAAAAGAAAGAGGAATGTTAATGTACTCTATCAGCTCTTCTAGGCTAATACAGAAACCCTTGTCTTTGTGGTGCTAATTCTCTGTGCAACTGGAAAAGTGTAGAGTACATTTTTCACTTCTTACTATGAAAGAGGGGACATGTTTTAAATAACACTTTTCAAGAAATGCCTTTTACTTGCTTTCAGGATGGGTACCAGAACTCTACTTGTACATATGCTTCTATTGCAAAGTAAAGTTAATTGCACCTCATCCTTCACCTTCTGAATAGATGTTATTTTAGATCCATTTATACTGGTATTTTTACTGATGAAGGTCATTGTATTCTTCAGCTCAGCGGTTGTCAATTTACTTTTTCTATCTTCACTTCAGGCTCTAAAACTTAGTGAAATTCTCTTGCAATTTTCTGGAGTGGCAATGCATGCATCTGCCTATATTGCGCCCTCTTATCCATCTGAGTTGAATATTTGTTTTGTGGTTCATGAGATGATTGTGTGCATCAAAGTTGGACCATACAGAGAATTTGGAAGAGAGCCTCTTCTTTATTTCAGAGGGTATGAGACCCTGATAGTTGCTTTTTCTACAGCACATAAATGTGGCTCCCACTCCAAGTGTCCAGCATGAGTGATTGGCACATGGATCAGGGAGAGAAGACAGCAGGTATTTCTCTATGAATGCTTTGTCAGGTGGCAGTGTGGAGGAGATGATGGCAAGGAGAAAAATGAGTGAGACTTGAAAGGTCTGTTATTGACAACTTTCACCGCTGTTTTTATTCTTATCTTGAGCCTTAGCTACATGCTCTCCTGCCACATATCTGAGCTCTCAAGGCTCATGACTTGTTCAGACCCTAAGTTTTTGTTTCCCAGTTTTGTCCCTTAGACCTGTAAGGACAGAGGGTAATCTAGGGTATTTCCTCATCCCTGAGCTTTTATGATACTATGTGTAGAGCAAGAAGCACCTTTTGCAGGTTGGGGATATTAGGAGTGCATTGGCTGTAGAAGGAAGTAAGAGTTCTGCACCCCAAGAAGGATACTTTTCCCCTGTATTTCAGAGAAGGGGGCTAATTTCATGGTGGGGAAATCATAAAATTCAGGTAAATAGGATAACTG
Source organism: Brachypteracias leptosomus (assembly GCA_013401335.1). Taxonomy (NCBI): domain Eukaryota; kingdom Metazoa; phylum Chordata; class Aves; order Coraciiformes; family Brachypteraciidae; genus Brachypteracias; species Brachypteracias leptosomus. The sequence continues at coordinate 2,528 of VYZX01021860.1, forward strand.
TCTTATCTCATGTTTACAGGAACATAAATAGTTCTTTGAAAACAGACACCAGTTTAGATTAATATAAAGAAGCTTTGTTCATAAATTTTAGCTACAAAGTGTTTTATCCTGTACAGAATTCAGAAGAGGAGAGTCTCAAATTATTTTTGTAACAAGTAGAAAATTAAGCTACAAATTTGGCAATTGATAAATAAGATCTTTATCTTTAAAACCTTTTAAGCCTCAGGTAGAAAAGGGAGGGTTATCAAAATATACCCAAGCACTTATGTACAGAATTTTTAACCCTCCACTAGGAAAATGAAATTGTTCTTCCAAATCTAAGGAATGGAGTAAGAATGTTCTTCTGATGCTTTATCCTAAATTGTAGGGGGAATTTGGACTGCTGGGAATAGCCTGATGTATTTGAAAGTAGCTTTGTTCTTCTCTACCCTTATTTAAAAACAACATAACAAGCTCCTCAGTCTCTGCTTTCAACCCAGTTATCGCATGCTTTTAATTGAACATATGAAATCAATATCAATTATCAGAGATGTAAGAATCCATGACTTGAACAGTAGGTGTCTGATGTGAACAGTTGGCATTTGATGAATAACCTTTTAAGGACAGATATTCAAAGTGCAAATGTTTTTAAAACACAATGCAACAAGCTATAAATGCTCTTATGAAAGGTGGAGAGAGAAAGGGGTGCTGAGTCAGTGGCGGGGTCACTTTAGATCACTTTTTCTGCTGAATTTTGGTCCCCAGTCTTTTACCCTTCCAACTGAAATTGGTGTGGAAACTTATGAGGATAAACAACATTGAAACTTTCAAGCATGATTTAGCGTTACCAAGGTAACCAATTGTAATTAATTTTAAGCACCAGCTGGCTTGTGATGAGCATGAAACCTTACAAAGACTTTCAGGAGTTTCCCATTTTCTTAGCCACAGTAATAAGTATATGAGAAATTTCTTTAAATAGAACATCTACAACAACAAATCAAACCACAGCTTTGATACTGGTCAGTTAAAAAGATCAAGGAATAGTTTCCAGATGTAGACAACCAGAAATGTGCAGCAAATGATCAGGAATTGTGACCTCTAATTTGATGGGCCAAAAAATGCATCATATTTTCATTTTTTTCTTTCATCCCGTAGCACTAAAATTGTTTTCTTTCATTGCTAGTTTTCCTTGAATCAACACCATGATTATTGTATAATTCCCGGACTTCATCATCTAATATTTTGGACAATGAATACCCCAAAATTTAGCAATCTAAATAAATTATCTTCAAAATAGTAAAGCAGGAAAGAATGAGGAGAACTTTCATATTCTTTATGTTCAACTAAAAGCACAGAAGAATGAAGAGTGCCCGAATATTTAGAAATCGAGCTAACTTGCTCAAATGGCTTTATCATTTTGCTTATTGATTGTCAGCTTTGGTCTGAAAAGCTTGAGTTATTCTATATGGTGGGGTAATACAATGTCAAAGCAATCACAAGTGGAGTGTTTTTTTCCTTCATGTTTAAAAGGGAAGGTATTCTAATCCAAAAGATTGCCAATATTTTATGTGAAAATAAATAACCTATCTTAAATTAAGAAGCTATTAAACTCAAGTAAGTAAAATAGCTCAATTTTTCATTTGGTTTTGATGCTGATCTCCTTAATCACAGCTGAAAGTTTAAGATTAGTGAAAGCTAAAACACTACTTCTGCTTAAAAAGAATGTCTTTGGAAAATAAATTAATTTTCCAATGCTGCAAATGCAAGCAGTGCAGTACTGCATATACATATCCAAGTCAAAATTTAGAGTTTCAAGCATGGTTGCTGCTTTAGCTTTGCAAAAGATAAGTTATTATTGGTTTGGGATGATCCTGATTCTAACCATATTCCTGCTGGAGTACACACATGGGAAACTAATAAATGATACTAAACCTATGTAAGTCAGTGAAATTATAGCTGAATTATTCCAGAATAACTGAGATAGAAATCTGTCCTGTTTAATTGTTTTGTTTGGCACAATATATCCCTAAAGAGCCACATTTCTTCTGTCTAATTTTGCTGGGTAGGACTTTGATAGTTGAAAGCTATTTTACACAAAAAGGTGATGTTTTTAGAGTAAAGAGGCAATTACAAACCCTCATTCCACAGGCAAGTTCACAGCCAGGGCCAGAGGCAGGCACTTACTGCTTATTGGCTAGTTCAGAGCTTGGTCTTAGTCTGCAAATGCTGTGGACATCCAGAGTCTCTCCCTGAGGACCAGAACTGGATGTCTCAGTCAAAGTCTGGATGGTGTCAGGTGGTTCTGCACAAGTAACAAAGGTTACTTTAACTGATGTCTCTGGCCACTTACAAGTCTGGCTGCATTCAAAACATAAAGGGAGGAATTTTGATGAGATATTTTCTTCCTTCTATCCTGTGCTGCTTCTCACTATTGTGAGAAGGGGATGCACCCTATTTAAAACTTTTTATTCTTCTTGACTTGATGAGGGGAAACCCATAATATTTATATCTATATCTCACTTGTCCTTTTTTCTTGGTAGCTTTCCAGAACAGCAGCCTGGAATTGGTATAATTTTTAAGGGTTTTACTGCTGTCAGAGAGTTCTGAATGACAGTAGTAAAATGGATACATCTTACTAGTTTCATTTTGCTATTATATAGAAACATAAACACAACACCAGAAATACTTGTTATTAAAGTTCCTTCTCCAAGCCTGCATCATGAATAATGTTCTATTTTTAAATACAAAGACGTTGGAGAATTTTCTATTGGTGCAGGCCAACATCCCAGGAGGATGATTACTGGTAACTCAGAATGTGCAGTAGAAAGAAAAACTGCAGCTTTTCTGTTTTCTTGCTTAATTTTGCATGTAAGGTTTTTGGTTGTTTGGGGTTTTTTTTTTGTCCAGCTACAAGTCAAGCTTGCTTTCAAAGCATGTTTCTAAATCTAAATATTTAATGCCTGTTAGTTAATTATGCTTTCACAGCATGAAAATTTTGAAAATCAAATATTTATTTAGAAAAGTGTTGGTCTCATCAGCAGTTGATTTGTCCTATGATTAATTCCTTCTGCAACTCTCACATTATATTTTTGTGGTGAATTTAGAGAAAAAAAACCTGCTCTATCCAAACACAATTATGTATATACAGGCAGATAACCATTGCTGGAATACAGGTGACATCTGATTTGCCCTTAGTATCCAATAGTATTTATGTTGAAAAGTATCTGTTTTCTGACTTTCTTGAAACTTGTGTTATTTTTCATACTCATCCCTAGTCATTTAAGGGAAAATGCAGAAACTTAATCAGGTGGAACCCCACTAAATAGCTTTTATTTGGTTTGCCCACAATTACAGACTGAAATGGGATAATTCAGTGTTAAATATCTTTTTTTAAAGTCAATCAAATGATGTTTATGGACTCACTGAGAAACTGGCCTTCAATATCCACTACTAAAATACACACCTCTTATTTAACAATGAAACACAGTCGGCATGATACACATCATATTTTTTGTAATGAATTATTTATAAAGGCATATAGATATTTAATTATTTTCAGTGCAGGGTTGTGTGAAACTTGTGTGTGAGACTAAACATGTCATGGCTAAACGAAGAACTGAGAAACTTCTAAAAACTTTGAAGGATAATGTTTGAGGACTGAGATCATTTGCAGCCTTAGGCTATGCCATGAAACAGCCACAGCACTACTGTGCCTCAAAATCTACAGCATAGTTTTAAAGAATTGCCGTGGGAGTATTCAGGGGAGTTGGGGGGGAGGCTTAGAAGTATTTGACTTCTAGTATTTCTGCATACATATAGGATAAAAAGCATTAGAACATTACCATATCTAAACCAGTTTCATTTTTGTTACAAAATCTCTTTGGATTTTTAGAAAAGAAACAGGAATGAAAAGATCAAGACTGGGATGATGAGTGGAAAGTATCCTTCTATTATCATATTAAAACATTCTAACAGTAAGGCTTAAAACTCTTTAGGAATGGTTTTTAAGTTCAGTAGCATGTCCACATATCTAAATAAGGAGTGTCTAATAGGTTTCTCAGAGGTTTAATGACACATACTTAATAAATTCACACAAAGTATATTAAGTTTTGTTATCCAGATTATTTCTGTTTTATTAATCCATACAGCAGAGTTGCATTTTCTTCATGTTTGTGCCTCTTCAGTTGTAAAGTGAATCCTGGCAACACAGTCTCTATCACCCATGAGTCCTACTCTGAATGATTGTTTCTTAATAGCCCTCACATCAAAGTAGTTTACTGCCAACAGTTGGAATTAAGGGTTGTGCCTGGCAGTCCAAGAGAAACAAAATTTCCAAATTAGAGAGCCAACATTTTTCATTTCTCAGGGAGCCTTTCCATCAAATGCTCTCAGAAAGACAATAAAAAACATTTTAGCAATTTAGATCTTGGTAAATGATTTTAAATTATTTGTTTACTGAATCAGATTTAGTAGTAAAATAATGCTTAAAATCAGTTAGGATTTTGATGTGTGTCTGGAACAGGAGCATGAATGAGAGAAGGTGCAAAGCTGTCCAGGTGGATTATCTGCTTCTCTTTGCTCTACTCTACAGTGCCCTGGTATTCCTGCCCACTGCTGTTTCTGAAAGCACAGTAATAGTGTATTGCCATTGCTAGCTAAAGGCTCCAAGCATTTGCTAGGCCCTTCTACTGAGGTTTCTCAGACTTTGTCCATCTGAAATCAACTTGACTTCCCTGGAGCTTTGTTTTAATTTGGACTTGCTATGACAACAATTTTTCTTCTGACCAGGTGGCTGTGTCTAATTTGTTTGCCTATGGATATCTTTGCACAATACAAAATCAGTCTTTATATAGATAATATTAACAAGTAATTATCCCATGTAAAATGAGATATTTGTGACTTAGTGTAACACAGAAATGCAGGCCTGGTATCACAGCAGAGGCCTTGAAAGTGGAGACATGGGATGCAGTGTAGTGGAGTACAAGTAAGGGATGATAGGAAGCAGGACGTGAACTAACATTGGAGACCTTCAGGACTGCAAAAAAACCCTCCAGCGTTCAGAAAAAGAAATGCGGGTATGGGAATTGGTGAAAATCAGCTTTAGGGATAACAAAGAGATAGTATTTAACATGTGTGAAGCACACCATATATAGTAAATTTCTATAAAACATGAACCTGCAGACCAATGAGGAAAAAAAACCATGTAAAAGTGTATTAGAAAATATGTGGAAATGATCTCATATTAGATCCAGGAGTGATGAAGAAGAAACCACCAACATCGTATTCCTCCCAGAAAAAGACCCAGCATACATGCGACTTGCTGTACATCTCCCATGTTCACACTGAAGCCATTGCCACCAGAACTCAGGAAGAGAGCAAGGCTGAGCATAACAGTGGGGAAGGGGGTAGGTACTAGCAACTATATGCATAACAATTTTAACTTGAAAGTTTTAAAACTTCTTTTTTTCTGCAGAGTCATTTTTTTTCCCCTTTTCTGTAGTAATAAAGTTGGACTAATAATAATTCTTTGATCAGGCTGTTAGATTCCAGTTTTACTAACAAAAAAAATTTGACTTTACATACAAGGTATATTTCATTTTTGCCCACAACTAGATTTTGAGTATAACAAATGGTTAATATTCTTAAGACTGAACAATACACATTAAGGAGGATTATTACCTCTGAAGAATACACTGGCTGTAGTCCTAGCTGAGCAGCTGCTGAGGTAACCAATTACTTTCTTCCTCCTCCAGTTGTACTGCTTTGTGGTTTGTTCTTCATGTTTAGAGGGGATCTCATTGCTCAGCTTCTAAGCTGTATCTCTTTTCCTACTTAGAGTGGATCTTTTACTCAGGGAAGCTTTACCAATGTTTTGCTAGAAATTGCATTGCCTGCCACCAGTTACTTCTGTTTTCTGCACCACTACATGTCATGCTCACTCATCCATTCTACTCAGGTCTTCTAATAAATACTGAGAAAACACATACTGCTTCTCCCTCCTTAAAATCTGTTCCTCTTCCTGTGGCTTAGAAGAGATCAGATAATTTATTTTTTCTTTGAAATTGCAGAGAGTAGACTGATTGGGGTTTGGTGTCTGTCTGTTTGTGTCCCCCCCTTCCTCCCTCAGCACTATTTTTCTAATTTCTTTACAGCACTCCAGCACACAGACTCAGCAATTGAAATAAATCAAAATCTGTGTGTGAGCATGTATTTAATGTTCTTGCTATGTTGAAAACAAGGTTGCTCTAACATTTACAGTTTTGCTAGCCCTTCACCTGTATTCAAATTAGTTTTCTTAGACTGTGGTTTCATGATATGTGTAATCCACGCACATCTGACTTCAGCAGCTCATCCTGCTCTTGCAACACTTTTCCTTGTGTCAGATCAAAAGGCAAGGTGACTGTGTGCAGAACTGAATCGGCCAGACTGAAGTTTGTTATACATATGTTTTGATGGGGTAACTTTTCCGTTGATTAAGTCAGATGGTCCAGCTCCCAGTGTAGTTTCACAGTCCTAGGGGTAAGCTATAGCTAAAATCAGGTAGACCATGGCCATACATAAAACAACTTCCAGTTAGATTGTGTGAATTCTTTTTAGGAAGCAAAGTCCACTCTCCTTGTAAAAGGAGGTAGCAACACTGAATTCAGGGGCATAGAATGTGGCTTATTGTACAAGGGGTAAAGATATAATATGCGAGAGATGCTAGAAAACCTGTGAGTCTGAGAGAAGTGAAAACTGAAGTACTAAAAAAAAGGATGTGACAAGATTTTGCTGCCCACTTTTCACTTCTCTGAAATGCATACTTAGCATGGGGGAAGTGTGTGTTGTGTTTGTAGGCAACTTAGGAAGAAACAAAGGTGAGGATGCTTCTTTGCCCTCTACAAGGTACATTGTTAACCATCTGGTGAACTCAGTGTACAATTCTGTGTTGAAGAGGTCTATTCTTGATCTCCAAATACCTGCTTTTCCTTGTTAAAGTGATGTATTGTGCACTAGCAGTCTGTTGATAATGTAACTAACAAAAATGAATTGCAAGATATGAATAATAGGAAAATTTTAATATTTCTGAAAAATGCCAGACCCTTGGTTGACCATATCTTTATCTATCATCTGTCTCTCTTGTTGCCACTTTCCAGCTGTTTTTCTTTGAAGGACAGAGATGCTAGGATTCCCTGGCACACTTCAAGATGTTCAAGTATGGACATCTTGAAGTATTTTTTCTCACGGGTGTTTTGGGGTAGGGATGTTGGGATTGGGATTTTGTTGTTGTCAATTTTTTGTTGTGGTTTTGTTGATATGTTTTACAGGATGTTACACAGATTTTATATATTTCTAAAATCCAAATCCTCTGTGAGTCACAGGATGCTGCACTGCTTGTAGTCATCATCCTGGAGGAAAAAAAGTCTTCCTAGCACAAACCTAAAGTTTCTTACACTGGTGACTCTAAAATAGGGCAATTCTACAATGTGAAGTTGCTTTAGAAGTGAAAGAGTAACCAGACTTTATAGAAAGATGGTTTTGTTTTCATGCTTAACAAAATGCACCTTGAGATTTATTCCTCATCTCTATGCAGTCTTGACAGAATAACAGTACAGAATGTACCTGCTCTTTTGTTTTTATCAGTTTCTTTGGAGCATAGCACGAGCACAGACTGAAACAAATACAAGTGGCAGAGCAGCCCTCAGAATTTTAATTCATTTTTCCTCCTATAGAAATCAGGGTCTACCAGTAACACATACTTTAGAAGTATTTATTGTAGAGAGGGATTCTTCAAAGTACCTAGAAAGAGTTGGAAGGCAAAGATCTGTGGTAACACTTCAGAATAGGTGACCTGGATAAATGAAAGAGCTTTGTGATTTGATCCAGAATGGAAGAGGTAAAACCCTTGTCTTTTTTTGGTCTTTTACTTCCTGGAAGTGACTCAAAGAATAAAGCTGTGGAAATAAGCATGGACTTTCTCAAATTCTGTCCCTCCTTCCATCCTGTCTCATCCAGTACATGGGATGAATGGTTGTTCTGATTGTTAAGAGGTTGGTGACAGTCTCCACCTCTGTTTATAAGAAAAAATTGTTATAGGCATAAGCATCAAGATGTTTGTGTTTTCCTAACATCAGTTGGTCAGCTGAAATGCCAAATGCGTGCTAAGAGAGAACCTTTGCATCAGCAGCAACACAACTTGGAGAGAGACAGAGGGTCAAACTGTTAATTTTGCAAACATGAGAGACTTTTCTGTTTCTCTCTGCTCACTAAGTATGAATAAAATGTATCCTTTTTCAGATAGACCTAATAGACTTAGAAAGATTTCCTTATTTAAGAGCAGTGTGTACACTTAATAAGCTGATTCTTAGGTTGTATCTATATTTATCTTTCCAGATGAAAGCTAAAGTGCAAATAAGGCAATATTTTTTCAAATGGAGAATGATACTTCACGAGTTTTGCTGACATAGGCTGGAAGAGAAGCACTGGGACGGAGTCTTCACGTTATAGAAATGAATTGCCACATGTTTTTGTGCTATGGAAAGGATTCCCATTTTACAGAGATGTTTGCAGTGAAAGCCTAGGCATTCATAAGGGAACCACTAGTGAGGGAGACAACTGCACAGAGTCAAACTGAGTGTCTTGGCTTGGCAAGTTTTCTTGAGCAGAGCCCTCCATGAAAGTGCACATATTGTGCTTGTGATACAGGTGTCAGGTTCACATGTAGTGCTATTCCCAGCTGCATGGACTTCCTAGCAAGGTTTTTGTTGGTTTTGAAATGATCCCCTTATTTCACTATGGCTTGAAGCTCTATGATGGTGAGGGAAGGTGAGCCTTCCTGTAATGTTTTTAAAAGTTCTGATGGAAACTGTTATATTGTGTAGAGATACAAGGTCCACATTTATCACAGAATCAAGAGAGGGCAGCTTAATAGTGACTGAAATTATATATATATGCATATATGTGATAGCAGTGGAACTAACACTGTACTGGGTCTACATAAATACCTATTGCAGGGGAAGAGTCGGGAGGGGGAGGGGAAAGGGAATGGAGGAGGCAAGCATTTAAAAGGTTGTGCAATAGTACATGCATAAAAGCAGAGTGGAAAGGGCTGGGGAAAGGGAGCTATGAGCAATAAAAACCAGAGGAAACGTAAATACCAGTAGAGGAGGAGGCTAAGAGTTAAAGAAATAGTGGTAGGAAAACAGGAATGGGAGAAGAGAAAAATTCTTTTTTTGGTATCTATTTTCCCCTGAAATAAATAAGTGATCTATCCCTTAAAAACATTAATTTATACTCTGGGGATTACTGCCAAGTGATAATATCTGCACACAATGTTGTTAATCTATCTCCAGCATCTTCCTTTTAGTAGAGCAAGAACTGTAATTCATTGTTTTTACTGTATTTACTTGACACTTTGGAATGTACCATAGATAATGAGTTGTGAACAAGGAGTGCTCAGTACATTAAAGACTGTGAAGTTTTAAGTCAGCCACTCATCAGGAAGAGTTTTGTTTTGTATTTGCCATGACTATTTCTTGCCATAGATAGATATTAAAAGATGTCTACAAATAGTCTCAAAATAATGAGGAACTCATAATGCTGAAAATATGCAGACAATTCAAAAGGTTTGTGTCTGATCGGTGTCTTTTCCATATGTGTCATGGCAAGATTTTCCCCCAAGGTTACTGTTTTGGACAGAATGATTGACCTCTACTGTAGAAGACAGGTTTAAAATGTAAATCAGCTACTTATGCTGCTTTCTGGTTTCTAGGTGTAAAAAAAGGTTACTAGTTTTTCCTAACATTATATAAGATGATGAATAAACCAAACCAGAAGAAATTTTTCATGTCATCACATTTTGTCCCCTAATATTGCAAATTCCATGTTGTGTAATTCCTTTAATTAATTTAGTAAGCTTTATATTTAAAGCAGTCAGGAAAACCATGACAGACATAATAGAACTAATGGTTAGGAGTTTTCTCATTTCTAGCCTAAATTAACTCAGAGCCAGCTAATACCTATTTGGTTTTGTTATTTTCTTTCTTTTGTCAGCGTTGTTCTTTAGCATCAAAGTAGTTCTTCTAAGCTGTGTATGTCTTAGCCCTACTTGAAACAGTTCTTTTGTTCAGATTTAACACCACCTCCCTAGAAAACAAAACAAAACCAAAAAACAACCAACCCCACAATAAACCCCCCCTATTGTCAGCTCTTTGTTTTTCTGTTCAATCCAGAGGTCCTTTTCTGTACCAATTCTAGTTAAAATAATGCTTTTTTGAAGACAATTGATAAGTGTATTAAGTTGATTCAGGGAACATCTTGTACAATTATATTATTTTTCTTGCCTGGTGTGTCCTAGGGTCATGTTAGATTCTCTTGCAGCTGTAACACATTGATAGGTCATCATCTTTTTATTAATGATTTTCCATTCCTCTGCATCCTTTCTTCAGGTGCTTTCCATTCATGAATTCCAAGTTAGTCAAGTGAATGACTTCCTTTTTATATTAATGAATTTTGCTGATTCTCCTATTGCAGTCCTCAAGATTTTCATCTCTTTGATAACTTCATCTTTCTCTGAATTAGTGTCACTCACACAGTCCTATTTGTGTCTGCACCATTGATGAGAGTACTAAATAGAGTACTTCATAAGACTAATCCTTGAGGAACTAGAAATAACCTGTTTCTTACCTTGTGCATTCACTTTCACTGCTGTCATTTTCTTTGTCCCTTCCACTCCTTAATTCTTTGCATGTTTTAAATTCTGCTGTTAATCCTCACTTTCTGACTTTACCACTAGCTATAGTGTGACACCATCTGTAATGCTTTCCTGAAATACTGTTAGCTAAGATTTTCTATGTACCTTGCTTTATGTTGTATTGAAAATTATTGAAGAAGTGCTGTCAGGTTAGCATAGAGTGATCCATAGCTGGCAAAATCACATTGTGTTAGATCTTGTTTTCCATGTTCAACTAGGCTTTTAGTTATTTTTTTCTTGCAAAATTTGTTCCACACTTCTGCATGCTTTTGAAGAGAATCTATTGCAGAGTGGATCATTTTTGTGTGTGTGAATGAGTGGGGGGCTTATCTCTCTTTGAGAGTGTACTTTCAAAGGGGCAGTAGCACTAATGAGAGTTAGCTCCAAGAATAAAAGCATTGCAGATGGCATGGATACTGAGTGTTAAAAGTAATTGGTATTGGAAATAAAGTTTTAGACTCCTAATAACAATGTTAAACCACTTACATATATCTAAATGAACTTTGAGTTTTACTCATAATAAATAATACTGGATGAGGATTTTTTTTAATTGTGTAGTACTAGTGACTCAAATGAAATTCAACAGATATAACTGAAGAGGCAGAATTTTATCTGCTTAAGTTTCATCTGAGCCATAGGACACTACAGAGAGAGTGCTTCTGGAGAATTTAAAATTTTGCCAAATGTCAAGGATAGACATTTGCATCTCTAGAATACTGCCACTTGATGTAGTGGAAGTTGTCATAGAAACATTAATAAAACTGAAAAGTGACACTTTTTGTTTTAAAATCTATGCAATTGAAAGTTAATGCTGAAATTATTACTGGAGTTTTCTTCTTCCCAACCCTGCTCCATTTCAGTTTTCTTGACACATTGTGCCATTGCATTTGATACTCAAAGGAAGCATTTTTAGCTTAGAGCACACAATGCCAAAGGTATGTAAACACAAAAGATTTTGATTCTCTGTAAACATGAAATTAGTAATGCAAAGCAGCTGTGAATGATATTAAGTAATTTGCTGAGGAGGAATAATTCATAGAAAGTGGATTTTTATCATATTCTTTAACTTTCTGGAAAAACACTACTTATGCAATGAACCAATGCCAATTCCATGATTATGGGATACTCTGGAAATTGAAATATAAATTATATATTTTGTGAGACAGAATTTGGGAAGGGAAACAACTGTGAGTGCATCTTTTCGGTCTTCTATGATAGTTATCAAATCATTCTCATCGATCAGACACTCACTTCCCTAGGGAATGTACATATTCAATGAAAGAACAATGTAATCTGCTATAGGTTAAAAAATCAACAGGCTTCATTATAGCCCACACTACTTTGTATTCTATTTAGCATCCCTTTCATGGACTTTTGAACAATTTTACAGACTTTTGACTGCTGTGAGGTTTTTAATTCGTATACAGGCTTGAACTTAAACCAATTACTTTCTCTTTTTTTCCAGAGTTAAAAGAAAGAAGTGACATTGTAGTTACTGTTGTATGAGCATTTTTTACAACTTTCATATGGATGATTTGCTTTTGGTTTGGTGTTCAAGTAGCAAAGAGCATTTCAATTTGTACTTCTTATGTTGTCATTCTTTTTACTACAACTTGCTCTGCAACTTGATACACTGTGAATTGATCTCATCAAAAAGGTGAGGTACCTGCAAATTTAATTGCTATCACTCTAGGATTCTGTTAATTGAAACACTTCTTTCCTGACCTAAATCCACATTTTATGCACTAATTAAAATAATGGCATCTGCTGGATTTCCTTGTTATCTTGACCCAAATCAAAGTTCACTGAACTTTCTGGAAAAGAAACAGGCACTATTCAGACGAAAAAAAAAAAAAAAAAAAAATGAAACAGAACCAGAACAAACCAACAATGCAATATGATATTATAAACACAGGCTTGTTCTTATTTGAAGACATTCATTTCTGACATGATAAGAATGGATGTCAGTGTTTATCTACTGAATAATAGAGACAACATTTATATGTAAAAGTTGGAAAAAAGTAAGTTCCAATTAATTATTTTATGAATTTTAAATCCCCAGTCCTCAAATTTGTTGAAATGGAAGGTTTTGGATTTTTTTTTCAATTAAATAAACTTAATTCAGACATTTTAGAATAGTATTCTAAAGTATAAAGAAAAATCAATGGCTTTTTAAAAGAAGCATGAACATTTCTTTTACTTTAGTGTTTGATTACCCTTCTCTGTTTCTTGCTTTGCGTTTCTATATTTCTTCCTTTCACTATTTACAGAGATATATATTAGGTTTTATAATAAATGGAAAGTTGGCATGATTTGCAGTCTTACTCCTGTTGCATAATATCTCTACATGTTAATCATAGAGTCATAGAATGGTTTGGGTTGGAAGGGACCTCAAAGATCATCTAGTTCCAACCCACCTGCCACGGCAGGGACACCTCTCACTAGACCAGGTTGCTCAATGCCCCGTCCAATCTGGCCTTGAACATCTTCAGGGATGGAGCATCTACAACTATTCTGTGGAACCTGTTCCATTGCCTCAACACCCTCAAAATGAAGAATGTCCTTCTAATTTCCAATCTAAATCTACCCTCTTCCAGTTTGAACCCATTACTCCTTGTTCTATCACTATGGGCCTTTGTGAAAAGTCCCTCCCCAGCCTTCTTGTAGGTCTCCTTCAGATACTGGAAGGTCGCAATAAGGTCTCCCCAGAACATTCTTTTCTCCAGGCTGAACAAGCCCAATTGTCTCAGNTCCCTCCCTCCAGCGTATCTCATTAATTGAACTCTGTCTTGGAGTTTGGTTCTAATAACTGTTATTCCCAGGAATGACTTGAAAAAGTGATAGTGTTTCTTAGAGATAGAAGCACTGTGATTATAAGAATAGCTGTTATTACTAGAGTTGATCCATACTTCTGTGCTTAGAGTTAGTTTGGATATTAATTTTTAAGTGATGACATTATATTGGTCATATAAGTAGTTTATTTACTAGTTTTGTTCAGCTAATATATGGGTTATTAACTGAAAGAAGCACCTCCTAGCATCCTTTAGAGAAAAAATGGAGTCTATTTGCTGCTCAAAGTAATTCATTGCTTGTTGTCTGACACTGTTACTATTCTGGTGTGTCATTTTTTGACACGAGACCTGGATTTTACTTCAGTTAGCTACTAAGTCATTGATAAATTAAAATGTGTAATTCCACTTGAAATGTATTACTTGATAGTCAAGTCGTTTTGTTACATTTCAAATAAAATGGCCATTAAAAGGTAATACTGTTGTATACTGTATTAGTAAGGCTCATTAAATGTATGTCTGCAATGAGAATGCTTTAGGGTGACAGTAAGGGTTGCTTCTGAGCTACATGCACAAGAGAGAGTACTGTAGGCCTCTATTGAACCTTATGGCTTACTTTTTTGTGCTTCCTTTAGTATAGAAAGCTCAAAGTAGGATAAGCTTTGCATGTGTGGTTTCAGCCTTGTTTCTGAAGGAGACTGGGGGTTTACAATCATGTTTTCTGTGTGTAAGTATCTGTTAATTCCTTCCTAGTAATTTCTGAATCTGTTCAACAGGTCTATTCAACCTTAAAGAAGAATCGAAATCTTAGAAAACATTAGGGACATAAAATTGTTACTTTTTTTTTTTTTNAAAAAATTTTTTTTTTTTTTTTTTTTTTTTTTTTTTTACCTCTCTCACAGCTAGTAGGCAGTCTTTTTTGTGGAGTATGTGACCTTTGCACTTGTTGGATTTTCAGTGGCTGTTTGAGTGCAACTGTCTAAAAGCACAGATTTTTCATCATTTAATGTGTCGGTTTTGCTCTTTTCTGCTGCCTGATGTCAGAGCTGTGACACTGGGTAACACAGCATGCAGGAGAAAGCTTTGATTTTGAAAATTACTCTCATGCTTCATCTTTTGATGCAGTATGAGTTTTCTTTACTGTTATTTGCTATATGATATCTGGATGCTTTAAGAAATTTGGAGTGACTCAATCATCAGTAGGTCAAAGTTCCCTTATATTCTTTTCTATAGTAATAGGGAAAACTGCGTACTTTTTATTGATCATGCACACCAACAATTTACCATGAATGAATTTTATTTTAAGTGAATCTGATTTGCATTGTGTACTATGCAGCTTTGTGAGGCTGTTTTGTGAAATAATGTGTGTACCACTGCAGGAATTAATGTGCCTGTTGTAGAAACATAAGGTGTGGTAGCATTTTCTAATGAAGCTAAGCTATAAGGGGTGCTTTTGTCTAGATAGGCAATGATGGGCATTAACACTGTAGACTTTCAAGACTGATATCCCAGCATACTAATTGTTATCCAGTGAATGGCAATGAAGGTTAAATAATGCAAGGTCACTGCTATGTTCTTTTTGCATTGGGAAAGCTGGTTTTAAAAGGTCGTTCTGTCCTGCTTTGTGTGACAAGATGGAGGACTTACATTTTGTAATGGCTGTGACATCTAACTTAGCCAAAAATAGTGGAAATTGAAAATGTTTCTCATGAGATTTTGTAGACTATAAGCATAACTTTGAACTTGCATTCTGGTGATGTGCTTAAACAATTGGTACTAGTAGAAAACTTCAGCTCTAGTGTCTTCTAGTGAAATGTCATTTATGTATATGTTTGATATTGGACTAAAGGAAAAACTTTGTAAAACTTGCCTCCCTCTCTACGTGTTTTGGTCCAACAGCATCTTCGTCAGGGTAAAGTAGGAACTTTTCTCAGATCCTGTGCATGAACCCCTTTGACAGTTTGAAGGAAAATAAAGGAAAGATCTTTTGAGCTATGTCATTGAAACCTACACACCAATTCACTGAAAACAACATATAGGTGCATACAGCTGCTGCCAGACTCTACAAAGACAAAGAGTTATTATGAACTTGGAAAAGATCTTATGATAATGTCAAATTTCTCTACCAAATATCCTGGCCTTCATTCATGTAGATTCAGAAAAATAATAAAATGTGATTAATGTTTATATAAGCAAATTTTCTCTAGTCTTGTTTTTCTGATAAATTTCAATGAAAAACATTGTTTAAATCAATTTAAGGTAGCATTTCTATCTAAACAAATAAAAGTAAACAAAATTTACAACTTAGAATCTTTATAAATGAGGATTCTTGGCTAACTTAACTGTAGTAAATCATTTGTTAAAGATCACATTTGCAGTGCCTATGTAAAAATTTGGAAAATATATCATAATTAATTTGGAGGGGGTTTAGATGCCAATCTTGTTGTAGGACCATATTTGTGCACCTTGGATTGCAATTCCAGATACTTTATTTAGTGGAACTCAGTTTTCTTGTCTTATAAAAGCCACTCGAAACTGAACTAAATTCCATGCCTTTCAGACTTTTATAGCTCCTTGATATTAATTTGTTCTTTTCCTGCTGAGCAATGAGTATGCATAATCAAAGGCTAAGGAAGCTGCCTTGATTCTTGAAGAACTATTCTTGCCCTGCCTTTACTGTACTTTGAAACATTTGCCAGGATGTTCCTTTGTTGTTTTCCTTTTCCCTCTATGTCTTCCCAGAGAAAAACTGTCAAGTATTCCTAAAAAAAAAGAACCACCACAACCCATGACACCTCTTTCCCTAAAATACCTTGTTAAATCTGTCTCTGTGTGAAGTTATCTTTCTTTCTGAGAATTTTCCTTTCAGTAGTTCAATATGCAGTAGAGAGGACATGATACTTGCAGATGTATAGCCTTTACAGAAATGCTAAAAATGTGGCAGAAATGAAAAGTTGCATAA
The DNA here is from genome assembly GCA_013401335.1 of Brachypteracias leptosomus. Taxonomy (NCBI): domain Eukaryota; kingdom Metazoa; phylum Chordata; class Aves; order Coraciiformes; family Brachypteraciidae; genus Brachypteracias; species Brachypteracias leptosomus. The sequence goes on from VYZX01021860.1 coordinate 18,990, forward strand.
GTCAGAAAATTCTCTCCCCTGAGGCATTCAGGATGTAGCTAAAAGTCAGTGGGTACTGTACCTACAGAATAATTAAGAAAAAAAAAGATATTAAATACAAAATCATATACAACAATCACACTTTGGACTTCAGTTCAAAGGCACCTGTCTATAAATGAAATTGCCAACAGTCACAACCTTCTGCAAAGAAACACCACTATTTTTGATATGCCTTTTATATGTAAAATGTCTCATTTTTTTAAATGTAGGCTTGTATTTATATATATAAGACTTAATGGTAGGTAGTGATGAGTAAAAAGTGGTATCTAGACTTGCATGACGTTAAAGGGCTAGTTTTTTACTTAGGGCTTAGCTAAGCCCTAAGCTTGGACTTAGGCTATTAGTTTAGGAATTTAAGAACAAAAACTCTCCGTGCACTTCTTTCAGCTTTGCCTTCCCAAGGTTACATGATTTGGTATTCCAGTTTTATCTCATATCTGTATGACTGAAACAAAATTATTTTTTAAATTGCTCTAAGTAGCTGTGCTCAAACATGGCTATTGTTACAGAACTTGAAACATATGTAAGTTGAACATTGATTTTTTTCCAACACTTTTTGAGGCACAAATTTTTTTCAGTAACGCAGCTGATCTAAAAGGGCCTGGAGAAACTCCAAACACTAGAATTAAGAAAATAATAATCTGAGGATCTCTGTGTTTTCAGCCCCTGTTTCCAGAATGGATGCATTAATTTCTGGAGCCCAGACAACTGTAGAGCAAGTCTATACTGGAGAAGTGCTACTCAAAGCAGGGTAATAGCCTAATGGAGTAACCAACTTGCTAGAGGGACACAGAGGCAGATTGAGTGGCTTGTTGTCTTTTTCCCTACTGTTGTGCTACTAGGGTAATGTGTTGTGTATGTGCTAGATGGTTCCTGTTTCCTGTTGACTTCAGAAGTCTGCAGGGCTCCAACACTGTGCCAGGGAGCTGCGATTTAACCTCCAGCTGCAGCATTTCCCCAGTTCCTTGATTTCATGCTGTATCAATTTTCAGTGTTGCTTCGACAAATAGTTTATTCAGTGTGAAATCGCAGCGTTAAGATAATAAGTCAGTTCACCTAACTTCATCTCCCCAGGTGAGTGCCATGAGGGACAAAATATGATCTAGCTCCTGTTACAGTACACTTTTTCTAAGAAGTGTGTTTTTGTTGTTTGATTTTGAGAAAGAGGAAAGGGAAGATACAGAGTTTAGGCACATTAGAGTTAGTAGTCCTGCTTAAGCACAGAAAGCAAAATCAACAAGAAAAAAATATTTTCTCATCTCCTCTTTGTTCTCAATGTTATTCATCCCAGTGCATTTTCATCACAGATACAGTTCTGCAAAATTATTGCTGGAGGCGATACTTTCAGCATGAATGCTATTCATTGATTTTCTCTCCAGACCTGTCTGAAATCAGGATTAGCACATCAGGATATCAAGAGAATGAATGGTGCCACCTGTTGTAAGTGCATTTATGAGTTATTCTGAGACTAGTGGGTTGGGAAGGTTCTGGAGGTAGGTACAACTCAATCACAACAATCTTGAGTTGACAGTCTTGTTAGATTGACTATATATGTGAGTAGATGTACTAGCTAAAGTAGTGTGAAAATTGCATCATGACAATATTGGTTGAAACCAATATAAAAATCAATTTCATCTGTTTTTCAGTCATGTGGTTGAGAGGCTACTAGTGTTTTAAATTCTTGTATGCAAGTGTTTGTAGCAGTAATTTTGAGAAGACTGATGCTAAGAATTCAAACTTTGGCATGTGACTTTATCATCAGTAGTAACAAAATTGTATTTTCTAGCGCATTGCTAGGGTTTCTACAAATGTTGACTATATTTGATGCTCACAGATTTGCCTTTCTGTGTATACATGTGGTATATACACATGCACACCTGTGGTATGGTATACTTTACATGTAAATTCCAAGTACCCAAGGGAATTAAGTAACCACAACTGTGAAGAATCATTCACCCAACTCTAACAAGCAGAAAGCAGAGCTCAGTGAGCAGAAACTTGAACTGCAAAAACGTGAATTGCAGTGAAACTTGCACAAAACCTCTCAGAACAGTCTGCCTGGCTTTGCATAACTTGCGCTTGAGCCAAAGCACACCAGGCATCTTGTGAATAGAGTGCAAATTTGGACTTCAGAGTGTAAACCTCCTAAGCCACTGTTGATGGCTTATATTATTTTTCTGCCAGTTATTAAATGTTTCTGGTCTAGATGAGTACAAGGTAAAGTCTATGCTGCTTTGTGCTCTCCTGTGCTCTGCAGTAGTGTGTGGCTGAACAGTTAGTTCCTCAGTGAGGTCTATAAACATATCCTGTCCTAGGGCTAGCAATTTGCTGATAATGTTTATATCTGGACAATCTTTTGCTTTTGTATTTCTGAGACTTTGAGAAGATCATGCTTGCTGTCTTCTAGACTTCCTGAAATGTGGGTCTAATGTTAAAAAGTATAGGGATGTGCATAAGGTTTAGTCATTCCCTATTGTTAGGGAATAGTATGTATTGTTATGACATCCAATCAGCATTTACCTTTGGATTGGATTAACTAGTAATAGAAGACTCATCTCAACATCTATTGAGATTTTCTTCTATTTCAAACTTTATTTTCAAAATAAGCAACTCATTCATATTTTGGTCAGTCTTTTTTGAGGTTTCTGTTTAATGTATGAGAGATTAAATTGGGCAAAGGGGAGCTTGTAAAGAAATTTTACACTAGTTACCATCTGTATGCAGGTATAATTAAAACTTGATATTTCTAACATGCTGATTTAGAATGCAGCAGACTATGGTCCTCTTCTCAATAATTTATATTCTTGGATACCATAATGATTCCTGAAGATGGTCAGGGACTGTTTTCATAGATATCTTTAGTAGAGATGTTTTCAGATCTGATTATCTTGCTGAATGGAAAGTTAAAGCTGAAAGAATCCATTTGGCTTTAAAAAGGTTGGTTTCTAATAGTTTTATTATTTACAGTTGTGTGTGTACTGAGTATAGTTGACTTGGGGGATTTGTAAACTGACACAGAGGTGTATTATTCTTTCTTGTATTGCACTATAATGATACAGTGGTTTATTTCCTGTGAGGACAGAGGGTAGATGGGTGTGGTAAACCTGTGGTGTATAATCCAGCCACTGTTGTAACAGAGTCAATAGTTGGATGTACAGCTTGCTGAGACCTGAAAGAATAAATGTCTGAAAAGGAAATTATATTAAACTCTGTATTTTCTCTATTCTTATGCACTCAAAATGACAACAATAAGCCTTCATATCCATGCTAGTTACACATAGTTCAAATAGGCAAGCAGTCTTGAATGGGAAATTTGTAGTGGCTTGGGAATATGCTTAGTTGGTACCTTTTTTAACCCATCTACAGTTTAAGAAATCAATACAAAATCTACTTTAAAAGCTAAAGAAACATCCCTTAGGAATATGAATAATTATCTCTGAACATCCCAGGGTATTTAAAATCATTCATTTTATCTGTACTATGTGGCTCACAATTTTCAGTTAAATAAGAATAAATTAATGTATTAGTATATTGTGGAAGATTTTATTAGTTTAGATTTCTCATTTACTCAGATTTTTTGAGGAGATCATATTGCAGGGTGGGGTTGCAATTCAAACACTGAAACTGGTGAAATTTCAAATTTAATATAGCTCATTTTTTATTATTCTGTGTTTACTGAACAACAGCTTGATATTTCCATTAAGACCCTTTCTTGTAGAATTCTTCTCTGTCTGTTGTCTCTGACCTGTTCCTGTCACTTAATTCACCTTTCACTTTACCTTGGAGATACTTGGGTGCAGAGAAGCTGGTGAGAGATCTGGAGAATATGTCATATGAGGAGCACCTGAGGNGTATTTATTAATTTCAACACACCATTCCACTCCTGTTTTACATCTTCACTACTGAGGGCTGCAATTGTGTTCTGAACTCTCTTTTATGTTAAAATTTTATTTGCATCATTGTTTTTACAGCACCGCTGCTAACTGTTGCAGAAATCTCAGTGTGGGGGGTTATTCTAAACAGTCTCTACATATTTTGGTCATGTAATAGTAGTCACGAATCATTTCTTTTAGTTGAACTACAATGAGATGTGGGTCACTAAATACTTCATCCAAAACTGAGAGAAGTTAGTGGAATGACTGTTGGATCTGTAGAAATCTGGAAAAAAGTCCTAGGGATAAATTTTCTCAAAAAAAGTCTAAACAAAAAACCCCATACTTTTTTCTCAAATTTGTGTTACTGACTGATTTAATTTTGAAAATCCAAGCAATAGCATGCTTTAGGGTACTCTTAGTCTATATTGCAAAGCTGTCAAACAATAAGGATGAAATTCGAACCATCTTGATATTTCTACTACTTTTGGTGCTGATATAACCAGGCCCAAGATTTCTTTTTGGAAATATAATCCTCTTAGCTTTTCAAGTTATTCTGCTCTAAGTTCTTTGATGTCATTAGGATTTTATCATAGTTATTACCTATGTAGTAGCAATGAAAAATGTCTGAGATTCCAGCTATTCATGCATCTTTTAAAAATGCAAGAAACTTCTTAGAACAATTGTTATACATGCCAGGCTCTGATAGAAGTAGTGTTATGGGTGATAACACACTGTTCATTGATACTGATATTGACATCTTGATCTCGGAGATTTTTTTAAATTTAAGCATAAGTAGCCTTGCTGATTTCTCATTGCTAGAGTAATGCATATGTTTTACATATATTTAACTACAGTAGTTGTTTGGTGACACATTTGTATTGCAGTATTAATACTGTATTAGTTTAAAAGCATTAATTCAAAATTTAACTTATCTGGTATTTCTAAACTTTGAAGTTATTATCTTTTACTTTGTTACTCCAGAAATAAATAGCTATGAAAATGATATAAGGCTGTAAAATTTTTCAATATTCTCCTTAATGGTTAGGTGCACTGAAATTATTTTCTCTTGCAAAACAGTTGAAACTTTTTTTTTCCCCCCATCCATTTTAGAAGTTGAATAGGAACTACTAAAAACCTAAATAGATCTATAACAGATTGACCGAAATCCTGAAAATGCAGTTAGAAAAAAAGTCTTTCTGTCAGTAGCTCTCATAATGGTAGCTCAAAAATTACAATTAAAGGTACTAACACTCTGAATCTCTCTAGGAGCTTAGTAGTGAAAAAAATAATTCCAGCAATTTCAACAGCATTTAAACCCCCTCCACCCCCAAAAGAACCCCCACCAAAACACAAATAAACCTAAAAGCAGTATTTCACTGTGATGCATTCAGAAGGTCACAAGATTCAACTGAAACAGATCACAGTGGTGGAAGCCCTTAGATTGATTTTTCATGGGCTACATGCTTGAGGAAAATCATAGGATCAAAAAATGTTTTAGGCTGGAAGGTACC
>VYZX01021872.1:8742-19646 GCA_013401335.1 Brachypteracias leptosomus
ACGGCTTCCGCTCAACAACTACAGCTTGAGACACACTGCCCTAGTTTCTGTGGGTGGTATGAGAAAACAGCTGTTCTGTTTGCTCTGCACAGCCCAGCACCAGGCTGCAAGCCATGCTCAAGCTGTAGCTTGCTGTGCTATCACTGGGAAGGAATGATGGGGGAGGGAGCTTATCAAAACCAAATACTTTACAAAACAGGAAAATTCAGTCCCCAGTTGATGGCAGCTGTTGCACATTAAGATATCAGTGTCAAGTGAGTGACATGCTACACTGAAAAGCTATTCTGCATCACAACCAGTGGCTGTGTTGAAAAAGGACCAAGAATAAAAAATGGGGTGTGGAAGAAGGGGGGAGAAGAAATGAAATGAAACAGTAAGAACAACATTCAAACTGAGTCCCAGAACTTGGAAGACAAAGTGCAGTCTCTAGAACATAGCTGATGCTTAGCACGTGGCAGTGTGGGAACCAACACGATGATAACTGGCAATCACAACAGAAGTGCTAAACTTCTGCTGGCCTGAGGCAAATCACGTGCCACTCATTTGACTTTCCTTGTTATGTCTGTCTGCCTGAAAAAGGAGAACGAGTGATTTTATGACTGCATCTGGCACACCACCATAAATGTTTTTACAAATCTTATACAAGTCCCAGCTCCCATGCATACCAGAGCTCTGAAAGCTGATCAGATTCAGCATTGGGTTCAGGTCAGTTTAAAACCATAAATCCCTGGAATAGCTCTGAAGTTGCTTTAAATCTGCCCTTGAAGTTTACATTCTGACTGAAACCCATTTCTGTTGATAGGAGAGGTACAGTGCCCACACTGACACATCATCACAATTACCTGCATGTGTGAGATGCTACAGATTGCAGGCAGAGAATTAACAACTCCCTTAGAGGTGCACAGAGATGAAATCTACTTTGGAATTCAAGTTGTGCAAAAAAAATATCCCCAATAAGAACAAAAGTCTGCAAGACAAACAATTACTCCTCAATCTACTCACAGTCAAGTTTCAGCTCAAAACTTGGCAGGATGTATACTCAGTAAGAACCAAATCAAATTTGATACAAATCCAATCACTGAGTACACTGCTTACGCTAGGACTAGCATAAAATCTCTGCTAATTCCAAAGTCCCCCCTGCTAGGAGCATGATCTGATAAAATGCCAACTACCTTCTCTAAGGTGCTGAATACTTTAAGGTCCTCCTGAAGCTGCGGGGAAATTAGGGAGTTCCGTGCTCTCCCGAGGCAAGTCCCTGCATAATAAGCACCTGGAAATGCTGAAAAAGAGACAACATGGGGAAATAGTAAGCAACACAGAGAAATTTGAGTTTCTGTTTGCTGTCTGCCCCAGCTCAAGAGGTAGGGACCTTCAAAAGAACAAAGGATTTTTCCAGCCAAGGCATACTTAAGCTGAAGGAGCATTTGCCACAGAAAATTGCAAATAGAAAATGTTTTAGAGAGGTACCAGCAGAGGCTGGATAAATCCATGTAGTGCAGATTAGTCCTGCATTTTTAAATAGAAAAATACCACCTACAGCTCACAAACAGACAGCATGTCAAGGAGATGTCCTTATTTTACAGCCTAGTTCTTACACCTCTCCCCAGGAATCTGCTTTTGACCATTATTTCCTTCTGAAAGTCAGCAGTGTACTTGACAAAACCAAGGGTCTGGCAAATTAACACCCTCCACCAACACGGAAATCACAATCTGCTGCTCAGGTGCCGCCTTTGTAGGAGTTTTTACAGCAGAAAAAAGGCTTTCTCAGTTGGGTGCTTAACCTTCTTGGTTGCTTTTGCAGTCCTAGTGGCTTGTTCCCATCATGCCTTTCATGTTCCAGGTTTACTTTTAGCCACATCAGCAGACCAAGATGCCCTTCTGGGACTGCAGGGCACCTGTACTCCTGTCTCTTTAGACTAGCCCTTCTTGTCCCATACTGACTACAAGGCAGGCCAGACTTTTGGCCTGACCCTGTTAAGACCCATAGGTCTATTAAGATCCATAGGTCTTAACTTCTCATGGAAGCAGCAACCACTTCCTTTCACAAGTGCCCCTTTTTTCCAAATCATTCAAGGTGACATGCTTTTGTCTGCTTGCAAAAAGAAAATGTCTTTGTTGTGCAGCTCACCAATGGTGATCAAAGAGACAGATTTCAGTCTAAAAATTATTAACTTAGGGGTTTGATTTTTAAGTGTTTTGATATGCTCATGTTTTGTTTCTGTTTTTCTTCTCTGTTGAAAAAGCTATTGGTTTTACTTGAAACTGACAGAAGAATTAGACTTCCCATCAAAATAATTCTTTGACTGCAAAGAGATTACTTTTGCTACTTTGGAAATACAGCACTGTTTGGAATAAAAGCGTTTCATTTTGGCTTGCTTAAAAGCAGCAGTAAGCCTTTTAGGTTCCAATGTAGTATCCCGTAGCACAAAAAAAAGACAATACAGAGAAGAATTGGCCTATTTATCTGGAAAAAAAATTGCAGTAAAATGTTCTTTGGAACTACGCAGGTAAGGAAAAGTGGTTTTGCTATAGTAAAAGGACTCTTTTTCTTTCTGTCTGAGCTCTGCTATCACCTCTTCTTCTGCTCAAGGGATGTTAAAGTTTTGTCTTTTAAACTGGCATATTTTGAAATCCTCATAATGTACCTTTCAGGAATCCATAAATGATGAAAATTTATTTTAAACTTCAAAAAAGTCAGGGATGTTCATAACTTCTAAAAACTCAGCAGTTTGTTTCTTTAGGATGTACAATACTTCTCATGCAAAACTGATACAGTCCTGTATAGGAAATACACAAAAGAATAAGAAAATAACTGTTTGTACAGATGTTGCTTGCAGATGGAACACCTTCCTGAAGACATGCTTGTAGTTCTGTACAATAGAATGTTTTACTAAAAAAGTAAACATTTACTTAAATCTAGAGGATATTGAATATCTTCAGCTCCTACTCAGCATGATTCTTGCTAGTCTAAGAATACTGAAAATTCAAAAATAACAACGATAACAATGGAAAGAAATAGAAGATAATGAAGACTAGATCATACACATTTCTGACAGAACTCCAGTGGACTTAAGAGTTCTTTAAAAGAGAGGTATACTTGGCCCATAAACCTCTAACAATCTTTCAGTGGTCAGAGGATTGTTTAGGAATAAATTTAGGAAGGAATTCAGGATCAATTCACATTTCACCATTCACAAAGGTGAACTTACAAAAACAGCATATACAATTAAGCCACTCATTCTACTGTCACTATTATCCAGAGCTGCACAGCTAAACACTGGAATTTTACTGCAGAAATCCTTACAACTGAGAGATGAAACTGTGGCTTTTTGAGAGACATTTTGAAAATCAGGATTTTTGTACAGGATGATGCTGTATCATGACAGAGGCATTGAAGCACCAGTAATGTAAGCACTATCATTGAAAAACAATGTTCATGCACTAGCCAAGAAAAAGCTATTTCTGACAATTCAGGTAAGATTTCCTCAAGTTGATGTGCTGCTTTGTCAGTGCTAGTCTTTCTTCCTTCTTCCCTCTGACAATGAAATCCAGAAACAAACAGAAACACTGAACCAAACACATCCCTGGCTCGACCTCATTGATTTATTTGCAGTGGGAATGGATCTGGCACACTACATCACTACAAACTATGTGCGCATTCCAAAGGCAATGAATAATCCCTTCTAGGCTCCAATGCAAAACACATGCCTTGCTTCCATCCCTTCTGGCACTTTAAAATATCCTTGACCTTACCCTATGGTCAGTACTCAACGCATGGCAACACTTACAGACCCCAGCACGCATTTGGTAAGAGAAAACTTCCAAGGTAGGTTCTGCCAGAGCTGAACTGGAAACACAGAGGTCCTTTAGTGACACTGGCCATTACAATCACTTTCAGCAGGTTTTTTTCCCCAGCGCTGCTGGCTCTTTTCCAAGAGCTACACCACCTTCTCCTAGCCCAAGATGCACATTCTCCTTTCTTTCCACAGCCTGGCTCAACCCCACCCACCCCCAAAAAATGGTTGTTGTTTAGCAACACGTCTTTAGATTCTGCCCGATTTTTTTCAAAGCATCAAGACTTGCATGTGCCTTGTTACAACTTAAACTGGTCTGCTCAGTGCTGCTGAGGTGGTAACAGCTGTCCTTCCACTGTGACTGCTCCTCCAGTGTCCAGCTACCCTTTCTCCTTAGGCTCCAGAATTCCCTATGAAGTTACTGCCCAAACCATATAGTTTCCTCGTATAGTCTGACTTGATTAATTTTGAATAGTCTTTGATTACCTTTCATTGAGACGCATTTGAGAATATTTAAGGATAAGAGCCATGTGCAGTTACCTAGCAAGCTCTTTTTATCTTCAGTCTCTTTAGTTTTCAATGTTTTCAGAAAGTCTTTTTCATAGTTCAAGTCTTAGCAATTACTTTGTGAGGCTCTGGGGAAGCTGTTGGGATTTGCTTGTCCATTGTCCTTAAACAATAATTCTGCTAATTGAGGAAGACTGTAACACAAGTCACAGGAATGAAAGATTACCTCTAGTTCCAGCACTTGAAATCATGTCCAGCCTTCAGCCACCAGAGTGTGAAGTGCGGAAGGAAAGTAAATGAAGGATAAGCAAAGGATGCAGTTACATGTACACACACACTAAAATCAAGCACACATGAAACAAGAATTACAACAAACACCTCAGTTGGATCCCTGCAATTATAGAAAAAAAAGTTTGAGCTATTGTGCACTAGAACTGAGAAAAGAACTCTTAGCGCAGGAATTTTGAATTAATCCTCAACTTGTAACAAGCCAGCTGACCTTTGCCTCATTCTGTTGGCAATGCATAAACAAAAATAAGTCAGTTTAACTAAATGTGTAGCCCTCCAGACAGGACATTTGTTTAAAAAAAAAAAAAAAAAAAAAAGTATGTGTTAAGCCTTTTTCAAACTATAGATAAAAAATTTTCCTCTACAGCCATAAATCCTTTAGAAATATCATACTCCAGCTTGCTGCAAGCATGTGTGCCTGTATATGTGAAATAAATAAAAATTCAGAGCATGTGAGTCCATTTTATTGACCACCTACCATGAATCCTTCACACATAAGGGATCCACAATGATTTTTGGTCAATACAGCTTAAGGCACAACTCTGAATTATCTGTAGGACTAGCATACAATAAAGAGCAGACCCTGGCCTCTTGACACTAATACCCAGTGGCAAACACTGCCTCCCTGGTGACACACACATTTTAGGATTACTCACAGAATTGCTGGGATTTGCTAGTTGGATTTCAGAACTGAAAGGCTGAAAAACACCTCAGAATCAAACAGAAAACTCCATTCTCCTTGTTGGAAGGAGAAGGTAGAACACCAAAATCTATGTCAAACATAACATTTCCTAAGGGACATCATCTCTTTCCAGCCTGCACTCATCCTGCTGCCTCTTGTTTACACTCACGGTCTCACAACAATGAATAAACTTTTAGTGATGTTTATGCAGAGCCTAGCATGATGCCTGTGGCTCAGACACACAACACTACTGCCACGTGAATTATTACTCTTGATAACAGCAACAATAAAGATGAGTAATACCCAACAGGAGTAAAAATTTTTCCACTGATCAGGCTCCCTATAGAGATATGGCTTGAAAAACCATCTGACAAACCATACCATGCACATCCACTTGCCACAATAGGGTGCATATGTGTGTTTACAGGCCTCCTTCTGAGTCTTAACAGCACAAAGCATCCATGTCACAGCCAAAGCTGCAAGATGTCACAGGCCCTGCTTCATCTCTTGAGGTACCCAACAAACCCTTTGTATGGTGGCCAAGACACTGTTCATCACAAAAACACGCTTTCTGTGAATCTCTTTGACTAAGCACCATGTAAGTGATACTTTGTTTTGTTCTTAATACCTGGCAGACACCAGGATCTGTTAAATATACACTAAACACAGAGGAATCACAAGCATACCAGAAAGCCAATCTGTAACAGAGACAACTGTCTGAAGTTTGCCTGTATACCGAGTTTGTCTGTTTGTATTTCTACAGACACATTGGCCCAGGACAATTCTGTACCTCCAAGCATAGCAAGGAATTAGTCTTCTTTTAAACTGTAACAAGGTCTGGGGTAAACTTTCTCCTTTATACTATTTTCCAACATTTACTATTTTTTCAAACACAGTATTTTCATATTCCCAGAAAAGCTTCATAATCCTTATGCTGCAAGTTAAATACAGTCTTTTCCTGAAAATTAACATCATGCATCTCTCCAAAGTGTGAAAGAATAAGGATTTCATCACTGATTTCTAACAGGAAAGTCCAAATGGAAACAGAAATCTGCAAGTCAAAGTGCAAAATGCATGAGAAGTGCATTTGGATTAATTTCATAGAATCATAGAGTGGTTTAGATTGGAAGGGACCTTTCAAGATCATCTAGTTTCAAACCCTCCCCACCACAGCAAGGACACCTCCCACTAGATCAGGCCGCCCAGGACATCATCCAAACTGGCCTCAAACACCTTCAGGGATGGAGCATCCACAATTTCCCCGGGCAGCCTGTTCCAGTGTCTCACCACCCTCTGAGTAAAGAATTTCCTCCTAATTTCCAGTGATCTATCACCCTTGTGTTAAAGAACCTTTTTCTAACATCAATCCTAAATCTATCCTTTCCTAGCTTAAAACCATTATTCCTTGTCCTATCATTACAAACCCTTTTGAAGAGACCTTACCTTACCTTCCTGTAGGCCCCCTTCAGATACTGGAAGGCCGCAATAAGGTCTCCCTGGAGCCTTTTCCAGGCTGAACAAGCCCAATTCTCTCAGCCTGTCTTTGTAGGAGAGGTGTTCCAGCCCTGTAATCATCTTTGCAGCCCTCCTCTGGAACCTCCCTAACAGGTCCATGTCCTTCTTGTGCTGGGGACTCCAGAGCTGGACACACTACTCCAGGTGGGGTCTCACAAGAGTGGAGTAGAGGGACAGAATCACCTCCCTCAACCTACTGGCCACGCTTCTTCTGATGCAGCCCAGGATATGGTCGGGGCTTTCCGAGCTGCACTTGCACATTGTTGGCTCATGTTGAGCTTTCCGTCAACCAGCACCCTCAAAGTCTTTCTCCACTGGGCTGCTCTCAATCCACTCCTTGCCCAGCTTGTATTTGTGCTTGAGGCTGCCTCGACCCAGGTGTTCTCTGAGTGTGACCATCCAGCCAATTCTTTATCCACCAAGTGGTCCAGCCATCAAATCCTTGTCTCTTAATTCAGAGATCAGGATGTCATGTGGGACAGTGTTGAGATAGTGTGAGACTGACTGGCCCGTAGTTGCCCGGGCCTTCCTTTTTTCCTTTTTGAAAATGGGGGTTATGTTTCCCCTTTTCCAGTCAGTGGGCATTTTGCCAGACCACCACAAATTTTCAAATATGATGGAAAGCAGCTTAGCAACTTGGTCTGCCAAATCCCTCAAGACCCATGGATGGATCTCCTCAGGTCCCATGGACTTGTGCACCTTCAGGTTCTTTAGATGGTCTCAAACTTGATCTTTACTTACAGTGGGCAGATCTTCCTTCTCCCAGCCCCTGCCTTTGCCTTCTGCAACTTGGGTATTGTGACTAGAGCCCTTGCTGGTGAAGACTGAGGCAAAGAAGTCATTGAGGACCTCTGCCTTCTCCATATCACTCATGGACAGATCTCCTGTTTCCTTCCAGAGGGGGCCCACATCTTCTTTAGCCCTCCTCTTATCACTGATATACCTATAGAAGCTTTTCTTGTTGGCCTTAATGTCCATGACCAGATTTAACCCTATCTGGGCTTTTGCTTTCCTAACCTGAACTCTGGCTGCTCTGACAACCTCTTTGTAGTCCTCCCAGGCCACCTGTCCTCGTTTCCAAACTTTGTACACTCCTTTGTTTGCACCTGAGTGAGTTCAGGAGATCTTTGTTTATCCATGCAGGCCTCCTGGCATTCTTGCCCACCTTCCTCCTTTTGGGAACACATTGCTCCTGGGCCTGAAGAAGGTGTTCCTTGAATACTGACCAGCTTTCCTGGGCCCCTCTCCCCTTCAGGGCTCCATCCATGTTCCAAATTCAAATCTCTCCATTTACGATCATGGCATGCTCTTGCCAACATCTGGATTTTAGAAAACACATGCATTGGCACATTATGTAATTTGCCATCAAAGAACATCATATGTCTTACAACTTTTGGAGAAGCCCATGGAAAACTTCACAATGTTCAAAGATCTTGTGGCAAAGAAACCACGCACATTTTCATCCAGCTGTTCAGGTGTCTCCTGCTTTCACTGCTTCTTGATAAAAACTGGATTCTTCATGGTGCAAGTACCCTCCTGTCAGGCCCTCCACCTGCACTGGCCTTCTCAGTTGTCCATGTGGACATGACCAAAGAAGCAAAAAAGTGTGGGCAAAGTCACTGCCATCATTATCATGTGTTATGTTTCCACAGGGTATAGGCAGGAATTTAAGTAAGAAAGTTTGTGATTCTGCTCAACCAGATTTGAAGGTCACAATAGCAGAATTCTACCTCTGAGTTTGCCACCCTAAAATATCATAGAATCACAGAATGTTTTAGGCTGGAAGAGACCTCTAGAGGTTATCTGGTCCAACCTCCCTACACAACTTCCCTCCCTATCTGCTGAGCTAATTCTCAATCAAGAGAAAAAATATTTTGGAAGGACAAGGACTGATTCTGAGGGCTGACTGCCTGATCGGGTAGAGCTGTGAAAGCCTTCACAGAAGAAGGGGTGCAGACATCAGGGTGATCTCAGGTGTTGCTCAGGTAGGTCATCTCATAACAACAAAGATCTGACAGGGAGGGGACACAGACTCCCCAGATCTGATGACTCCTTCATACGACAGACTTCACCACAGAGTGAAGTTTCTATGTGAACATGTGATCTACTGTGCTGTTCAGGCAGATATTCTGGACACCCTTACATCTCAGGTGGACTCCCCAAATGCTTCTGGACTCAGTGCTGTGAGGGGATCCCAGACTCAATTGCTGTGGGGTGGAAGAAGTTGAGTAGAGCTGGACAGAAGCCAGAAACTTCTTGAAAGGCCAACAGTTATGCCATGTTGGTGCAAGAAATATCCTTAAACTCTTCTTTCTTCATGCTTACCTTGCTCCTTCTGAAATTGAACTTTGCTGAATGATACAGCTGCTTTAGCAGAATTCAGCCTCTTCCACATTGAGACATCAAATCATCTTTGAAAATTCAGAGATTTGAAGGGACAGGAATGGCCAAGCCCACACAAGAGAGCTGGGGAGCAGAAGAGGCTACTACAGAGTCTTCAAGCTCATGTGAATGAAGTTCAGATGCTTGTTCCCAGAAGCAAAACGAGTGAGGGTATTGCAAACTGCAGTGAATAGAGAAGCCCATGGTTCGCACACCATTGTGTAGCACTGGAGAGCAGCAGGATGTTTAGACAAAAGGGTCTTTTGCTTGCCACAGGCTGCAATCTTCTGGCTTAGTGTCACAGCACAGCAGTGACTATTAACTGGAACTAACACTATCACTTTGAAAACTTCATCTGAGTCTTTGATCTCATGTATAAATCATCACAGAAACAACTCTGAGTTGTGCTGTCTTTCAAGAAGCCTTTCTCTGTGGGAAGAGACAGGTATCTCCAGAGGATGACTGAAACCCTGGGTCACAGAAGGACCACAGATTAAGGAGGCGTCTAATTTAAAATCTCAGTTAAATGCTGGGAAGATTTTAGAGCAAGGTATTCAGGGTAACATTTGGTGGTAAAAGGAACAGGAATTAGCAGAAGTAGGCAGCAGAAATCAGAACTGACAACGAGCTGTTAGCATTGCCTAATTTATTCTGTAGTTGTGACTGGCTCGAGCTGAGGTCTTTCTGCACAGCCAATGGGATAGAATAACTAGGTCTCATGTAGCATTGCTGTCCTGTAGTCCCCCATGAATATGGAGGGCACAATTGGTAACATAAGCAGGGTATTAAACATTGATCATATAAACCAATGTTTAATCTAGTCCTACAATAGGGGACAGGCCACACATTGACTTCCTTTTTAGGGAGACTTTTCATTTTTGCTTTTATCCCTTTAGATTCCCTCCCTGCCCCATGGTGTCTTGTCTCTGGCATCGTATGACTGGAAAAGCTGGTAAAAAATGAAACCCAGATGTTAAACCTGTTCTTATAAGCTCAAACAAACAAAAAATGACCCTCACAGTGCTGGGGAGATTGGACTCAATGTCCCACACATACACCTGTAATTTTGCATTTTTCAAGGCCAAAAAAATCTAGCCATGGCATTCATCTGACCATATGTAAATACATACCTCCAAGCTTGTGTCCTCAGGATCTCTTTCATAATCAGTGAAGAATAAGCAAGTTCATTTGATCTGAACCATCAATGTTGGGACAAGTTGAACTGTACCCAAGAAAGTGCACAATGATGCTATGACTGAATGGGTAGATGCAGGGAGACCAGTGGATACACTCTATCTTGACCGTAGCAAGGCATTTGACACAGTCTCCCATAACATCCTCGTGAGAACGCTCAGGAAGTATGAGATAGAAGAACAGACAGTGAGATGGATTAAGAATTGGCTACACAATAAAGGCCAAAGAGTGGTCATCAACGGTGCCAAGTCCAGCTCGAGACCTGTAACTAGTGGAGTCCACCAAGGATCAGTGCTGGGTCCAGTCCTGTTCAACATCTTCATCAACAACCTCAATGATGGGACAGAGTCTTCTCAGCAAGTTTTCTGATGATACTAAACTGGGAGGTTTGGCTAAAACACCTGAAGGCTGTGCAGCCATTCAACAAGATTTGGACTAACTGGAGAGCTGGGCAAAGAGGAACCTAATGAGGTTCAACAAGAATAAGTGCAGAGTCCTGCTCTATGGAAGGGGTATTAAAATCATAGAATGTTTTAGGATGG
>VYZX01021883.1:0-12804 GCA_013401335.1 Brachypteracias leptosomus
CCCTAAACGGAGACAGATGCTTAAAGTGATGTAAGTTTTATTTATGTACCTAAGGCCTTCTTCATGTCTGGCCTGTGGACAAATACATTCCTAGAACTGCATTCTTATGGCAACTCTGGCTTAGCAGTAGATTTTCTGGTTTTGTTAGAAAAAGATTAATACATTGTTTGCTAAGAAACCATGAGTGGTTGATGGGTTGAGGGAAAACAAAAGACCAGATTGTTCAAAACTCTAAGTGAAATAAAGCAAAGTATCCCTAAAATTTATAAGTGTGGCTATTTTTAAAAAATGTATTATTTATTTCCAAACTTTTATAAAACTGAATTAGGAAAGATTTAGGCTGGACTTGTATATACATATATATATTAATTTTTGTTGTTGTTGTTAAGATTGAAACTCTAGGGTGGATGTTTTCTTTATTCCCAGAGGTAAAGCCTCAAGCTACATTTTGCAGTTTTTCTCTTGGGGCCAATTATGTAAAGGGCATCTACCCTGTGTTTCAGAGGCTACAATTATCAGTTGCCAAGCTTGCTCACATGTTCAAAAGAGGGTCTGCACATGTGTTTGTATAAATTCTTAGCTCTCATGAGTACACTAATTCAAAGAAGGGCTAACTGAGTCACTGTTAAAGTTATATTCCCGCACCCTTCATGTGCAGCAGATTGGCTTTGCAATTCTGTAACAGGCATTTTAAGCCCCCTCAGCAAACAAAGCACAGGATATACATTAATAATTGTCTATGGTAGTCTTACAGGCTCAAAAAGGATGTGAGAAAAGGGACCAACATGAAAAAGGAGTCTGAGAGAAAAAGACCCAATGGAGTTTTGTACTGATTCAGTCTCCTTGGAGTGAATATAGCTGTCATCATCTCTCCTGTAGAAGATAAGCATTAAAAAAGCCAGCTGGCAATTATTTCTCAAGATCTTATTTATAGCACAAGGGGATTTTCTTTCTAAAGAACTGTTATTCTTTTTTAAAAACATTTTGTTACATTTGTGTATTAGCTTTTGAAAAATCATAGGAAAGTGCCATAATTGCTAATTAGAAAGCAGTTAAAGAGATATTAATGAAAATCTTACATTGGTCTTTTATGCAAAGAATTGATGAGATTTTTTCCTAGGCAGACACAGTTCTCAGACAGATTCATTAGCTGGTCTCTAGCACGCACAATACAGTTAATGAGCAGAACATACATGCCATTTATTCAGCTATATCAAGTTATATTTACTCATTTGGAGAAAAGGCTACGTGTTAAATATAGTTATTATATGAACTGAAAAAGTTATACATTTTTAATGGAGATGAAAGTTAAACTTTGGAAGATATTATCAGTTTGTTTTATAAATTTATCATAATTTCATAAATTATTCATTGGTTGACTTTTTTTTTTTCAAAATAATGACTAAATAAATCTTTAAAATATGTGCTTAAGTTCAAGTTAATTAATCCAAATTTTAGGGCAGAACCATACTGCTTCCTGCTGCTGTCCAGAATAGCAAACTGCATGAGCATAATGTTGTTTTCAGCCTGTTGCTTTTTTAATAAAATGGTACATAGCCTGGTAAGTGATACTGTACAACTAAGAGATCTTGAGTATATTGTGACAAATGCAATTGAAAGTCCAAAGTTGGCTTGGTAGTTCGAACCTTAGATGCTGTAAATTACCAAAGCCCTATATGGAATTAAACTACATTTCACCAGCTAAGATATTGTCTCTGTTTTTTCACCTCATTTATGGTTATGTTGTGATAATTTTTCATCATAGGTGCAGATAAATCAGATGTGCTATACAGATTTATGATTAATAGTCAACACTTGCATCATATTTTGTGCTCACTGTGACAAACCTGGAAATATATACTGTTTCACAAGATATGGTACCTGGTTTTGTGGCTTTACAGTATCTTGTTTGTAGCTGTGCCACTTCCAAAAGGTCTGCTAAGGGACCCAGCCAGGTGTATCAATAAAGGATATCCCAAAAGTACTGCAACACAGTAGCCTGTGATGTACCCATGAAGAGGATCTTTTTGATCCTCACTTCTAGAGACATAGCTGTTTTGCAAAGCAGAAGAGAAATTATAGTGAATGCAAAGTTTTTTAGAGCTGGTGTCTGGAAAAAGGAGGAGAGGTTAGAGAAAACTGTTTAGCAGGACTTCAAGGCAAGATGAAGAGCAAACAAGAAATCAGATTGCCAGAGACATATGAATCTGGTACCCTGATGGACAGAAGGTTGCTATGGCTCCATGTGTCTTGGTCCAACCAGGGTGAGCTTTTATTCCCGAGGGACATGGTCACATGCTGCACCCAGAGCCTTACCAGCACCCACAGAAACGCACATAAACATGACCAGCATGGGTGGCCTGGTGCTGGTTTTCCTTTTCTGCTGATCAGGATGGAAGTCTACCTATATATGAAGACAACAAGGATCCTTCAGTAAATAGCCTTAAAGACTCAGTCTACCCAGTAGCTGTTCCCAGACCCCTGGTCCCCAGTGCCCACAACCCCACTCCAGCTGTTGGGCCACAAACCATTTCTCATTAAACACAGAAACAGATATATCCTGCAACTGGTCCAGCCTACAGTTGCCCAAGCTACCATATCTCAGTCCCTTTGGTTAGCCCAGTATCCAGAGCCCCGGCTCCCCAGTAGCTGCCTCCCAGACCTCTTATCCTCTTCACCAGCTATTCTGGCTTGAAGTTTTCCAGGAAATGGCACTCACAAGCAATCCTGCAATTCCTTAGGGAAACACACACTCAAGTCACTCATCTTGTTGACATCCTGCGACTTTCAATCCCTTCTCTAGATGCTGGCAAAACACATGTACACACAGAACTGCAAGTGAGATCATACTGAAAACAGGAATAGGAATCGTTTATCCTATGAGGTGATCAGGCACAGGTCTAGTCTAGACAAGCCTACTGATCATCAATGTGTTTAGTTTAATCCAGCCTCTTTATCCCCTTTTTACTCTATTTTCTCATGCTTGTTCCCCTCAACCCACCTTGACCTTCACCTTTCCTCCCCTTTGATTCTTCTAAACATTCCATAATGAGCCTTGCATATTCCCACAATCCCTTTAAAATATCTTATAAATTTCATGCAATCCCCAAATGCCCTTGCCCTGCTTCCCGTAGGAGTCCTGTATCCCTATAGGCAATAACCCTCTTCATTCTGCAATCAGAGTGGTAACCACTTTGTTGGGTTTCATATCAAGGATGATGGTCTGAACATTGCCCTTGAATAGCCCTTGGAGTAGCCTGTTTGGTGTGCCCTGTTTGCACTGGCATTTTGCCTGGCCTCTGCGTTTGCAGTGACCAGCCTCTGAACAGTCTGTTCCTTCCAGGCTTAGGTGGGCACTGAAGGACTGTTTCTACATGCCTGGAAAATTAAACTGTAGAAAAAGGAGGGCGAATATCTATAGGATTACTTTTTTTCTTTCACCCTTTTTATGTTTTGGACTTTTGATCAAATGGAGATCTAATTCTTTACTTCAGACAAACTCTTCCACTTTGTATAATATGATTATTATTATAAAAATATTTTTTCACTGGGACAGAGAATGAAAATTTAGGGAAGTTACCCTGGAAGCCCAGGATGCAATGAGTACGAAATTATGCGTAAAATGTAAGATTTGGAGTAACGCACCTAAGGATCAGTGCTTGTGGCACTCTTCATAAAGGTAGAAATCAAACAAAACAAGAATTTATACCTGTGCTCCCTGATAGACCTTGTTTGCTCAAACTATTACTGTTCTGAGTACAAATCACGGAATCACAGAATGTTTTTGGTTGGAAGGGACCTTTAAAGGTCATCTAGTCCAACTTCCCTTCAGTGAGCAGGGACATCTTTAACTAGATTAGGTTGCTCAATGTCCTGTCTAACCTGATCATATTTTGCTAACTGTTGTACAAGATGAGATGTAACTCACTGATGTTTCTTTCTTTTTCTTTGCTGACTAGGATAGATTTTGTTTGTGAATTCTACTAGAGGTTTCAAAATGGCTTTTGGGGCTATCAGCAATTAATGGATCAGTGCATGGTCAAAGGAAGAAATACAGATACTAACAGAGTCTTCAGTTTTCTTAAATGTATTATTGAAGTTTAGAGGCTGACAAAGGGTAGATCTTAAAGCTCTCCCACTCCATAAAATCCTAATATCAGCTCATCATGTGGTTCCATTGATCCAGGCCCACCATTTTAATGTATCCAAATGTGTTGGCACTGTAGTAAATAGCATTAGTGAATCAACAAAACCTGAAAGCATTAATGAAGTAAAATTCTGCCCAAAAACCCAGCTATTTTTATACCAGTATCATAGACATACCCAGTAATACCCATGCAGAAATTAATACATTATAGAATAAAGACAGCTGAGATAACTTTAAATATCTCTCTTTGGTTCCAGCAGGTGTCTAAATGCTTTATACAGCTTCTTGTAAAATCTCGTCCCATGGAGTATTAAATCTGAAATGTTGTGCAGGAAATATCCATCTTCCACACAACTTGAATTATCTCTGTTTCTATTTGAAGTCACTGTAGCACACATATGCACCTTCTTTTTTTTTAGCTTGATCAAACGTTGCCTGAACAATTCAAAACTCAGCACAGATCAAGGGAAACAGCATGGCTAAAAATATCACAAGGTCTGAAAACACACACATTTGACTGTTCAAGGTGTGACTTCAAAGTCCATCTGGTGAATAAGCTCTATTCTTAAGGTTACGGAACTCTTTTAACTCTATTTCTTAGTATTAACTTGTTGTGGTTTAAGGTTTGGGGAAGGGGAGGGACAGGTGGAGTGGCTATTCCGCTCCCCTTCCTGCCA
Organism: Brachypteracias leptosomus; assembly: GCA_013401335.1. Taxonomy (NCBI): domain Eukaryota; kingdom Metazoa; phylum Chordata; class Aves; order Coraciiformes; family Brachypteraciidae; genus Brachypteracias; species Brachypteracias leptosomus. The sequence continues at coordinate 4,825 of VYZX01021883.1, forward strand.
CACTCTATAAAGGGACAGAGGAAGTTCCGCTCGCCCCCTCCTCGTTGGAATTGCTGCTGGCTCTGGACGTCTCTGTGGCTGCTACAATTCCACGTGGCTCGGGAGAAATCCAGTAACATCCGAGGATCGGTGTTGTATATATTTGTATATATGCCTCCCCTTAATACCTCTGTATATCTCCCTTCCTCTGATATCCCTTTTGTTACTCCCTGTTAAAAGTCGTGATCTTAATTTTCCAACTTTGTGTGAGGCCTTTCTTCCTCCCCTGGAAGGGAAGAGGGGAGGGGGAAGAGGGGTGAAACTAATTCTGCTCCATGGGGGGTTGCCCTGAGCCTTAAACGGAGATATAACTGTAAGTAAAAAGTGCACAAAATTAAGTTGCTAAGAATTGGGGCTCCATGGGTTCAAGTTTTCACCCATAGATTCCTGTTACTGACAGAAATGGGTAGAATTTTCAACAGCAACTGCTAGTCTCAAATACTTCAGATTTTGGTACAAAGATTTAATGATGCTTACTCTTTACAGAAAACACTGACGACCGGCTTTTTAATGGTTTGACTTCTTTAAGAGATGATGTGATAGCAACATTTTTTTCTACTGTTATTTTTTTTCTATTAGTAGTGTTTCCATGTGGAGGAAAAGCTGCCATTACTTCCATGGTTTGAACTGCACAGCTTTAATAAGACATGTATGCTATTAGCTGTGTCTATCAGATGTTTGGATCTCTCTTCTAGTACTAGCTAATGGCCAGATAGTACCATTGATTACTAAATGGAGTTGTCCATTGATTTCACTAGACTGTCTGCTGGAAAATCAATAAAATAATGTGGCCCGAATTTCAATGCAAAAATTCTACAGCCCATTTTTTTTAGAATATAACTGACTGTGTAGGGAAAACTACACATCAGAGTATTTTATGTGCCTACTCATTGAACTGACTAAATGTGAAAGCCATTAGCACTAAAGTATGGAAAATAATATAACATACACAGGGGGTCTAATTTGCTTTCTCCTTCTGACTTGTGCTGTCAGTTACACTGGTGTAAAGTGGGTATAAAATGCTACTATTCTGGTCTAGGTTTTTTTCATTCTCACTGGGGGATGTGTATACCAAGGGTTAACTGCGAAATTCTATTTGAAGTTTTATGCTATTTCTATGCTAATTTTATGAAGGAGAGAGCATTTCTGTAACATACTCCTACTGTATCATTACTATTACTCTACAGTAGTGATGATACCAAAAACTAGCTCCAAAGTGTCTGCTGTTTGTTGTATGATCTTGACATTATTCAACACCTAAAGAGGAGAGGTGGCCCAACATTGAGGATTTTGGCCCTCTCATTTCCATAGCCCAAATTCGATTCCCTATTTTTGTGCAATTTGTACAATGTCACTAAAGTCATATAAAGCAATATCCCACAGAAGTGGTAGGTTATCTCTATCCGAGCTGGTGTTTTGAGGCTGACAGAGATGTGAATGTGAACCCGGAAGTTTCATGACATTTTTATAGGCCATGTGTTTTAATTACCCATGGATCTTACCATTCTTGAATGTCACTGCACAGCCAAACACCATCTCAGCAGTCTGAGCTTCACATTCCCATCTGTGAAATGGATTTAATAATGCTTTGCGATCTCACAGCGGTACTGTGAGGAATATACGTTTAAGACTGAGTGTGGTGGGTTTACCTTGGCTGGGTGCCCGGTGCCCACCCCTAGTCCCTCTATCACTTCCCCNGTTACTCATATACCAAGATAATAAGGGTGCTGGAAATCCTTGGAATCTTTAGTTATGTTAATTAGTTATGTTAATTTGATACATCAACTCAACATAAAATATAGAAAGTCTTAAAACTTTCCCATGCAGTGTTTACCCTGGCTCTGTGATGTAATTAAGATGTTTTATTGCATTCTTCTCTTGTATTTTGCTGATAAATAAACAAGTCTTAGTGGTAGTGGTGTTTTCAGGGCCTGAACTTCAAGCATCTGCCAACTATTTATTTTTTTGCCAGGCTACCCTAGCTTTCACAATCCAGACTTGGACTCTATTCCAACTACTGCAGTCTGACACGAGGTTGTTATCTGTTTTTTAAAAAAAATTACTGAAATAATGCTACTTTCTTGTAATTAGAAGGTGCTATGCCAATATGGGTAAGGACTCAACTGAATAACAGGCTTTTCTTTGCATCCCAATGATGCAAGACAGAATTTAATGGGCTGAAGGCCTAGAGCTAAAGTCTGGCAGACATAGTTTTGAATTGCCAAAATTAAAAAAGAAGCCAAAGTGTGGTCTGTCTTCTTTAGGTTGTGCTTTCTGCTCTCTGTAGAAGCTCTCCCTAGAAGCTCTCCTGTAAAAAGGACAGAAGGATTTGAGAGACCAAGAGCAGGAAGGAAAATTCCCAGTTATGCTGCCTGTGTAGCACAGGAGCACTGAAGATCTAACAGCCTGCTAGGAATTAAAACTGTGGAGTTATTCCTATATTTTAGACATGATGAAGCACTGATTATGGATTATAGTTTTGTTTTATTTGACCCTAATTTCTCATTGATTCATTTTTGCCTTACCAGAAACAGTTGACAGAGCAGAGAATTCAAATAAAGTCTTCCAAGAGAAAATAGCTTATGACAAAGATAAAAATAGGTGGGAAAAAAAAATAATCCTAGAGAGGAAGTGAGATGAGGTGATGACAGAAGGAAAGGTATGTTTGGAGTAGAGAGAATAGTGCCAGAAATTGTAAATACACCTCCCTTTTACATAGGAGAATCAGGCTGAGTGGGATAACCTTTTATCGCACTCAGTAGAGTGAGAGAAGACAACCCCTTTAATCAATGGGACTTGGGCAGTCTGTAGGCTACATCTGCTATAGTCTTTTTACACAGAATTCTGATCAGTTTTGAAAATTGTCCTTTGCCATCACTCAAACAGCAGTCAAGAGCAACTCAGCACTGAAGACAGTCACAGCACGTGAAGAGTTTTGTTCATGGTAGTAGGTAAATACCAAAGGCGATGCACAATTTCACACTTTGATGACTAATTAGTCATCACTTATTTAAAAGTTAGCCTCTAGCAAAATATTTAAAACATCTATATCAATGTTGGAGACTTCTTCAGATTCACTTCCAGACAATTAATAAGTAAACTTAGTAATTAATTAGTAAACTTAGCCTGAGGCTCAAAAGAGCAACATATTTTCCTAACTTTATAGTCATTACTGGATGATAATTACTTTGTACACTTCTGAGTGAGTGAGATTTGTGATGCTTCCTTCTAAGCAGCCATATTTTGATCATCTTCTCAGACTTCTATGTAAGGATAGGTGTCCATAAAGGCATGCTATTGTCATACTTGTCCTACCAGTATTATACTTCTGATATTACTGAAAATGCTTCTTCACTTCACTGGGACTAAGGCAGGTGAACTCAGGGGTATGTGATGTCATTCTAAGCTGGAGACTCTGGCTAAAGAGCTTTCCAGTCTACAGAAAGCACCTACATCATGCCTTTCAAACTCAAAATATTGCAAATTTTTTCAATCCTTAGTTATTTTAAGGTTTCTCATGACAAAGTGTAGCATTTTCTCAATGCTGAAATCAAGAGCAGACATCACTGAATTGTCCTCGGAAATGTCAATGCATTTGATGTAACCTGGAACAAAAAGTCCAAGTGAAAACAAGAAAATTTCCATTCAAAAATAAGTGTGTCAGGGAGGGGCCCATATGAATGAAATTATTATCTTCTGTCAATATTAGATGAAATTTCTTCATCATAGACACTAACAACAATCAAGAATACTCCTTTTTGTTTGTTGGGTTAGGTTCAGAAAGTGAATGATATCCAGCAAACCTTTGCAGATAAATGTGACATTTACGGTGGTTGGCCCACCTTATATTTCCTTTTATTAGATTTAAGCTCATATTTACTGTGGCTTTTTAAGATCTTTATATCTGTCTATTCTTCCTAACATAAAGACATATTAGTCATAAAACATCAATCTTTTGCTTGCTTTATTATGAATTGGCCCCATAAAGGCAGATTTATATTTTTGATTTTTCTAACTGGTGAAAAATTAATCTTCTAATCTAAGAACTTTTTTAACACAGTGTCTCAGTTGAATGAGATCATAAGTGAGGGCACCTCCTCTAGTAAAAAAGTCTATAGTCATTATAAAATATGTCCTTTTTTTTTCTCCTTATGGAGGGTCAGCAAACTCACTGCATTGCATTCAATACCAAAGATCAGATCAACCAGCAGACTATATGGGCACAATGTTGAAAATATTCTGTAAGCCACCTTTTCATCTTTCAGCAAGTCAGTACAAGAGAAAGCAGCAAGCTCACAGATGTTTTTTTTCTGCTGTCATGGTTATTTTTCAAATGCATTCTTAGATCATGCATTCCTCAGGGAAGGTCCTTTCCTCGTCTAGCACAAAGCTGATCGCTTTGCTGCTGTCCTTTTGATTTAGAGAGAAAAATCCCACGTCTGATGTACAACTTTGATTTCCCATTAATTAAAATTGCAGTATGGGAGCTCATCACTCCTCCCCCAATCCACCCTGCTGGGGTTCAAGGCTACCTTTGGAGTTTTCCACCCCCTGATGTGTTAAGATTGAAGAAAAGTCCTTGTTGCTGTTTACATAGTTCCCCCAAATTTACTAAATGTTTTCTGAATCTACAAGCTGGTGAGCTACTTTAAAGCATGAACCATGGCTAAATAGAACACATATTTGTACTGTCTGGGTAATGGGTTAGTCTATCACCTTTATATGGAAAATGAATGGTCTGACTTTTTTGCCTTTCAAGTCTCTTGTTTTTGTCTTTCAAAAGGACAGTGTCATGGGAACTTCTAGTGCTACAAAGATCAATAATAAAATTTCACTTATGTGTTAGATTTGGAGAAGTAAATCATAACACGCTTCCTATAGCATTATTCTCACTGAACTGAAATCACTACCCATCCAAGTCACAGAAACGTTTTGACAAAGATACCCACTTGTACTACATATATGTAAGAATAAAGATCAGTATAATGCTTCTACAAAATTATTTGGGGGGCTTGAAACAAGTTGATTTTTTTTTTTCCTTTTCTCCCTGTATCTTACCCTAAAAGCTCTTGGCAGTTTCACTTTCATACTCCAGGCCAAAACTAAAATTGACATTAGCTTAAAATTGGGCTGCCAAATAGTATTTGCCTCCTCATCTTTCCTTTTCTGCTTCCCCAGGGTGGCTGTCAGTGAGCCAAGAAGGCTGTAGGTCAAACATAAAGCCAAAACATTTGATTCAAACAGTTTCTTTCCAGGATTGGATACTAGAGAAGCAGGGATGATGTTTAGCTAGAAGTATCCTACGTGGATACTCAGTCTTAATTTTCTACAATTTGTGTACATACAACTAATGATTATTTTAAAAAGTCATCCATCCAGGTTCCATCCAATGTTTTCAAAATATTACTCTAATAGAAAATAATGAAAAAAAAAAATCTGGTGCTTTTACTAGAATGATATATGAACTAATATTCACTGTTAAACAGAGGACTGGAGCTTACCTTAAAATAAAATACTGATTTGGAAGATTTATGTAGTCTTGCTTGTGTTGTACACATACTTCTCTGTTTCACAGTGTACAGCAGCCACATCACCATGCCTCAAGGAGGCAAATAAAAGTAGTGAAGTTTATTAATCACTCATTTTCTCCAGTGTACCAGCACTAAGTTATTTAGCACAGCCACCTCTTTTATTTTGACACGTTTGGGAAAATTCACAGCATCTAATTGGCTTTCAAACTCCCACTTCTACCTATGGGGCTTGTTAATCTGTCATTAGTACACACGGGATGTAAAAGCAAACATGTAGCATAGGAATATTGACTGGCTCAAGAGCTGCTAAAAGGTTTCATGTTGCACTCTAAGTGCCTTTTTCATCTCGGATTTTTGGAGGCTTTTTTTTACTTACAAAATAGAAAATAAGTCTTTGAGTCTTTAGCTTGGCTGCCATAGACTTCACCCTACCGAAACAGCATGGTATGACATTTTCTCCTTCAGTATTGGGGAAAAAAAATCCATTTTGCTGGCTGCAACAACCATATCCTTGTCTTTTATTGATGTGGTTGAGTGACATATTAAGAATGAGTTTGGATACTAATCTGACTGTGGATCCTGAACTTGTCTATGATGCATCCAGGTTGCTGGATGACTATATGGGTCTGGACAGGCACAAAGTGTTGTCTTCTCATAACAGTGTGGAATTGGGGGAGACTTCATAAATTTGTTTTTGACTTTAAATGTTCCTATTTTGTGTGCAGACTGGGTTTCAATTTTATTTTTTTAGCAATTCTTGTTTCTGAGCTGTGTTGTGAAACAAGAATTTCTATTAAAGGCCTAGGTTTTTAGCTGTGTGCTGAATCTCTTTCAGTGCTGGCTCTATCAAAACACAGAAGCAATGAATACATTCTTAAAGTCACAAAACTCTCTTGGGGACTGAATCTGGTGCTCCTTGTAACAAATGATAAGATCTCTCCCACAGAGTTAAAGCCCTGCTTTCAATTATCCCTACAAGGCATTTCAGCTTCAACTCTCCATCGTCAAGATACACTGTTCAAAAAGACAGAGAGATGAAGGAATACCTGTGGCTACCCAGTACCTTATTTCAGGCTCTTTACACATTTTATATTAGTCAATTATTGGATAAAAAGCACAGTTTAGGGTCTGCTCATGTTTCCCTTTCAAAGGGCAGTGATTTGATCAACAATCAGTAGCATAAGACACTCTCCTGTGTGATTCCTGTGGTGAAATATGTTGCATGCACTATCTTGAATGATTCTAGGTGAAAAACAAGTTTGTTATCAAGAGGCAGAAGAAGTCATCGTAAGGGTCTCTAACATGTTAACAGGTGCATTTCCTGAAGTGAGTGATACGAATTTGATCATAATAAAATTAAGGAGATTACTGAGTTAGCTGTCCTGCTCCCTGGGTTTTTCATTCTTATGACACTGCCATGTACATGATGGACAGCATCACCACTGTGACTGAAATAACCAGAGACATCATTAGCATCATGGTGCACCAATCCTTACGTAAAGACTCATTATCTAGAATGTCAAATGGGCAGAAGTGATTGATCTACAGCCACAAGTGGGTCACATAGGTCAAAGTCCTAATAACATTCAGTTTCCTAAGCGCCACAGAAACTTAGATATTATAGTCAATGCTTCTTGTTGTGTAGTTCCAGAAATCTTCCTGGGGAGGAAAGTGTCAAATGACCTTCTGCATATGATCAATTTCCATGTAACTTTCATGAAAGAAAGAGATTCAAGATTTCAGATATCATGAATTGTTCTTTACAGACAAAGACATCTCCTTTTCACTTGCACAGATATCATATGAGCTCAGCTTTGGATCTCCAAGAGAGTCTGCCAGGACAACATGCCAGCCTGTTTAGGCATTGCTGTTCCTAATTGGATGACCAAAGTTAACAGTGAAGAACACAGAAGACAGCTCTTACAGCAGTTCACAGAGATCTTCTGTATCATTTTGGAAGTATAACTTGAATTGCTGCACACTTTGAGGCTCTTAGTAGCATGTTCAGACCTTAAGGAGGAACAAACTTAAATATCAGGCCCTTTCATTAAGTTTGATACTTGGTATTTTTTATGGGCAATGATGGGTCCTCTTAGTGAGCTGAGCTGTCATAGTTCAGTTCTCAAGTGCTCCAGAAGAAGGAAATGCAACATTCTTACTAGAGTTAATTTGGACATCATTAATTCCTAACAAAACATCATATAATTCCTAGGTTTACAATTAATATCTAGACACTGTGGTTGCTTCAGTAAAAATTCCTATAAAATAACTTCTTGAGACACTATAACAAAAAGAAGCAGAGTATTGCTTAAAGCTCTAAACTTTAAAATCTTGTGCTTGATATAGGAGATATAGATACCAATCCACCTCTACATTTTACTAAACCTTCTTGGTCTATGTAGCTTACTAG
>VYZX01021890.1:9653-21422 GCA_013401335.1 Brachypteracias leptosomus
TAGAAACTTAGATATTTCCTTTCTAAACCCCTGTATAACCTCAGTGTGCTTTGATTTGGCTTTGAGTTTGTGTAAGTTACTAGGTTTTACTTCCATGTTTAAAGAAGAATTCCAGTTTTCCGAGGTGAGAAAGGCTCTTCATTCAGTTGTTAATCCAATGCAGAACAGTAACTCAGTTTGCAGATTGGCAGGAATTTTAATTCTGTTTTCCAGCTTTTAAAAATTNTATTTAGCTTCAGAACAATTATTTATTTTTATTGCTTTAGGGGAAGTGTATACATGGGGAGATAATGACGAAGGGCAGCTTGGAGATGGAACAACTAATGCCATCCAAAGACCACGCTTGGTTGCAGCACTTCAGGGTAAAAAGATCAACAGAGTAGCTTGTGGCTCAGCGCANTTGAAAAATTTTATGCCTCCAGGAGAGTTCTTCATTATTTTCTTTATGTTAAAATTGTTTTTTTTTAATATTTTGTCTTTCAGCTGTAATGCCTGGATACAGTGATTGACAGGATGCAAAATATGTCTGTTTATGGATAAAGAGAATTGTAAAATACAGAGTAGCAAAAATAATCTATCATGTTTCTAATACTTCTTTCAGTTTAGATGGATACTACTAGTATCTTTTATAAGCAACTTTGTGTGTTAAGTTTTGACAGTGTGAATAAGCAAATATCTAAGTTTCTAATACAAATTTACCTACAAATCTTATATATTTTTGTTCTGATTAATAAAATAAATTATATAGCAATTTTAAGTTACATTTGGATATCATTGCCTTGTCATAGGTTCCTATGGAGTACAATCATCTGCAAGAAATTCCCATCATTTCATTGAGAAACAGGCTTCTGCTGTTGCATCACATTTCTGAACTCTTCTGTCCTTGCATTCCAATGTTTGATCTTGAAGGAAGACTTGATGAAACTGGCCAAGGACCCTCAGTAGGATTTGACACATTACGGGGAATATTGATATCACAGGGAAAGGTATTTATCAGAATGTTTTTAAGGGAGTGATTTGTAACTGTAATTGAAATATATACTCTTTAAACTGTTCCTGGAGAAAATAGAACTATGTACCTCAGTTTGATCTGTAAGTTGCATATCAAATACTTGCATTCTGATTATGCAAACTTTGTTCTTTGTGAATATCTTCTTTTTATTACGTTTTCCTCAGTTCATCATTGTAGTGCTTTTGTATGTTGATCTTGAAAATAACTCTACACTGTAAATATTCTGGTTTTAGTATAGCCAAATTCTTTTAGGGTATTCACTAGGTGCTATTGTGGAAAAAAAAATTTAGGATAGGTATGAAATGGTTATTGTCTGGATTTTATATTTACTTTTTTAGTATCCCATCTGTTTCAGACTTGAATTGTATTATCACAAATAACAGGGTCCTTAACTAACATCTCACAGCTTTATCTTCTGTTGCTTTGCTGTAGTATTTCAAAAGCATTTGATGCATGTTTCCATTTCTTCTCAAGAAAGACTGAGAGGTTTTATGCCTTTTTAGTGTTTTGTGATGTTCTCAGAAGAAAATTGCTGAAGGATAATATTGCAGGATCAGTTTCTCTGTTCTGCTGAAGAGTCTCTTATTTTCTTTTTTCCTGAGTTGAGCTACGTATGTGCTTCTCTATGAAATATGTGCAGCTTGCTTATTTGATTGCAGTTTTGCCACCATTTTAATTTTTTGTATTTTTCTTGTTTTAGGAGGCAGCTTTCAGAAAAGTTGTGCAAGCAACTATGGTAAGAGATCGTCAGCATGGGCCAGTCGTAGAGCTCAACAGAATACAGGTATCTTAAGCTGAAGTTTTGATTTTAGTATCTGTATATTTAGTCCACAGGTCTATATATTTGTCAAGTACCTTTGTTTCAGCTGTTTGGCATTTGAGTACTAAAGAGCTGAATTTTTATCAGAGAAACAAACAATGAAGAAGTGAATGCAGCAAGGATGGCTCATTTACTTTTCAATGTGTTTTCATCTACCCTATAGTTGTTTGGGGCGGGGGGAGAACACTTGTTGAAATACTAAGTGAATGATTTAGACTCTAATGAGCAAAGTATGTCCTGCCTGACAAAGGACTGCTTTTTCAAATCTCACCACATTAGATAGTTTAAGGAAGTAGTGATTCTGATGCCTTTTTCACCTTTTCAAAGGGCCAGAGAAAATATTCAGCTCTTGCTTTCATAATGAAGAACATGAAGGAGAAAAAAAAAAAAAAGCAAGAAAAGACCTTCAATATAATTAAAAATGAGGCTGATAAACTCTTGTCCTTTGCTGGTCATCACATGTGATCATATTTATTGAAAAACTCTGATACAAAAGGGCTTTTTTTCCTTATCATTGACATTAGAAAATGTAATTTTGTGCCTTAGGCCAGATATGTCTCTCTTCCATAGATATTTCCATAACCTAGAATAGTAAAACATTGTTTTTGTTTAAATGGACAGAAGCCTGGTCCTACAGAGTCCTCATGCATTCCTTTTCTTCAGTGGTGGTTTTCTGTTTTTTATATTATAAGAGTAAGAAAGCCTACTCGTTGTAAGGTTAGAATGGAGAAATTGTGAAAATTTTAAGTAATTAGTTTTGTCTTAAGTAAACAGAAGTACATCCTGTTGTGCCTGGACCGTGTTTCTGTTGCTTTACCATTTTCTATGGGAATTTAAAATTTCTCATGGTAATGTTGTGTGATTAAAATACGATAGTTTAGTTTATTATTATTCAGGAAGTTGAAACTGGAGAGAGTGCCAGAGATTTTCTGGTTACTGTATGTGTGTGAAATCAGAAAGTCCAATAAAGCAGCAAAGTCTATATTTAAGCAGTAAACCAGTGACTAGGCTTTGGGCTCATTTCCTAGTATTGTCCTTCTACTGTTGAGTTAATTAATTAAGGTAGGCTTTATCCTATATTTCAGTTTGTTACTTGAATCTGTCTTGAACTCTAGAAAAGAATTGGTAGCTGCAGGGCTTCCCTGCTTCATAGCTTCTAAGGGAAATGAAATATTGCTGTAACACAAGTCTGTCCTAGATTTAGCCAAGTAAAGGACCATGTTCATAATCTGGCCTGATTACAGAGTACCAAGTACAGGTCCCAGCTTCTTGAATTAGCTTTTGCAGAGAATGAAAATGTGGGTGCTTAAACTGTTTGATCAAAGGATCAATAATATTTAAGTGAAGATTCAAAGCTGCTTTACATAGTGTCAAACAGCTAATTGTCCATATTAAGAATTTTCATCTTATTTGCAGTTGTGAGTTTAGCTGCAGCTAGACTTTAAGATCCCCTTGCTTTCAGAAGACTCTTCTTATAGTTTATATATTATATGGCGCAATCAATTCACTTAATCACCTTCCTTTGTAGAAAATAAACAGATGAGTTTTTTAATTTAAATTTGTCTTCCAGATACTGGCCTGTTTTTAAAAATATTTCCTCAGCCTGTCTTGTTCAGTGGTTTATTTGGAAGTACCAGAACTGGGCATGATAGCTGTTTAACTTGTGGTTTAAAAGCAAAATGGGCACCACTCCTTTGTCCTGAGGTCAAGTTTTACATAGACCAGATCCCTTTAGAGTAGATCACATTGACCCTACGTGCTACTTGGCCGAGGATCTTTTCTGTTGGGAGCCTTGTGATAGTAGGACACAGCAGTTCTGTAGTTTTCTTGCTCAAGGTGTGTGAAGTACAACGTGATGGCTGTACTGCAGCTCACCCAAGTGCCAGCCTGGTGTTCCTATGGCATAAAATTGAGGGCAGGTGTTTTGTGCTTTGAGGAGTATAAAAAACTTACCCAGTTTTGACAGTTGAATGTGTAAGTAGAGACACAATACATTAAGTGGATTGCAATCCAGAAAAACTGAATTCACCAAAGCGCTGGCTGCTTCTTCGGAAATAAGGGAAGGAAACTTTATCAACAAATTTTATCATACTCTCTGTCTTACCATTTTCCTTTAATGATAAGCAGATAGAATGCTGAGTAGAGACAGATGAACAATGATCTGTTTGAAGTTAAAGACAAGTAAGGTATTGGTGGTTGGTGGAACATGAAGTTCCTTATCTAGGGAAAAAAGCCGATAGGGTTGTCAGCTGAACTGGTAAGAAACATCCTGTCTAACTGCAATGAACACACCTATTGTTTTGCATGTTTCCAGCTCGAACAGTAAAATTGCTAAGGCCTAATCAACCTCCAGATTTTTAGTTTCATTAAAAAAAAAAAAATCACTATCTTTGTGGTTAGCTGTGTTTGAACTAAGATTGTCTCAAGTAGTTATAACTATGTCAGGTCATAGAAATTACCCAGAACAGTCATTCAGCATTGTTGGGTTACTTCAGGACACGTAGTGGAAGTATCTAGATAACCAGATACTGCTTTTCATGTTTGTGCAAATCCAAGCATTAGTTGAAAAATTCCTTCTGTTACAGAGGTGCTGGAATTTGCAGTGCTTTTAAGTGGTGATAATCATAGTAATCACTGACAGTTAAACAGCTATGTCACAGAGATAGGACCAGAAGTTGCAGTGCAGCCTATTCTGGAACCAGTAACTCTTTCTCTTTAACGTTTAGGTAGGTCCTATTTTTATATCAGAAACAAGCTGGTAAAGTGTGAGCTGGATGAGCAGACAGTGAGGTGGGTTGAGAACTGGCTAACAGCTGGGTCCCAGAGGTTGGTGATCAGTGGCATAAAGTCTAGTTGGAGGCCAGTAATTAGCAGTGTACCCCAAGGGTCAATACTGGGTCCAGTCCTGGTCGACATCTTCATTAATGATCAAGATAATGGTGCAGAGTGTACTGTTGGGAAGTTTGCTGATAATACAAAACTTGGAGGAGTGGTTGATAAACTAGAGGGTCATGCTGCCATTCAAAGGGATGTTGACAGGCTGAAGAAATGGGCTGACAGGACCCTCATGAAGTTCAACAAGAAGTGCAGAGTCCTGCATCTGGAGAGGAAGAACCCCCCCCACCACCACCACCAGTACATGTTGGGAGCTGCCCAGCTGGAAAGCAGCTTTGCAGAAAAAGCCCTTGGGGTCCTAGTGGACACCAAGTTGAAAGGAGGCACCAGTGTGCCCTTGCCACAAAGAAGGCAAATGGTATCCTAGGCTGCATTGGAAATGTTACCAGTAGGCTGAGGGAGATGATCCTTCCCCTCAGCACTAGTGAGGCCACAGCTGGAGTGCTGGGTCCAGTGCTGGGCTCCCCAGTATGAGACATAGACGTACTGGAGAGAGTCCAGTGAAGGACCATGAAGATGGTTAAGAGACTGGAACACCTCTCCGATGAGGAAATGCTGAGAGCGCTGGGACTGTTTAGCCTGGGCAAGAGAAAGCTCAGGGGGCATCTCATTAATGTATATTTTTGCATACCTGAAGGTAAGGTGTAAAGATGGAGCTGTGCTTTGCTCAGTGATGCCCAGTTGCAGGACCAAAGGCAATGAGCACAAACTGAAGTGCAGGAGCTTCCCTCTGAACATCAGGAAACACTTTTCCATTGTGAAGGTTGATCGAGCACTAGCACAGATTACCCAGAGAGGCTGTGGAGTCTCTATCCTTGTAGATATTTGAAAGCTGTCTGGACATGGTCCTGGGCAGCTGGCTTTAGGGAGCCCTTCAAAGGTCTCTTCTGACTTTGACCATCATGTGATTCTGAAATAATTCTGGACTCCTAATAGCCTGAGATTTTAAGTGCTTTCATTCTCCTGGAGAAGATTGGGATATGTAATAGAAGTCTGTGATACCTATTTCTAGAGATGGATATTAGACGGTACTGAAAAATACTGTAGTGCTGTAATTTGAAATTTGGTGGTTCTTCTGTTTATATCACATATAAACAAGATGCACTGTGCACCTCTGCAAATCTTTCACTGAACACATTGGTATTTTATAAACATTAATCTTATGGTTTGATCTGCACAGCAATGCCAGCTGAAATATGTCCTTACAGTGGCTTCTATAATGTGCTTACTCCATAGGTAAAACGTTCTAGGAGTAAAGGAGGACTGGCGGGACCCGATGGTACAAAGTCGGTGTTTGGACAGATGTGTGCTAAAATGAGTTCCTTTAGCCCTGATAGCCTTCTGCTTCCTCATCGTGTGTGGAAAGTCAAGTTTGTTGGTAAGAGGATTCTCCACCCCCCACCTATTTTGCACTTAACTATACAGTTTTCTTCAGATTTACTTTTTTTGGAGGACCTGAAGGAAGGAAGAGATGTAGGAGAACAGCGTATATGTGTATCAGAGGAAGATGCATAAAACGTTAGGATGTTAAAAAAGCCTTTTTAAATGGTTTTATAAAAAAACCTTAAGATTGGCAGAAATGTCTGTAATTCTCCAATTCCTGAGGCAACTCTTCTTACACCAAACATTCTACAAAACCTAAAACTATTTTTCAGCTGTCTGAATTGGTAGATAATCCCAGCTAGCTGTTTTTACTGGTACAGTTATTTTTACCATTCCCATATCACTCTGAGCTTTTTGATGAAAAGCATCTTAGATTGAGGAGCCATTTTATCTACTATATACAAGATATAGAAAACATACCTACTTTAAAATGTCACTTAGGAATTGCCTTACTTTGACTTTCTATCTCAATTTTATTTTTATTATAGTGTATAACAAAAATGTTAGTTATACTCTAGCAAAATAATATTTTTGACACTGTGATATGTTGTATAATCTTCTAAATACTGTGATTTACAATGAAAATACCCAAGTATAAAGCAAAACACAAAGGGATCTCATATGAACAGATAAAACAGTATAAGTTTTAGTAAACTTTTGTTTACTCAGTCATCCCCATAGAAGGAAATGCAATTTATTTTGATACTTCATTTATTTTTGAAAGAACATTTAATTTTGAGCCTTTTTTCTTCTCCAAGGTGAATCTGTGGATGACTGCGGTGGAGGTTATAGTGAATCAATAGCAGAAATGTGTGAGGAGCTCCAGAATGGGCTGACCCCTCTATTAATTGTGACACCAAATGGAAGAGATGAATCCGGAGCAAACAGAGATTGCTTCCTATTAAATCCTGCTGCCAAGTCACTCCTGCATATGAACATGTTCCGTTTTCTTGGTAATTTCTTAGCAACATTGTGACATTTTGCTTGCTTTACATGATCAGAATATTGGGAATCTAACCCCCTGAATTAAAAATACTCTGCTTAAACTCACAGGTGTTCTTTTGGGCATTGCTATCCGGACAGGCAGCCCTCTGAGCCTCAACCTGGCTGAGCCAGTGTGGAAACAGCTTGCAGGAATGAACCTAACAATTGCTGATCTCAGTGAGGTAAGTATGAAGTTCCTGAGTAAGATATAACTTAGAGAAGACAAGTAGATTCTAGCAAAAATTTTTCTCCAGTGATTGGCTCCTATATACTTGCATTTTGACTGGCCTTTTGCATTTTGAGCCAGTATATGGGGATGACTGGTACTCACTCAGCTAAAGCAGTAAATTTAAGTCATTCAAGAGTAGTAAATAAATTAGTTGAATTCCAGAGCATTCTCATATCTTCTCAAGGGTTTGCTAGACAAATATTTGTGGTCGAACTCCTACTTTCAAGTAGACCTTTCTATAGCTGTTACTGTCTGTGGTGCCAAGATGCAGTAACTGATTTGGTGCACACACCTACACTGTTTTGAAGTAAAAGAAAATGAGTTCAAACTGTTACTGAAAATAGTTTGTGCCCACATGTTGAACATCATAAACTTTCAATTTCTGTCTACTGAGCTCAATAAATGTGGACTAAGAGTTAAGACTTTGTTAGGATGAAGAAATCCTTCTCAAATACCGTCATGTAGGAATGTACTTACTGTAAAAGCATTGAGTCATATACTTATCAGTAAGGGATTCATTTTGTAGCAAAACCAGTATTAGACTTCTTAAAGACGATGATGTTTTTAAGCTTTAAATCTGTTTTCTTGTATAAGGCGATTTCTTGGCAAACACTGCCCAAAAGGATTGAAATCTAGAACATCCACACCCTCCCATATCCCAGCATAGTGACATTTAATGTAAAATACTAAGCCATTTTGTGGCTTTGAAATTGAGTTAGATGGGTTGTGGTCAGACATTTGACATTGCTTTTGATATATGGCACATGATGTTCCGCTTTTGGTGTGCAAGAGATGCTGGTGTAGTGCTAGTAAACTGACTTTAACTGGGGTTTGTTATTTTCAAAAGGTTGATAAAGATTTTATTCCTGGACTTATGTACATTCGAGACAACGAAGCTACTTCAGAAGAGTTTGAAGCTATGAGCCTTCCGTTCACTGTGCCTAACTCAAGCGGTCAAGATATTCAGCTGAGTTCCAAGTACACCCATATTACACTGGATAATAGAGCTGAATATGTGAGGCTGGCAATAAACTACAGGTTTGTTGGATGAGTCATTCAAATTATTGACATAAATAAGCATTTTCTTTTAAAAATACATAAAAGCTTTTAAACAATATACTACTTTAACCTCTTATATACAAGTATTTTAATATTTTCATGTGATTACAGTGTTGATTGTCTGATTTAATCTATCCAAGGAGAAATGATAGATCTTAATCTTTAGGAAACAAACTAGCAGGTATGGCTCTAGGTTTGAATAGCTATCCTGACAGTTTTACAGGTGGAGAAATGCCCCATTCATCTTGTTCTTCCTATACGATGAAGTAATAGGCTTGATCATAACGTTCTTTGTGAAAAGAGCTTTGGTTTAATACTACAGCTCCTGCAGTCTTTCATATCATCAGTTGCAGTCAAGAGCAGTCCCAGCTGAATTCTTACTCTCTTCTTACATAACAAAATGTTCATTCCTTGGACACCATAAAATAAGTCTGACACCTATGTGCAGACAAGTAAATTCACCCAGAGGTGCCAAAAGTTGAACATTGGACTGAAATCAGTGGGAAATAATTGTTCAGTATTTGAGAAGACAGGCCTTTGGTTACTTAAATACCTAAACAGCTGATCTAGACAAGTGCATCTAAGAAGCAACCATAGGCATCTTGTTATGTGAAGCAGTGGGCCTAGTTGAGTGCCTGTTGAAATATGGAAATTTAGATAATTTGGATGAGAAACTGATTCATAGTTGTTTTATTCTCTCTGCCATAGTTAACTGTTTTAGGGAATGTTTGAGCAAGCCTGTATCATCACTGTATATTTGTGTATTATTTTGTAGTCATAGTGTCTGCCAACAACCACTAAATTAGTCTTCGTTTTTCTCCCTGTCCTATCTCCCCCACCCCCTGTGGTTATGAACCATTACTTAAACCGATTTTTGACAGTAGAGAGAAATTTCATTTGGAAGGGATAAATGATATGTCTGTGTTACATTCCTTTGAAGAAATGGTTTTGTTCTCTTGCCAGTTCTGGCTATCCTCGACAGGAACAATTCTGAAGCATTTTACAGTTAAAAGGCCTTTGGGGGGAACATTTAAATGTTTAGGTTAAGTATCAAGTGTTTTAATTTTATGAAGCCCTTGAGAGAAAAATTAGCACCTGAATAGAATCCATGTGAAAAAACGGTTGTCAAAGTTTGTCCTGACATCTTTGTTTATTTTGGTGATGACAAGCCTGAGGACAGGACTTGTCAGTAATACAAATCTCTACCCTGGAGACATTAAAACATTTCAGAAATTATTTGACAGGAAAAATAAAAAAAGCAAAATACAAATCATGGGTGGCAGCAGAAGCAGCAAAACATTAGGCTTACCTGTGTCTGTCTTGAAATACAACAGCTCCTGTCCTCTCAGACAGTGTGTTTTAGTTCAGAGCCATTTTTCTTTTACCATAATGTCTGTCTTGGTTGGGAAAGTTTTGGGGGCAGAGTTTCAAAGCACAGACATGTTTTTCCCAAGAGCATGTTGTTTCCAAATGGAGGGTGTTGGTTTGTTCTTGCCGGGCACAGCACATGAATAATAGTGGAAATAAAATATCCTAAGCATTGGGAAGGTTCTCTTCATACTGAGCTGGCTGTGCAATATGAATTGGTGTAGAAACTGTTACAAATCAAGTATCTTGTGTGATAAATGTTCCTTGGGACATAGTTGGAGACTTGGCGAGAGTGGTTAAAGTTTCCTTGATACTACAGTAGAAATAATTGCTAGAGATGGCATTCACGGAAACTCTGAAAATGTGTCTCTGCAGACTTCATGAATTCGACGAACAAGTTGCAGCCGTTCGTGAGGGGATGGCCCGTGTTGTTCCCGTTCCTCTACTTTCGCTGTTTACAGGATATGAACTGGAAACTATGGTATCAATTTCTGCTTTGCTACTTCTGTCAGACTAACTTGGAGTGAGGTTCTGATCCAAAACCCACATTAAATACTGCTTACAGTGATTGCTCTGTGATTACAAAAATTTTGTCCAAGGAATGACTAGAAAATGTTTAATTGCCCTCTTGATTTTAATAAGGTTATGTTGATAGAGCTGAGCAGTGGTGCAATGGATTGTTTCTGGAAGAGAAAGACAAACAAAACAAAAAAAACCCCCACAAAACAGGGACATAGGAGGTGAAATGGAGGTTTTCATCCCAAGTAAAATGTTTAATTCTTCATGTGATTCAGGAATATTAAAGAAGGTTCATTATTATCCCCTGATGGGACAATGTGTATTTGGTATTACTGTTATAGGAGACTATGCACAGCACTTCAAATATTTGAATGTTCATTTCGACCATGTAAAAGCTGATTAAATATTCTAAAGGAATGGAGGGAACAAATCACCTGTAATTTATTTGATCAGAAATTTGTATCTTATCATTGTATTTTATTTTTCAGGTCTGTGGAAGCCCGGATATTCCTCTCCACCTTCTGAAATCTGTAGCAACTTACAAAGGCATTGAACCAACTGCTTCCTTGATACAGTGGTTCTGGGAAGTGATGGAGTCCTTCTCCAATACAGAGCGATCCCTCTTCCTGCGTTTTGTGTGGGGCAGAACAAGGCTGCCCAGGACTATTGCAGACTTTAGAGGGAGGGACTTTGTTATTCAGGTAAAGTGTATGGGAAGGGGTGTGGGCGGTTTATTTTTTAAAGGACGTAGTGGAGAAGGAGTAGCATGACATAACAAGAGAACAGGCTGATTTCATTAAACTGTTCATACAGCGTTACATTTTAGATTTGACTGTGCAACAGAGACCTATAACATATATGAATGTTTTTCTCTCTTGACTTGGGCAAGTGGATATTTGTTTCATTTCTTAGCCATTTGCTTTTCTAGATTTTGATAGTTTTCCACTGCCAGTCATCTGATGCTCCGATCTTGAGCTTCATAGAAGCAGTCCCTGAATACTACCCAGCTATCTTGGGCCCCTTTACCTTCAAGCAGCTTTGCCCATGGGATTTCCCTTAGCAATTGTTTGAAGATGTCAAAGTAGGCCCTGCTGAAGTCCGGGGTTGCAACTCTGCTTGCTATTTTGTTGCTGTTACATGAGATCCTGAACTCCACCATCTCATGGTCACTGCAACCAAGGCAGCCCTCAACCTTCACTGCTTCGACCAGACCCTCCTTGTTAGTGAGGATGAGATCCAGCAGTGCATCTCTCCTAGTCAGCTCCTCCACCATTTGCATGATCTTTTGAGGTCCCTTCCAATCCCTGACATTCTGTGATTCTGTGTGATTCTGTGATTCATCAACTGTTTTTGCTGGCATTTATCTAGCATTTCATTCATCTCAGTTAATCATTTCAGCTAAATCAAAAAAACTACAATCTTCAAGTCATATTTTGGAATTTGCTGTAATAATCACAGAATCACGGAATGTTAGGGATTGGAAGGGACCTCGAAAGATCA
>VYZX01021890.1:30466-82841 GCA_013401335.1 Brachypteracias leptosomus
TCTGCCCCGTTGACCACGACTCTCTGGCTTCTTTCCTTCAGCCAGTTTGTGGTCCACCTCACTACCCGTTTGTCCAGTCCACACTTCCTCAGTTTAGCTGTGAGGATGCTGTGGGAGACCTTGTCAAAGGCTTTACTGAAGTCAAGGTAGACCACATCCACCACTCTGCCATCATCCATCCACCTTGTTATATCCTCATAAAAGGCTATGAGGTTGGTCAAGCACGACTTCCCCTTGGTGAAGTCATGTTGACTGCCCCTAATGACCCTCTTATCCTTGATATACCTTGAGATGGCACCAAGGATAAGGTGTTCCATCACTTTCCCAGGGGTGGAGGTGAGGCTGACCGGTCTGTAGTTACCCGGGTCCTCCTTCTTGCCCTTTTTGAAGACTGGAGTGACATTTGCTTTCCTCCAGAGGTCCCTTCCAACTCCTATCATTCTATGATTCTGTAACAAAATCCCTAAGTAGAACTTACTTACAGGCTGTTTAATTTGAGAGATAGCTATACAAGCTGTTTCCATTTGGGAGTGGTACAAACCATCTTCTCACCTTCTCAGCCTCTTACAGAGTGGTGGCAATTGCTGCTAAGGCCTTATGGGATATGGTTAAACAACTGCTCTGTGGCATCTCTAGGCGATTCAGGTTACTTTATGGTCTCAAAACTACTCTGAGGCAGTAGTGTTTGTAGGAGTAGACAGTGCCCTCGCTACCCATCAAATGCAGCTTTCCTGCTGCTTTTAGGGAAGAGGTGAATTGCAACAACTGAGCACTCATTTACTGACACGACTGGTCTTGGGGCCATTTAATGAGTGTTCAGTAGCTTGTCTGTTGCCTGAAGAAGACAGAAGCTCCTAATAATAATATCATAACTATGCCACTGCTGTGTTGGGAGGGGTTGCAAGGTATCTGCTCTGGGTTAAATAACTAGCCTGAAAAGCCACCTTGGGGATGACAGACTGCACTGAAAAGGGGCTATACTATGTAGGGGTTGGATTTTGTCATGATGCAGGTCTTTCACCTGGTGAATTAGAAATTGTCATAAAGTGAAATGATGTTTTCCTATCACTGAGATGGACTTTGAGCCAATGTTGATCAGTTCTCAGCAACTGCATGATGAGCACTCTTTAGAGATGAACATTCGCATGTAACTCAGAAATGTAAGGTCAGCAACGGTCCCTGGAGGATGCCCCTGGTGATGGTGCAGAGCTGATTTCTTTTTGGACTGATGGAGTTACATTGAAAAATGGAGTTTTCCCTAAATTGTTTATCAGTTATTATAATCCTCCAGTTTTCTATTATAGGATACTGGACCCCTAAAGAAGAGGAAGGCCCGGGTCACCCATGACAAATTACTTCTTGAGGAGATCTAACAAAGTCTGTGGCTGGCACAAACCCCCTAATATAGCAGATAGAAAACGAGAAGCCAAAAAAAGCCAGTGAGCATTACTGGGTCTGAATGTTTTAACAGCCCTGTTGACATTAACTTGAGACATCTTTACCATTCCCAAAGTAATGAATGCTCCTTTCCCACAGAGAGTAAAAGGTCAGAAACAAAAGCTATGAAGTGAGATGAAACAGTGTCTTGTGAAACACATCTCTCATCTGTTCAAGTCTGATGTGGAGACAAGGATTTATGGTGAGATGTTCTTATAGATGAACTTATGGGAGCCAGCTATGCTTTAAAGAGTCTGGAAAGAAAACTCTTTTCACCAGTTTGGCAAATGTTGAGTTAAACCCTGTAGGGTGGGTTTTGCCCTGCCTGCAGAGATGTTTCTGCTCAACCAGACTAACATGCCAGATTCTGTGAAACAGGGCTGGGACGTGTTAGGTAGTATGTAATAATGTTATAACTTTCCTAGCAAAACTGTATAGAAAGTATGTGTGTATCACTATTATCATTATGTATTATTGTTAATTATACACATATATGACAAAAAAATGGGAGAGGAGTATGTAACTTTGATGGGAAGAAAAAACCTTGCAAACCACTATTACTGAAAAATCATAGCTGTCTAATACTTTCTTTTATAAAAAATTCAGAAAACTTCCCAGTTCAAGCAAATTAGTTTCCTTTCTGTTAGAGACAAATACTCCACTCTGCCTCACATGTAGAAGTAACGGCTCCATAACCCTATTTAAGACTGAGGTTTGCCCCTGCATGGACACCAGCTTACCAATCCTGGAGTAATAGTTTTTCTTGCTCCACTTCAGACCAGTGCAGGGTGGGGAAGTGGAGAGGGGCACACGTGGTTACTCTGGAATAGATGTGGAGACTGACATAGGCGCAGAGATATGTAGAATTTAGGGCTATTCAATGTCTGTTTCTCTATGTAGATGAGAGGCCCGCACAGATAAAGATTTATCTTTGTAACTGCCTCAGCTGAGTTATGATTAATCCTGAGGATATGGGATGACTTTTAAACATGAATCTTCTCTTGTGCAATGAATACTGTCTCATGCATGTGTTGACGTATGTGCTGATGCATAAAAAGGTATTTGCTCTTGTAATTATCTCTTATACAGAGAGTCACATAATGGTCCTAGTAGCCCTCCCTGTATCACCCGAATGATGTTCTCCTGTCCCTGTGTCCCTGAAGCAAGGTACAGATGTCCAGCAGCTCCCTGTCCTTCGAAGGAGGGCAATGTTTGGCATGCAGGGTGGCTGCAACTGCCAGGGGCTATGACCAGGAGTGGGAGCAGTGTCAGGCAGGCAGCCACCATGCAGGGCTCAGAGCTGAAAGGGTACCGTTGTTATCTGTATCCCTGTCTGACTGCATCCCATGACCTGGTGCATGAAGCCTTTTACAGTGGATCTAGGCACAGACATCAGAGCTGGGATACACATCCATTTCCTTGCCAGTGGCGTGCTGTGAGCAAGGATCAAAAGTTCATGGTCGCTTTGCTCTTCCTTAGGGGGTCTCCTACCGCTGGTGATGCCCATTCAATGCTGGGCTGATCAGTGTGATGAAAACTGTAGCTTGATATGGAACATCTCTGAGACCTCTGATAGTAGTCACATAGAGTGCAGAGTAGGTTTGTTTAATATCACTGGGAACTGAATGACAGGACCATCAGTACTGTCTTAGCCTCACCCTGAAAGAAAAAGATCGTGGTGTTGACTGCCACAGATGGATTTCCTCCAGTTTTCCTTGCTGCAGCCCTGCCTGGAGAGGTTGTTTGTTCCCTTGTGTTGCCAAAGATGAATATTTCATTAAGTTCACTGGTTAATTGAGTTTGGTTTGTTCAGCTCTGGCATACACTGGCACAGGCTTCTTAGAGGGTCCATTCAAGATGGCAAACCAACATCCAGCTATTAATTTGCCACTGAGTGGGCAGCTCAGTGCTCCTGCTCAGTAACTGCAGAGGAAGTCAGCCAGTTGTCACACTCACTACAGCTAGATGGTTTGCAGGTGTAAACTATAGACTAGATTTCCCACTGTCCCAATATCTTTTACCTTTTAACTTTCCTTTCTGAAAAAAGTTATGCTATTTCAGGTTGGTGTTCAGCAAATAGACTCTGTTTTCACCAGTTTGGCTTGCTCCCACTCGTCTCACCATCCTTCCCCCCTCCAGATCTCCTCTCTGTTGCAGACAGACCTTCACAGGGGTAGGAAACAAGAAAAGCCAGGAGCATACAAGTAGAAAAATTTTGAGTAGAGAAGAAAAGAACAGAAGAGAGAGACAAGAAAAGAGCTCAGTCACAGTGGGACTCAGGCTTGTCTGAGCCTGGCGTGCATTTCCTCAGTGCAGTTCCAGGGAACATGGGGAAGTAGCAGTGCAGCTACAGGGTGGTGCATGTGGAAAATTGTCTTAGGGTAATGAAGTGCTGGGGCCTGGGCTGTGGGTCCTGAGTTTGAATTGACCTATGGATGAGTCACAACCCAGCAACATGTTTGGTTCCCCAAGGTCCCAGAGGCAGAACCTGGTCCCTCCGTGTGAGGCCCTGCCTTCCCCCAGGTGATTGTGGTTGGGTAGGTGGGTGAGGCTAGAGATATATCAACCAGGAACTGACCAGTTTGTGAGAAACAATAAGGAGTTGGTCAGTTGGAAGAGAGTTCCTGTGGGAGGAGTTGCTGTTGGGGATGGCTTGCTGACCTCTCTCAGTGGCGTGTTCCTGTTTGGCTGATTTGAGATGGAGATGAGCAAACAGATGAAGAATAAAAGATGAAGTTATGCTGTGGGGTTGTTGCTGAGTTTGGTGTTGGCCTGAGGAAGAGGAGAGCTAGCAGCACAGGTAATCAAATTGTTCCTGGTTAGAAAGACCCCTTGCAAAGGCATCTCCCTTTTCCCATTCATTGTGCTGGAGATGGAAGCATCTCCCTCCAGAAAACTGATAAACTGTGTCATCTAAGGCTTCATCCATCCTAAATGTAGGGGGCTAAGGTGAAAGTGTCCACATGCGAACTTAGTGTCTATTCTCCCTGGTCTGGGATGCAGAGGATTAGTCAATACAGTCAATACAGTCTGCAGAGTTTTTAATGTCATCCTGCAGCCGGCTGCAATCAGGGTGTCCCTTCTTAGAATCTGTTGACTACATTGGACCTTCATCTCCAGGGACTACAAGTGGGAGTTTAGACCTGTGGCTTTCATGTAGACACCTAAAATTTGCCAGCATAGACATCTCCTTGCTTTAGGCTGGGATGATTTGTCCATTAGAGGTGTCTGTATCATTTTTTAAAGTGTAGCAGAGCAGTTAGACTAGGCACCCAGCTTTCATACAGCAACACTAGCACAGTGGGAGGAAAGAAGATGGTGGGTGGAGGAGTTGCCCCTTTCCAGGTATGGAGGGCACAGTTAGTGGGCTTCTCTGTTGCCCTCCTCCACCCCTAGCCCATGCAGTTGGGGAAGCAGTGCCCTTCTGCCTGGAAAGTCTGTCAGGAATGCAAAAGCCCCTCTCTGTTGGTCTGAGCTGTGTGAGTTTCACACAACGGCCAGCTTGTCTGCAGGCACATTATTCCCTACTGACAAATAAGTCTTTCCTCCACTTCTACAGTACGAACTTGTTCAGAACACGGGATATGATTTTATTTATTTATCTATTTATCAACGTAAACCCCAGAATTTTCTCCATAAAAACCTTTATAGAGAGTGTTGGAAACCCCAAGTTTAGTCTGAAAAGACGGATAATGAAACCATAACCACACCTGGTTTGCCACTAATCTCTGGTCAGTTCTGTGGAAACCAAGAAATTTCAAACCTCAGTATAGGGAAAATTATCAATTTGAGTCAAGATCCCAGTTAACTCCCATTCCGCTGTACACATTTATGGACATGAAATCCTAAATCAAACTGAGAAACATCACCGCTTTCTATTTGCGGTCTTTTCTAGCTATGATTTCATCATTCACTAGTATTTTTTCATATATTTTTATTCCCATTTCAGATTTTTCTGTAAATGCAAGGTATGATGTTGCACATAGTAAGTACATCAGGGGCATGTTGAATGCATTATTTTCAGAGATTTGAATCGTACTTTAAGCACCACTTTCTCTAGTGCAAATGCATGATGTTACTTTGCTATTTTTTTCCTCAGATTTACTAATAGAATTAGGGAAGTAAAATAATTTTTACTACCAGTATAAGCAAATCCACCAACATTGCATCTGCAGCTTTCACACTTCCTACTTCCAGCATATTTCTGGAATGAACAAGAATGTCCCAAACCCACATATGAGCATAACGAAGGCCACAGCATGTCACATGCCAATAACTTGTCATTAATTTTGAGTGGTTTTGCCAACTCCATTGTCCACGTTTGTGCTGGAGTGTGGTCTTCAGTGTCCTGTCCACTACTGGCAGCCTGAGCTTCCTCCAGCCTTTTAGTGCTCATCTGGATCTTTCTGTGGACACCTCACTTTCTGCTTTCCAATGTTAATTTGTAAACCTGCCTGCCCCAGCTGTCCACTGGTTGTATTCTCCCCTCCACCTCTTTCTCTCAACCATTCTTTGATTGCCTTGCTTGGAACAGACTTTTTAAAGAACTGACTGGACTCATTGTATTAATTCAGCCTTTATACTCCACCTTCTCTTTTGCCACCTGCATCTCTATAACCCATAAAGTCACTCCCATACTTTGTGTTTCTGCCACAGCTTTGGTCAAGACCTGGTTGTTGGCCTTAACAGCTCTGGGAGGCAAGCCCTGCCCGGCTTTGTACACTTTTGCTCAAGTTCATATTGTTCTTGCTTTGTGGATCTAGGACAATAATAATAAACCCTAGAAGCATTTTCCTCCTGTTTTTCATCTTAAGGAATCATAGAATGTATTGGGTTGGAAGCAATCTCCAAAGGTCATCTAGTCCAACCCCTCTACAATAAACAGGGACATCCATAGACAACCTTAGCAAATATTTTCTTACCCCCACTTAATTTTAAGGCGTTTTCTGGAGAAAAATAATTGCTTCCTAACATGACATCACCTCCATAAAGTGGAACAAGAAAGGAAAGATGCTTCTGAACAGGCATCTCTGAGATGTAGGATTTTAGCTACTGCCAGAAGGCAACTCCCAAGTTCTGAGATCATGAGCAGTGGAGAGAATCAGCATCTGCTGCAGAAAACAGATGATGCCCAAGACTTGGGAACATCAAGGCAAGGGGGAGAAGCAGTTTCTTGACTTACAAGTCATTGCTACAAGTGAGAATAATGTAGGGCTTTCACCCCAAGTTGTACCCAGTCCTCCTGCACCAGGCTAAGGAGAAGGGCAAAGGGAATGACAGACTCCCAGTCAGTTTTCCAGCCCCTGCCATGGGTGATGGAGATACCTCCTCTCTGTGTCTGCCAGTCCCACCACACAGAACATACTGGTGGAAGCCGAGCCGAGGTGGGACGAGCAGGAGAACGCAGCAAAGCGCTTCGGGGCCACGCCTGGAGCATTAGATCCCGGTCAGGCCCCAGCCCCTCCGAAGACAGCGCCGTTTTGGGCAGAACCAGGAAGTTGTGGGGGAGGGAAGCGGTGGGGAGCAGAACTTGTACCCCGGTTCTCCAGGGGACCGGTGGGTGAGGACCCCCGCCCCGGCCTNCCCCCCCCTTGCCCACTGCCGCCGGCCCCTGAGGGCGAGCGGGGAGTTTCTCAAGACATAACTCTGGGTACTGAAGTGCATCTGGTGTCTTCTCCTGAGCCATGGAGTCTCTCAGGTCTGCTCAGTTGCTGTTTGCATAGGATCTGCAGCTAACCTACTTCTAAAACCCTTTTCTACCATAAGATTCTCATCTGCTTCCCGTATTTGTGTTGTCGCACACCTCCTGAGTGTCCTGAGCTCACTTTTGTTTTCCTAAGGATACCTGAGCTCCTATTTTTGAAGGTGGGTGGTTTTCTTCTGCTGCCGCAGAGTGGTGAGAATGATTTCAGTTAATCTCTTCAGTAGACTTGTTTGGGTAGACTTGACTCTTCCAGGCTTTTTATAACCTGAGAGAGAAATACTGCAGCTCCTTACAACCTGGTGGTATACGGAGCTTTGGAAAGCCTGAAAGAGTACAGCAAGTCCATGACATCAGTAGGAACTTGTAGTGCACAGCAGCCTCCAAATTATCACAAATCTATATGCAGATTTAAGGCTAGTTCTACATTTACCAGGAAATGCCCTGATTTCTATGGCTAGGTCTCCAGTTAAAGGTTTATAGGTATGACTTTAATTTCCCATTCACTGGCGTGCACGAAGTTGCTTATTTAAGATATAAACTTCACAGTAAACATTTCTTTTGACAATTTGGGATTTCTGCCTGGCCTTCCAATGTTACTATAGTTATGTCAGTGATACAGCACAAATCT
Organism: Brachypteracias leptosomus; assembly: GCA_013401335.1. Taxonomy (NCBI): domain Eukaryota; kingdom Metazoa; phylum Chordata; class Aves; order Coraciiformes; family Brachypteraciidae; genus Brachypteracias; species Brachypteracias leptosomus. The sequence goes on from VYZX01021890.1 coordinate 38,236, forward strand.
TAATGAAAATGTAGGTTAAATGGGGTGATGGGTGTTTGGTGACTTCTTATGGCAAACAGAATAGTCTACATCCCTTTAATCTGTGCCCACTTGAAGTACTACTGTTAATATGCAGATTGTCTATGTCTTACTCATTACCCTGTTTGCTGTCTTCTGTGTTTTACACCATCTGTATAGAGGGAAACCTCATCCTTTTCTGTGTTTTCACACCATCTCCTTCTTTGGGGTCCTCAGCCACAGCTGAAGCATCTAAGCAGTAGGAACACAGACAAATGATTACAAAGCTGGAGGTGAAAAATTTATCTTATTAAAGGGATTCTTTTCTATACAAGAACAGTCTTTGAAAGAAGAACTGGATTCACTTGTCTGCATAAAATTGAATGGGAGGACACCTGTATATTTATAATCTAGTTGTAAATTAATACTTTCATAGAAATTATTTTTTCTATGATTAAAACGCCTGCCTCACACTGGCAGGTCTATTGCCATACTAGAGCACTCAGGAAGTAGCTGTCCGGTGATTTTGGGATAGGTATAAACAGATTTGCATTCACAAAACATGACCAGGCACTTCTTGAGTTAGAAGGCTGTAAATAACTTCCTAGAGTCTAAGATATTGTCATCTTTGTGTTTGTAGATAATCGTGATTAAATGGGAATCTATTTTACAACAAAAAAAGCATTTATTACATGTGTTTTACAGCCTGGGGGGAAAAAAAAGCTTTGAAAAACACATTTTTTGACAGTTAAGTACCTCCAGCAACCACACAAATTGAACAATTGAATAGAAACTGCCGAATGATCCATAGTATCACATTTCCTCATCAGACTTGCACAGTAAGCGCTTCTTCCCAGCAGCAAGAGAGAAGAAACAGGCCATGGATGTACATCCACAATGCACATCAAATGAGGACATTGGAGATAACTATTGATGACCTTATGGGTAATCCTCCAAGAGCTGGAAGTGTTCATATCTGCCTTGAATCTTAGAAGGTCAAAAATGGTTACTCATCTTTCAAGAACAATTGCTTCTTTAGGAAGGCTCAGCTATCAGAAACCATCATTACTAGTTAATAACATGCAGTTCTTCAAGACAAAAATGTCAATAGCTTCATTCTCATTGTGAAGAATGAATTTTATATTATTTTCCTTTATGTTTTTCTGCTTGTAGCTATAGTATTAATGTTGCATCTGTTTCTCCAGTTGGCATATACTGCATGGGGAGCATAGATTATATTATCTTTTATCAGTTTTTGTCTGATACAGGCAATAAGAATTTGTCTGCTGGGGTGCTTAATTAACATTGCATTGAGTACTGCAGTGTAATTTGTAAATCTTTGAAATTCCAGTATAAAGAATTAGAATGAGTGTTTATCAAGATAATCTTTTTAGTACTTTCTGATGGCAGAAAAGGTGATTGTTTCCTCCCTTTCGAATACAACCAATTTTTGCTGTTAAATCTGCACTTTTATAACTTCCGTGGCAGTTTAACAAGAGTACTTTTGCTCTGTTCTCCTGCTTCCTATTCAAACTCAGGGCAGTGCCTGAAGTGTCTGCTCAGTGAAGCTAATCTTGATCTGTGGGCTCTTTCTCTCCTTGCCACTTGTTACAACCATCTGAGGCTTTGGAAGAACTTGTGTTTGGGCAGAGAGTAATGGGTGCCAGGAGTAAGTCGAATGCTAGTTCCTCACTGAAATCACATGATGGCAAATCTGGGAATTCCTGCTTCACTTATGAGTGTGCACAGGATGCAATGTCACTCTCTTCTCGTCCAGAGATGATTACTACAAAGACCTGAGCTGAATTCCACAGCAGCAAAGTCGTTTACCGAAATAAACTCTCTGTTCAGAAAACACCAGGCGTCTTGTGGCTCCCTCAGCTGAACCAGGTATTTCATTTTTAACATTTGTGCACCTTTTTTTTTTTTTTTCATTTTTGAGACTTTTCAAACAAAAGAACAGCTTCAAAGATTCTTCAGAAGAGCAGGTAAAATGCAATTTTTCTACAAGAAATATTTGCTACAATAGTTTAATGCAGTTCTATTCTTTTGAGAGGATGAGTTTTAATATGTGCAATAAAATATTATGTATTAAAAGTTAGTCAAACTTTGCAAATAGTACAGGGCAGTATTTATATGTACCTGAGCATTCAGCATTTTAAACAGTGAGACATATTGTGTATATGTTATAGTATTCAATGGCTCTTTCAGTTGCCTTTCCTTTTACCTTTACATTAACCTTTCCCAAAATACTTGATATTTGAAAATTATTTTAACTTACTTTAGATCCTAGATTCTTTAGGGTATCAAATTTATTGCAATTTTTAATGTGTTTTGCTGTTTCCCTCCCCCCCCCCGCCTATTCTATTTATGTACAAGGAAAGTAGTTCAGGCTTATTTTTTGGGCTCGATGTTCTGTAACATGAACCTCCATGTTTAAGAAGTATGTTGAGGTCTGTGTGTTGAGTAACACATTGATGTCATGGAGTGAATACATCTCTCAGGTGAAATGATTTAATAAAAACTGAGTGAAGCAAGTATATACTTCCATTACTTTTCTGAAGCATTCCTTTTCATGGATCTTACTCGTGTTGGCTGTATTTGTAACAAGCTGTTGTGATTTTTCTAATCATCTTGCTAAAGTAGTCTACCAGCAAGAGAGCAGTCTGCAGACCAACAATGGGCTGGTCTGTTCTGCTCAGACCTGCATTTGCTGCAGGTGGAAGAGGGTGAAACTGTTCCACTTCTTGAAAGCTTTAGATTTTACAAATTAGCTGTGAACATTTGGTTTTCAATGATGCTTAAGGCAAGAGGTCATGGGATTAGTCACTTAAAAGTGGCCACATAATTGTTAATGGGAATATTCTTTTTATTTGTTTTTTTTTTTGATAATGTAATTTATTGCTTATATAAAAAAGATGTTGAAGAACTGCAGTGTTCAAGAGATGTGGTTCAGCTGATGTGTAGGAATCTTTTTGTATTTCTTAATACAGTCATAAATGGGAAACAGACACTTATTTGCACAGAAAAAAAGTTTGTCTTCTCACATGCTGCCATCAGAATTCCTGTTAGCTTCATGGGGGCAGCTCCTGAATTGCTGCCAAAAGCTTAACTTTCAATGCAGACTTTGATCTATTGGTAGGAAGCTAATCTGAACGTCATCAGTTCTCTCTTGAAGCATCCATATGCTTTTTACTGAGTTAAGGAAGTCACCATGAGTTAGTCTTAAACATCCCTGGAACAAAGAAGGGAAACCACGGGTGACAGAACTGATGAAATTTAGAGCTGAACAGATCCTGGTGAGTTAATGAGAAGAATCGGCTGGGTTATGGGTTTTTCCTACAGCTAAATGTAGGAGGAGAAATGGTTCCTCACCATAAGCCTTTGGGGATGCTGTCTGAGTAGAAACAGAGGAAAAATTTAGGCTTGTGTCCTTGTGAAACTGGTGTTGAGGGACAAAAAGAGTGTTAGTCTAAGGGATTTGCCTATGATTTTCCCTTCAGAAGGTGTGTTGAAGCTATAGCCTTTTAGGAGAACTGAGAAATTCAAACTTTTGCCCCCTTTTTTATTGTTAGAGAAATAAAGTACAAAAGGGACAAATGTATCACATTAGAAGAGCCTTGTTAGTCCAAGACAATGCAGTAATTATTTCTATAATGTTTCCCATAACAATAGCTGCAGAAATAGTGAAAAAAACTCCCACAGTTTAGTGATTTTTTTTTTTTCTTTCTGTGACTGCGTGCTTTTGCCAGATCACATTTTCCCCTGAGGATTAACTTTGAACTACAAATGAAAAGTTATTGCTAAATCCTGTTACAGCAGAAAGCCTTCAGATTTTTACTGTTAAGATTTGGCCATTGTCTCTCTCACAGAATAGATTAAAATGCTGGGTTTTTGGTAAATTACTTTTGCATAATAGCCACATGGCCAATATATTTTCTTTAGGGGTAAGGGTAGTGAATGTATTCAGCTCAGGTTATTTCATTCAATTAAAAACAAAGGGAAAAAAAATCTGAAATTGAGACAAAAGCGAATATTACCACATTCTGTTAGTGCAATAAAGTTTGCCTATTGATACAGTGATGATCTGATTTCTTCTTCAAGACCTTTACAAAACCCCATCAGCCTCTTCTGATTACAAAAGAAAATTACTGAAATCTGTGTACCAAAGGATGGGTGACCTTGTCTACACTTTTTGGTCAAAGGAGCCAGAATGCTGCAAAAATCCTACTATTTTCTGACAGGCACACACAGTGTGTGTCACTGTTTTGAGCAGGGACAAATGGAGCATTATCTCAGAAACTGCCATGTGGTAATGGTTGGCAGATGTTTGCTTTTTTAATGTGGTCACTGTAGGATCATCATCCTCCCTAGAATCTGTGTGTCCAGCTAGGAACAGATCAAACAGAATGAACCCACTGATGTTTTTATTTGCCTGAGAGAAGTAGTAAAACGTTCAGTGTCCATTAGAAGAGCTGCATTGTGCTGCCCAAACCATCCACTCACTCTAAGATTTATTGAATGTAAACCCTGTATTCAGTCATAAATCAACATTTGGGCTTTCCTATTCATCACATTTCTATACTTTAGCCTTGATCCTAGACCTGTGATTTTGTTGAAAATATTGAAATTCTTGATCTCTGCAGGAATATAACTGCATCCAGGATTGTCCTATCAAAAGGGGCAGAAAAAGAAGTGTCTTCTTAGGGAAAAAATGATAACTTAGAATGAAATATAAGTTGCACTACTGTTCAGCAAATGAATGGATGAACTTGCTTCTATGCAGGGTACAGCATCTTCTGGTTGATTGATGACTTTTTCTTGAATGCATTACCTTCTTTGGAAGCCATTTTCATGACACATATTGAGAGAAAACTTAGGCTGGCAGAAGTCCTTCTGCAGCATTCAGTGGGTTTATGTACCAGGTCTGTGGTGTTTCAGAAGCCTGTAAAAAAGAATAAAACTAGTACCAAAGACGGGACTTTGATAGTCAGTCGCATCAGCCACAGCAGGGATTTCTGGGGCTCTGGACTTCCCTCTCAGAGAAGCCAGCTTTTAAAATGGAACCTCAGTAAGTGCAAAAGGTACCTGATCCAGGGGCTATTGAAGTCTCATAAAAGTCTCTTATTAGCTCTGTGGCACAGGATAAGGGTATGGAGACAGGCTTTTTAGTCTACTAGCCATTTTCCAGTCTGATCAACAGCAGATACCCTTGTCTGGTTCCATGACCATATGTCACCTTAGAGGCTTGCAGCGTCAGCTGGCTTAACACTGTAGAGGTCTCATTTTATGCTCATTGCCTCTTACTAGTTTGCATAAACACACGACTTCTTTTACTCTCTTGGGATGGCTACTTATTGTTGCATTTATTTGATTTATAAAACTACCAGCACACCCTGGGGATGTTGTGCTTGAGGTCTCCTCTAACCATTTCTATTCTCTGACATGAACTGCTCGTAGCAGAGAACTTCACCTCTTTTACACGTATCATTACAATTATTCATTTAACACAGAACCTGATACATTTCTGTTTTAATTAAAAAAAGCATCTTGGCATGATGAGCCTTATAACTTGTAATTGCAAAAATGACAACAGCTTTGATTATTCTTTTTCAATAGACTGGGCTGTGATCTCTCTGGTTGCTTCACACAAAGGAGCAGCCGGGGGGTTTTTTGTTTGTTTAGTTTTCTGGGGGTTTTGTTTGTTTGTTTGTTTTCCTGCTTATTTTATTTTATTTTCACTAGTACCAGCTATTGAATTCTGCTCAGGCCCAACAAAACTGCTTTCTGCTGATGTTGCTATGGTGTTGCAGCTTGCAGCTCAGTCACCAGAGATTTGGACTTGGGGAATGAAGTAGTGCCTCCTTCAGCTAGTGCCCCAGCTGGGCTTCAGTTCTCAGCAGCCTCCCAGAGACTGCCTACAGAGAGCTCTTCCTCAGCAGAATTGTGTATTCTGGGGCTGAGCTCAGCACAACAACCAGATGGTCCTTTGGGGAGCATCTTTGCCCTGACTGAAATAATGACCTCTGAGGAATGTTTAGTCAAATATAATGAAAAGAGACTTGCTCTTGCTGGGCTACTCTGGTGCTGACCCAAAGCCAGAGGCTTGCTCTGGTCTCAGGCCTTGTATTGGACTGTGTACTAGTTTATTTTCTGTTGTTCATGGGATCATTTATTAAAAATCCAATTTTTTTAACCTGTCATCAGGCCAGGAGGACTTGAAGCATATATTTTCCTACCAGTCCAGCAGCAGAAAGCCAATACAGTTACATGACTTCTTTTGGATTTGTGGATTTGTTAATTACAGGGCAGGGAAGTGGCCGTCCCACTAGGTACAAGGCACAGCTGGGATGTATGTTGTGTTCTGTGAGGAGCAGCAGCAGGGTGAGCACAGCAAAGCACCTCTGCCAGCTGCTCAGTGGGGGACCTGCTTCAGCAGGGGTGCCAGGAAGTTTGCTGGGAGTTTGTGAGAAACTAAATCAAAGCAGAAATACAACTGTTACATTTGATGCCAGGCCCTGTTCCGTGAACACCTCCAAAGAGCTTTTATGGGTGATTTTCCTTCTGAAATGGGTTGTCTTTCAGGAAATTAGTGAAACATAGCATTTTGTAATTGCTTGTCCTAGAAACACACTTTTGTTATGGCTTTGTAGGTTTATAAGTAAGTTTGTAATTTGGAGTTTAAGCAGAACAGCTGGATTTTTTAAAATGCTTTGTGAAAACTATATTTAAGTCATTACACAAGCACCACAAATATTTAAGGGTTTTTTTTTTTCATTTTCTTGGGAACAGGGCAGTGTTCAAGGTGAAAAATGCCAAAAGATACACTAAATACAAATTGGAGAGATGTTGCAACTGTTTGGGATCTAGCACTACTAACTACTCCCAAACTACTGCTGCACCTAAATTACAGCCTCTCTTATGTCAGACATTAATCATAAGACTAACTGTGGAGATCTCAAGATAAAGGAATAATTTAGCTATCTGTTTTAATCAAGCTAACCCAAGCTCTGTACACACAAATATTTGTCAGAGTGGTGTCAGGAATGTTCATACCATGAAGCACTTTTGAATATTTGCCATTTGTATTTAGGAATGTAAGCAGGAAGATTTCTGGTTAAAGGGACTGTTTAAGGCAAGAATAGTTTCTACCTGTTTGGTAGCTCTGGCAAAATGTTTTCTCTTCCCTTTTCAAAGACATAGTGCATTTTCATAAATCTGTTACTTATTTTCTGATTTCCTGATTAGATAGTTAAACTTTCCTGCTCTGTCTCATCAGTAGCAGGGAGAATCTTACCTGGCAGTTGTGAAGGGCAGTGGGCTAATTACAGAGCCTTGGATACAAATACAAATGTCACCATAAAAATTGGAAAAATCCCAAAGTGAGCCTTGAGATATAGGTGGATGAGACAGCTGTGTGCCTCAAAGCTAAAGCTCCTGAAAATTGGTGAAGGAGAGGCAGAGACACTTCAGCAGCACTTCTGTAGGAAATGAGCCAGCTGAACATACTCAATAATAAACACAAGAAAACTTATTAGCAGAGCCTTAAATACCCTCAAACATGGCTTAAACTTCAGTCAAGGACCTGACTTTTCCAGCAATAAACACAATCTGTTACAATCTGTTGAAAGAAAGAGCCCCTTAGTTTTTTGTGCTCATGTTTTATACTTGTTTTTATAACCGCTAATACATTTTTTTCAAAATTAGCAGTCTTGTGCTTGTATGCCCTTGCTTGATTTACTTTGAAATTTCATAGTGCACTGAAAGGGGTTAATTTAATTTATAAACCGATGTTTCACCCTGCAGATACAATTTCCCAATGAAATTATTTTTCCTGTTGCATTACACTAAGAAGCTCAGGAGAGAAAGGGCTTCACTATAGCCAGTAGTGGACAGTTATCTTTTATCTGAGCTGGAGCATGGCGAACTTGCTGCCCATGGATGACTTCTCAGGTGACAGCTTGAGGGACCCTCTGATAGGGCAGGGTGGATTGCTGTAAGCATCCGGGGACATGGGGGGTCTATTAGTAAATCCCTGTGTCCTGCTATAGCCAGTTTTGCATCCAGCTGTTCCTCAGACCATCTGTGTCTAACCAGGAATGCCTCATTGTGGTCTGAGGAATTTTACATACTAGTCAGGCTGGTCAGCTGAGGGATGAGCATCAGCCAAATGCTCTCACTGCTGTCATGTGTGCAGGGGCTGGCTCCTGTGTGGTAGTTTGCTGCAGACATCACCATCTTGTTTGAAGCAAACATCCTTCTGGATGGGCTAGGGCCCAGCATATGGTGTAGTTTCAGATGGTGGCTTGTAAGGGATGGAGCGGAGGACTTTTCAGAAGTGCCTTGGTGAAATAAGGACCTATATTAGCTTTGAAAACTGACCTTGTGGACTGATAGGGAGATACCCAGTTCTGCCTAAACCCTTCTGGAAAGGGAATTAGACTCCTTGTCCTCAGAATCTGTGACACTTCAGAAACATTTACCATTGGTGTTGAGATGAAATAATACAGAAATACGAGGCAGATAAAGACTCCCCAAAGGACCATCTGGTGGTTGTGCTGAGCTCAGCCCCGAAATACACAAACTTCACATCTGTCTCTCAGGAGCCACTGGCTACTGGGAGCCCACTCCCTTCTTACTTTGGGCTCATACTCAGGGGGCACCTGGCTCAAATGCTGGACTGCTTTGGGTACCCTGATCTTTTATCTGCATTAATCAGCTTTGAAGCCAGGCCTGGTTTGAGGAGAGGCTGGACTAGGTGATCCTCAGAGGTCCCTCTCAATTTGGACCCTTCTTGATTCTATGTCCTGCTTTATAGTGGGTCTTCGGGTGGCTTCAGATCTTCCAGGGAAGAAAGAAACTTCAAGCTCTTACCTATAGGAAATGGTTGCCCTGACCACAGGCTGACAAGTCTCCTTTCCCTGACCCAAGAGATACATCAGGTCAGATGCTGGGCAGGTGGGACCTTCAGCTGCAAGTCTAGTTTTGGACCAGAGATTTGAATCCAGCTCCCCTGGTATTCCCAATGAACCCTTGGTATAGAGTCCCTTTTTCAATCAGGTTTTAACCAGAATGTCTGCAGTTGTCCAGAAAAAACCTTCTAATAAAATATCACTTGCAATGAAGTGTCATGGGTCAGGAGCTCTTTCAGGTTCAAAAGGCAGCTGTACACATTCATGCCATAGAAGTCCAACAAGGGCTGTGGAGAACAAAGTTACCACCACCTGCTCAGGAGCTGCAAATCCTTGGAGACTGGGGAAGGCAGGACATGGGACAGGGCGAGGGAAGGTAGCTCTGAGCTATCCTGGGGTGGCCAGTCTGTAAGCACGGCCTTGGCTGTCTATTGACAGATCTGCTGAGCTGTGCCTTGGCCTTAATCTTGCTGTATTTCAGCAGCAGCACTATGATTCTTCCTCCACAGACCACAACCTAATGTGCTCACGCATCCTAATGACAGTCTTACAACCTAATGTACACATTTTGCAGGTTGAGAGAGGTTCTCCTCCCCCTCTACTCTGCCCTGCTGAGACCACATCTGGAGTACTGTGTCCAGTTCTGGGCCCTTCAGTTCAAGAAAGACAGGGAACTGCTTGAGAGAATCCAGTGCAGAGCCACAAAGATGATTAAGGGAGTGGAACATCTCTCTTATGAGGAAAAGCTGAGGGAGCTGGGTCTCTTTAGCTTGGAAAAAAGGAGACTGAGGGGTGAGCTTATTAATGTTTATAAATATGTTAAGGGAGAGTGTCAGGAGGACAGAGCCAGGCTCTTTTCGGTGGCATCCAATGACGGGACGAGGGGCAACGGGTGTAAGCTGGAACATAGGAGGTTCCACATAAATATGAGAAGAAACTTCTTCACAGTGAGGGTGACAGAGCACTGGAACAGGCTGACCAGGGAGGTTGTGGAGTCTCCTTCTCTGGAGATGTTTAAAGCCCTCCTGGACGTGTTCCTGTACAACTTGGTCTAGGTGATCCTGCTCTGGCAGGGGGATTGGAGTAGATGATCTTTCGAGGTCCCTTCCAATCCTTAACATTCTGTGATTCTGCAAAATGTTTTTGAAAACACTTCTTCTGTATCCCTGACTTCAACCAAGGAAGGGAATGAAAGGAGAGTTTCTTGTGTCATTGTGTGTTTACTGTTTTGTTTGGCGGCAGCCTTTTCATTCCATAAGTAAGTCTGGGAAGCAGCTAGCCCTGCGCCTGCCTCTGAGCAATTTTCCTAGCTGAGTAAAAATGAAAAACAGGAAATGAGTTTAAAACAAGTAAATGTGAATTTAGACTGAAAGAAGTATCTTTTTTGAAAAAGTAGATGGGACTGTCATGCACACATAACCACCTACGATTAGAAGGGCTATTTGCTTTAAGAATTTAAGGGCTGCTGCTCCATATCTGTATCCTCTGTGACTCATGATGCATTAGCATTTCACTGAGAGGGGCTGTCAGGCTGTTAGGGAGCACTCCTTCCCTTCTGAGAATTGTATAATACTGTAACATTTTTCTCCTGAAGAAGGAAGCTAACCAATTTAATGAGCAAAATGGTCTTTGATATCAACGAATGGGGTTTTTTAAGTACCATGTGGTAATGAATTTTCTTCTTTTTCTCCTTGGCATTTTCTGTGCATCCTGGTTAGTTCCCAAGACCCACTAAGCAGTGAACATTTTCATGCTATCCATGGCAGTTTTATCTAGACCTGCTCTGGTGGAGATGATGTCTTGCCTCAGTCCACCCTTGAAGACAGTTGTTCAGGCATTCTTAACCAGTGGTGGCTATAGTTGCAAGTTTGTATTTGTAGTTTTTCTTTTCAGGATGTGAGTGCTAATTTTTGCAAACATTTTCCTTTCCTCCATTTTATTTGACTACTTGTAGATGCTGATTCCAATTGTACTGGGCGCATTTTAATGTGGATCAGAAGTGCATGTCTGAACAAATTTCCCCACCAGCTCCCTGTGCTGTGCATTGGTTCATGTGGTGGAACAGTCTCAGAGTGCACAAAGTCATTTTTCGGCTGAAATTAAACCAACAAATGTGCTCTCACTGCTGATGGGCACTCAGTCTGCAGGACCAGACTAGGACTAGTCCACAGTAAAGCTTTCTGAGATGTGCATAGTGTGAACTTTAGAACCTCAGCACCAGTCCTTCACCCTGCAAATTCATTCCTATTGTGCCACACTACTTACTAATGCAGATGCAGCCACAGACAGCTTGGGGAGTACTTTTTGTCTTCTTTTATTATTATCTGGGGCAACAGAGCCAGTGCAGGGTGATATATAAGGTGTTGTAATGTGCTGCTCTTCCTGCCTTCTCCTGGTGTTTTTCTAGCCTTTTAGACTGGTTGTGTATGATGCACTCAAACGCAGTTGATGTATCAACTCCTAATAGAAAAAGAAAGTCTCTGAAACTCCTCACTTAGCAGGGGCACTTCATGCCTTAGCTAGAGGCTAGAAAATCTCTTTCTCAATAATCTAAATGGTAACTGGCCATCAAAAAATTAGAGTAACTTTACATACAATTGCACCTAACTTAGTCATGGGTTGATCAAGGATCTGACATATCAGGAGACACACCTCACACACTCCTTTTTCTGTTTTCAAGGCATTTCTTAGCAGGTAAGTACTAATTTATGCAGTGCATCACTTGGTCACTTGTCTTGGGCTGACATGGGACGTCTTTGAAGTTGTGTACGTGCACTCTAGCACCCGTATGGGCCAAGTGTATGAAGGTTATAACTTCAGAAGGTATATCTTTATAAAGGCTAGGTGATCATAATGCCCTGAGAATGCCACTTTCTGCTAACATTTTATGTGCATCAGATTTCATTACATGGCCTTTCTCTTGTTTTAGACATACAGGCTCTTCAGGTGCTAGAACCCAGTGTATTTGGACAAGTCTCTGTAAGGAGGTCATCCTAGGGGACATGTCCAAGACTGGTGAAACTCCTGCATGTACTGGAGATTTTATGACTGAGGATGTCAGCTATGACTCTGTTTAGTTCATTCCCTCTCATTGATTCTCATAGCACTTTTCTCCATCTCTTTCTTATCTTATTATTTATAGTTTAAGTGGGCTGGAGTCTCACCTCTGTCACAATATACATGCTTCAGCTTCACCAACTTAAATGCTCCAAATTAAATAATCATAAACCAGTTCATTTGCATGTACACAGGAACCACAATGAAGCTAAGTCATTGCAGTCTGGCTGAAACTATGAAGCCACAGACAGCTTCACTTTGATTTCAAAATTCTATGTTTTCCTGTTTTGCCAGAGGTACAAAGAAGGAAACATTTGCCACTGGCTTCAATTTCTTTCTGATTTCAAAGAAACAAAGGTTTCATCAAAAGCATTTTTCTAAAGCAGCTTTGGGATATGACTACCCAAAGAAGTTATTGGAGGAAGAGCTACCATGTGGCACTGAATGTGTCTGGCGTTTTGCAGTAGGTACTCCTGTGGTTATCCATCTCCAGGTCTGACAAAGAGGTCCCAGTGAGGATCCTCAGAGGAGCAGCACTGGAGGGGGCAGAGCCAGCGCACTGTGACCATGTTCCCAGATTTGCAGTGATAATGTATTTTATATTTTCCCATCCAAAGACTATCATCATATGGCTCATGGTTTCTCCTTTGCTTGCTTCAGGTGCTAGCCAGTCAGGAGGCAGCTTTAACTGGTAGTTGTTGTGATGGAAGTGATTTTGTGCTCCAATTCTTAGGCAAATGTTTCTGGAGATGCATTTCTCATGGATAACAGCACAAAGGGAGTCTGATATTGCCCCCCAGTAGGTCATTTTCCTGTAGCTCCTTTGTCTGATCAGCTGCAGAAAATGGTCTGAGTCCTATGAAACCCTCTGACAGTAGGAAGTAATTTACCTTGTGCAAAATCTCTTGGGCTTAGAGCAGACAGTAATGGAGCTGCTGCTGAACTGGCAGTCTTGTTTCTCTCCTTTATGTGCTTGGTGCTAACAGGTGAAAGTATATTTGGGATGCATTTTCAAGTTACAACAGAATATTTTGTTCTTTGCCTGGCTGACCACAGACAATATCACTGCTGATGGGACTTGCAATACTGCTGTGGTTTAAGACTTGATCTCAGATGACTACATATTTCGAATGTCTGATGAGATAAAGTTTGTTGATGCAATGTTTAGATGTAGGAGATCTGAGACAGAGGTTTTAAAAGGTTTTGTTGGGGCTGCTGAAGATGTTAGTGGCACTGGCCAGAGGTGACATGTTCTGACTGTCAGGGCTCCATCTTAACCCCCTCACTTCCTCGGGCTGCACGTGCCAGTTGATGCTTGGGTATTAGGGATACAAACTGTGTGATGTGCAAGCTTTTGAGTTTATGATTTCTGTCTCTCATGAGAGAAGGAAGGCTTTGAGAGAATCTTAGTGTTGTCTTCAACAATCAAAGGCAGGTATAGAGGAGATGGAGAAGGGCTCTTCTCAGAGGTGAATGGTAAAAGGCAAGAGATGACAGACAAACTACAGTAAGAAAAATTCTGCTTGCATGTAAGGAATTTTTTCTCACAATGAGAGTGGGTTAGTACTGCAACAGGCAGGGGGAGGCTGAGGAATCTCCATCCTGGGAAATATTCAAAACCTGACTGGACAAGGTCCTGAGCGACCTGGATTCGACATGACATTAGTCTTGGTTTGGGCAGAATTTGGACTAGAAGTCCTTCACAGGTCCTTTCCAACTTGTATTATTCTACAACGTGTATCACATAGTTACATGAGAAAGCAGCTTGCTGTGAGCTTTTTACCTATATTCTGAGTGTGAAAAGGGAGAAAAGCCATTCTTTGTTCATTTTCCAGAATCTTTTATTATGTCACACAGTGAATTTTAACAACAGCATGAATTGGTGACATCTTCTGCCACAGCTGTTGGACAGTCCCTGTTTGTGCTGCAGGAGACCATATGTGCATGCACAGGTGCTGAGGGACAGGAGCCCATCTGGATAAGCGAGGCTGCCTTCCCAGCAGTGCAGCTGCCCAAGCACGAGTGCCTCTGCATCCCACACACCCAACCGAGCTCCTCTTGGGTGGAAAGGTCCCTTTTAACAGCTTCCCAAGGAGGAATAGGGGCTAAGGTATTTCAGGTCAGAAACAAGAGTTGAGCTGACCAGAGAAGCACATAACTAAGCCTCTCTCTGGCATGGCCTATTGGAAGTAATTTCTTCAGAGTCAGCAGCTTGGGGCTGGGAAGGGAGGCTGCAGGCACCAGCGCTCATCATCATCAGCTTCCTCCTCTACAGGGTGCGTGAATGAGCTGCTTCACAGGGGCTAGAGTAGTAAGGAACAAAGACCTGGAGGTGTTCCGTTGGCTACAGTGGCTCACAGGGAAAGAGCAGAGTCACTCCTCTCCTCCTTTGGAGGTTTCATTTTGAAAATCTTCTGCTTTTACTGCTGGAAAATCCAATTAAAATACAATGTCTGGCTAAACTTGGTATCTTCATTGCAAAAGCATAATGAGCTCTTTGGAGTTTGTGTGTCTCTGAGCTAATGAGTTCTCTTTTATCCAGAAGCTCTGAAGACAGATTTTTATTATCTTTTTTATTATTATTAAGAAAGGAAAAAAAGATAGTCTGAATACAGTACCTCTCAGACATCCTGCCCATGTCAAGGGCTGCCAGAGCATGTAGAGTGTGATTACAGCTTCCTATTTCATTGCTGAAGTGGATCTATAAATAACAGTGTTCAGTGAAAATTGCTGGCAGAAGCATTGCTTTTTAAGCATGAAAATGTACAAAAAAATCTCAATAACTACATTGTGTTTTTCGCCTAAGCCTCCTAAAGGTTTTGTAGGTCCAAAAGGAACAGATTACTCTAAGGATTTTTGAAACAATTTTTTTTACTGTGATAACCATTTCTGTTTTCTCTGGTTGTTATCAAAGATCTGCAAAACCAAGGTCAGAAAAACAAATTCAAATTGATACTGACACTGCTTTATTTCCTCAGCTGGAAAATTAACCCCAAATAATTTTGAGATCACAGACTAAAAGGAAATTTGTACAGCTGGACTTTCATAGCATCTGGGGCTTGAGGGGGACTCTCAACTCCAACTCTCACGTTTTTGTCATACATTTGCACATTTCAGCCAGTTGTCCAGAGTTGGACTGAGCAGTGTGCCTTTTCTAAGCAGATGTCGCAGTGATAATTCTAGTCAAGAAGACATTGCCAGGCTGCTGTCCTCAGTAGTTTGTTTCAGTAGTTAATCAATGTGACAACTTAAAAAAAAAATCGTAAAAATTGTGCTGTATTTCTTGTTTGAATTTATCTGGCTTCAGCTTCCAGCCATTGGTTTGTGTCAGTCCTGTCCATGAAGTTCAACAGACTTCTAGCACCAGGTATTTTCTCTCTGTGAAGGTGGTCTAGTAACTGAGTCATTGCTGCACCTTTTTTTTTTTAAAAAAAAAAAGGGACAGATTAAATACCTTTGGTCTCTCTTGTGGTAAGACATTTCTCCACCCCTTGGATTATTTTCATTGAGTTTTTTTCTGTGCTACCTCCCTTCTTCCAAATTGCTTTCCAGAAGGGGATACTCAGCACTGTACCCAGAACTTGGTGGTTAACAAAATCTTACATCGAGGGAGAACAACAATCTCAATTTCTACCACTATTTGAGTTTACATCTTCAAGGACTACATTTGTCCTTTTTGCTGCATGGTGCAGGAGATTGTAGGCTTGCTTTGTCTATTAAATACTGGAGAGTTTTTCAGGGCCATGGCTCCTTGCTATATAGCTTCATTTTCTGTAAATAGACTGTATTCCTTGTTCCTAAACTTATTTACATAGGTCTGTTTGCAGAGATGTTTGCACTGAATGAACGCATATGATTGCCTTAAAACCAGTTCATAAAAAATAAAAAATTCGAATGGCCATGCTGTCCAGTAAGCAAAAGATATCTCAGTAATTTTGAGGCATATAAACCTAAGCTAAAGGTGTATTTTCAAAGGGAAACTTCTCACACTGGTTCCAGGAATACTTGGGCTAAGCAGCTGTTACTATTTATCCTTACATTTTAAAAGGAATAAAGTTATGGATTCTTTTACGAATGCTTTACATATGTTTATCAGCCATTCACAAATCATAGACACCTTTTTCCCTCTTCAGGTGAATTGGTTTTGTTTAGCCACTTATTCTCTGCTCTAGAAACTAACCCAGACTTCCAACTTTTTTGCTTTAAGGAAACTGAGAAGAAACTAATTATATTTTTCAGTAAACAAATTATTCTGCCTCTATCACAGACTGCTTTAAAGTCATAAATCAGAAACATATTGAATTAACATACTGAATGGAACACATTTAATGAATACTTTCAAAAAAAGTTGGATGGAATAAACATAACTCTTTTTGGACTTTACTCAACAATAAATTAGTTGAGCTACAACTCTGAGCATGAGAGGGACTTGATTTACTTCCAAATAACTGATATTTAGCTTTAAAATACAGGTGACTTGTATGTCATAGGAAGTTAATAATTTAGAATTTTTTGTTGCTCTGTTAACTCAGAACAATTTCTGCAGTGAGGTAACTTTTGTGAACTTTGATAAATGAAAAGAAGACTATTTTATCTAACAATTATTCATAATCTAGCAATTATCTTGCATGAAGCTAAAGAAACAAATGTCTGCAGTTTGATGTGAAATTAATATATATCTTGAACAATATGTCTCCTAAAGTACGATCCATGATTAAATTAAAGACTTTGGAATGCATGAAATTATCTAATAATTTTCTTCCACTTTCTTATGACTGCTAGGGTGAGATTTCCAAATTGCATCTGGGTAAAGAAAATTCTGTATTCCAGCAAAATTGCTGTGAAGTTTAGATAGGTCAAATTATCTCTTTGAAGATAATATTCCTTTTTTCTTCACCAACCTTTGCATTAATCTACACTGCTTTGACAGTGAAAATAGGATTTCAGGTAAGTGCAAATGTATCTATGTTTCTACTTCATGATAGGCAGAGGAGTCATTAGTGTGAATGTCAGGCCCAAGAGTTTTGTCTCCTTTCCCCCTTCTTATTTGTACCTGTGTTTCACAGTGGGAATAGGGTGTCATCTCCAGAATAGAAGGATAAGGACCAAGAGCAGAGTGGAGCCAATTGTCATACAGCAAGATGATAAGTTTCTTCCAGCCCTCTGTTTGAGCTCTATGACCTGCAAATTATATTTTTCAATAGGCACTTTTAAAGGGATAGTATGATCATGGGGGGCTAGAGCTAGAGATGAAACAAACTCATCTGAACTTTTCAAAAGCCTGAAGCTGGCTGTGCCCATGGGTCTGCCCTGACACAAAGTGATCATGGTGCTCACACATGCCCAAGGCAACTTGCTGGCAGCCAGCTCGCTGCCCTGCACAACAGCCGGTCACTGTGGGACCTTTTCGCTTCCATCTGAGCTGTTAGAGGCTAAAGAACTTCAAGTGAGGATAAAGAAAGAGAGGGAAAGGTGAGTACATGTCTCCCTACCCCTCTGTTTAACTAACTGTCACGGTGTCGCATTGCTTTGTTGGTCAATGGTGAGTTTTTGATTGTGTAAGGCTGTCATGTCACGTTGGATTTAGCATCTGAAAGCCAAAAATACTTGAGGGACTGGATGATCATGTGGCTATTCTTCCAGCCAAGTTTCCCTCAGATCCTTAAGCAGCTGCTTCAGAAGTGCATTCTCGCTGCAGACCTGGAGACTTGGAGGGATTCATAGAAGGGCTCACTAATGACTCTTCTGTGCAGTGAACTTTCTGCACAGGAACACACTGTCTTCCATGAGTGCCAACAAACACAATCACTTGTCTGGGGCGATTTGCTTAAAATAATCTGAACAGAGAGGCCACCTTCATTCCTCCTTTCAGGGAAACATACTGAAGTGTACTCTCACACATAGGCCAAACATTTTGATGAGCAGATGCTCTTACTGTTACTACTATAATGTATTTCCCCAAAATAATTTATAGCTTTGCTGGATGAAATTTACTGGACAAATGTTATTCAGCAGACAAGGCACGACTTAGCCCTAAAACCAGCTTAAATGCATAGTAAAGAAGGGAACAGAAAATCCTCTCTCTTACCTCCAGTTCTGTGACAACTGCTAGGCTGTGGCTTCACCCCCCCGCCTAAATATTTAAAACAATCCCCACTTGCTGGAACATTTAAACTGCTTGATCACTTTGGAGATTTTCTTGCTCTTCCTCTTTATTGTAGGAAAGCTCTGTTTCTGTGCTATATTTGAAATATTTAAATATATATAAATTCATATTCTTACTCCCACCAACAAGAAAAGAATGTCTGCTGTGAGTGAGGGAGGATCTTCAGGGAGCAGTGCCAGAAAATGGAAATGAACAAGCCACAGCATTGCTATTCATAGACCTTCTCTTCTCCTGTGGATCAGGGCTGGTCTGGTGTCCTTCCCTTCCTGCCTTTCCTCTGCCTGTGCTACCCACTTGCCAACATGAAGGGTGCAGTTTCTCTGTGTAATTTTGATGTCCAGGCCCTGAGATTGCAGGGATTCAGCATTTCCCTCAGAGTCACAGACTTGGGCAACTTCTTTTTGTAACTAAATGTCTCTCACAGGCTAAGCATTTCAATCCTGCTTTACATCTTTGAAGGGCTTGATCCAAAGCCCAGTGAAGTCAGTGGAAGGACTCTCACTAGCCTTGGTGTATTTTGGATAAAGCCCCGAAGTGAGGCTCACATTCCATACATTTTAGCTTGGATTTGGATTTTCATAAGCTTTAACACTCCAGAAAGCTGCCAGCTTCACATATCTACATCCCATAGTATGTGCTTTCAGCCTCTTGATTTTGTAAGAATGCTTTAAAGCTGAGAGAGAAGTTAATGAATTTGTCAGGATTATAACATGAACCAGTGCCATCAACAGCATAGAAACACCAGTTTCCATTGAAGATGCTATGTTTTCTTCTACTAAATTATTGTTTACATCTAAGCAATATGAATGCACATAAAATCAGGCTCACTTGCAACATGAGGCAGGTAAAAAGCTGTTTAGAGCAGTAGGGTGCTAATGGAGTACCCAAACCCCCAGAAGAAAGTTCTAAATATGCCTGTTTTCATTTTTACCCTTGCTTACTCAATGTAGGCTTAGTCAATTTTTAATTCATACCAGAGCAGGTTATTAGAATAGCACTGAAGTTTCTAATCCAAACTGAGGCTTATTAGCTCAATCAAGTCTGACTCTGTCCCAGCTCAAATCAAAGCAAAACTTCGATAGGAACAGAACCAAACCCCTTTGGTTGTCTGGAAAGAAGAATAAGTACTAACGATGCCTGAAATCAGCACGGCTACGTCCATTTACAGGGTCACTGTCTGGCTCCTGGAATGCTTTGCTGTTAGTCATGACTGTCTCAAAAGAGTATTATTTTTGCATTCATTGCTTTGTAAAACAGGAAACAGTGTTCTCCTGTGTTGAAGATTAATTTCTGAATACAGCCATGAAACTACTTAGTACAGGAAGGAAACAATTTTTTAAATAAATAAAAATAATTTTTCAAAAGCAAACAAATATTCCAAATTTTTGGGGCATTAAATATGGAAATGGATCTATACAAAATACTTAACTAGTTCCCTTAATGTCTCCTCTTTGGTTTAATTATCTTGGATATATTGTTACCAGTGTCAACAAATCATGTAGTGGTTATTTTTACCTGCAGTGAAGTAAAAACTGCAGCCATATTAGCAGGCTTTTAAAAATGTACACCCATTTTGAAAAGTGTACTCGTATGCAGTATGCTGCTTTATTTGCCAGTTGAAATAGTTGCTGCGCCAAAGGGCATTTCACAAACCAAACTCCAGACTGATAATACCAGGACAAAAAGATCAGCTAAAAACTCCCAAGTCTATCTCACTGCTACCTCCATTTGCACTGAGGTCCTGTAGGAAAAAGATCTATTTTATTCTGCTTTGCTGCATGTTTGGAATAAAGGAGAAACCAACAATATTGTGAACTCTGCTCTTCTGCACCTGTTGGTATTATCTTTTTCCATGGTACAGCTGCCAAGGCGTATGGAGCCTCTAATTCCTTTGTGCAAAGAGACTCCTTATCATCATCTTTTCCATGAAGTAAATTTAGGCTAACAGCGGACAGGAGAAATGTGACATGAACACTTATTGTTTCTCAGTATTCTGGCTGCTGCAGCAATTTCAAGCACCTGCAGTTTATCAAGTTAGGCATAAGAACGAATGACACTGTGGGAAAAACAAGCTTCTAGACATGTCATTCGGGGGGTAATAACACATTTTTTCCTGCACTTTGTTTTAGGGTGTTAGGTGTTCAGCTTGAAAGTCTGCAGAATAACTATTAGTAGAGTATGGGCATAAAACTAATAAAAAAACATCCTCTGATATAGATAGTCCTTTTCCACATGGCAACCTGATTTTTTTTTTCTGAAACAGAGCTGAAACTAACCAGGCTTAATGATTTCAAAAAATGTAGTGTCAGCTGCTCAATCTCTTTCTACTGTCTTGATCGTTACTAAAGAAAGACATAAAAACCTTTTTATGCACCAAATGACAGGATAGAGCACTGCTATATGCTTAGTCTGCTACGTCTGAAGGATAAGGAACTCAAAGTAAAAATAACAACATCACCAATCTGTTATAATCTGTAAGCTGTTGTAAGACATGTAAGATTTCAGAATACTTTTGTACCCAGGCCTTTCCTGCCTGTATTGTTGTCACCCTGTGCTGCCTTTGCTTGGAGCAACTGGGAAGACCCAAGACCCTCACAGGGGCTCCAGGGCCAGATGTTTCTTGCCTATCTCTACCTCAAGACCTCAGCAGTTACCCACGAAAGCTCTTCAGCATGATCTGAGAATGTGAGATCTCATTGTCTTCCTGTGACTGTGTAATGATGGATTCTGAAAGTGTGAAAGAGAAGTACCAAGCTCTCAAAAATCCTCTATCAAGGATATAGTACTGGAGTTTTACTCATTGATGTAAATCATTTCACATCCTTGCGTAAAGGTGCCATGAAAGGCCTTGGGCATCTCAGCAAGCTATTTAGCTTTCCCAAGACATGGCATTTGCTATTGATCTCATTTTTAAGAGAATGCAGGAACATCAGCTTCATGGCATAAAAAGCAACTCTCGTAGCTTAAGGAGAGAAGAAAACCCTCCCTGGATTTCCTCTTGGGTCATAACAGGAAGAAGACTGTTTTTCCCTTTCAAACCTGCCTCTTTTAATCAGAGCAAGATGCACATGTTGAATGGTCTCCAGCTTTATTTTGCAAGTGTCTTCTAGGGTCTCTTACTTTTTTTCCCAAAGTAAGACCTAAGTCTATTTCAAAGTTGCACCATTTTACTTCTGATATAGCCCCCTGAATCTTCAAGCTCATAAACTTAGATAGTATTTAGCTGCTTTTCACTTCTGTTTGTCTGAGATGTGGGCACCATTTTTGGTTCCAGCGAGGGTGCTTCACAGGCACTGTGATGCAACTATCACACTTAAATAACATTGGCTGTATAAGTTGTTCAGTGGCTTGTTGTGTTAATATTGACTTTTACCCTCCTTTCCCCTTTACTTGCTTAGCTTACCAGCAAGAAATCTACTTCAGCATATGCACTGGTTCAGTGATGTGACAGCATGAAGTAAGTCCTCAAATGGCCAAGCCCCAGAGTTGATCCCAGTAACTGCACAGCATTACTTGGTTCTACAGGTTTCATGTTCCCAGTGACCCTAATCCCTGAAGCTAAGGGAGTGACTGAAGTGCTGGGGCCTGGGCTGTGGGTCCCACATTGGAGTTGACCTATGGATGAGTCACAACCCAGCAATGTGTTTTGTTTCCCAAGTGGTTTCAGGCCCCAGAGGTAGAACCTGGCCCACCTGCATGAGACCCTGCCTTCCCCAAGGTGATTGTGGCTGGGGTGATGAGCAAGGCCAGAACTATATCAACCAGGAACTGATCAGTTTGGAGTGAGTTTCTGTTGAAGATAGTTCTTGTTGAAGTGAGTTCCTGTTGGGGCCAGTTGGAAGAGAGTTACTCTTGGTTGCAGCTTGCTGAGCTCTCTCTTGGTGGTGTGTCCCCTCCTTGGATCTTGTGGTGGCTGATTTGAAATGGAGAAGAGCAAAAAGATGAAGAATATGTAAAAGCTGATTCAAGATGGAGAAGAGCAAAAAGATGAAGGTATGCCAAGTGGGTGTTGCTGGGTTTGGTGTTGACCTACAGAAGAAGAGAGCTAGCAGCACAAAATTGATGTAGTTAGCAGGATTGTTAGAAGAAGGAGAGCGAGCTAGCAAAACAGTGACCTTTGTTGGAAATGAGCTCACTGAAGCTGAGATGTCTTTACAATGCACACCTCCCTCTGTCCCAGGTCCTTTGGTAATCAGGAAGAGGTGCAGGCACTTCTTAAGTATGGTGTGTGGACCCTCAGGGATTCGCTGTAGCGTGAGCTGGATGGGGGCCTGGCAATCAGTGCCTGACTCTACCCATGGGCTCTATGGAGATCTAAGACATAAAGGCAGTAGTGAGGAGGAGGCTAATCTTACAATGTACGGTAAGTTAGTTATCTGTATCTGATCAGACACTTTAAAAGTCTGTCTACTTGCAGCAATGGGCTTTTTATTGACCTGACAGATGCTGTAAGGAAGGAAAAAGGAAATTACTGTTTTATCTGGATATTTTTGTTTTGGAAGCTGGCCTGTTTGATTGTCATGTTGCCTGCAATGCTCCCTGCCCCTGATGACCACGCTGATACCTCTTCAAGTACATTCTTCCTTCAGCAAGGGCTCCCCAAAACAACTCTTTAGACTAAACACTGAGTAAGAACAGGGCATTGGCACAGTGACATTCGGGGAGAGAGTTTGGTGTTTGTGGTTTTTTAAAAAAACTTAGTTTATGGGAAACTTTGCATGGGGAACTGAATCTTCAGACAGGATGATAACTTACTGCCTGGATGATGATGGGAGTCTCTGTCAATGCCATATTCAGCTGAACCATGTGAGACTCCCCTAAACTGGTGTTTGTTTTGTTTTTTTTTTTTTTCTTGCAAATTCTTAAAATCCAGCTGGCCTAACCACAGCAGCCTGTACATGACCCACTGCTGTAGATTACCTTAAGATACATACAAACCACTTCCTATTGCACCTGCACATGAAGGACTGCCCTATCAGACCACTCCTGCCTATGCAGAAATAGTTTCTACTGACTAATTACAAATGTCTTATCTATGTACAATTATAGAATCATAGAGTTGTTTAGGCTGGAAAAGACTTTAACATCATTAAGTCCAACCATTAACCTAGCACTTCCAAGTCCGCCACTAAACCATGTCTCTAAGTACCCTATCTACATGTCTTCTAAATACTTCCAGGGATGGTGACTTAACCACATTTCTGGTCATCCTGATCCAGGGCTCGACAACCTTTTCTGTGAAGAAATTTTTCCTAATATCCAACCTAAACCTCCCCTGGAGTGACTGGAGGCCATTTTCTCTTGTCCTACTGCTTGTTACTTGGGAGAAGAGCCCAATACCCCCCTTGATTCAACCTCCTTTCAGGTAGTTGTAGAAAATGAAAAGGTCTCTCTTCAGCCTCCCTTTCTTCAGGCTAAACAAGCAAGCCCATTTCACTCAGCCATTCCTTGTAAGACTTGTGCTCTAGACCCTTCACCAGCTGTGCTGCCCTTCTTTAGACCTCCTCCAGCACCTCCACGTCTTTCTTGTATTGAGGTGCCCAAAACTGAGTATTCGAGATGTGGCCTCACCAGCACCGAGTACAGGGGGACAATCGCTTGTGAGGCCCCACCTGGAGTACTGTATCCAGTTCTGGACACCCCAGTTCAAGAAAGACAGGGAGCTACTGGAGAGAGTCCAGCGCAGAGCCACAAAGATGATTAAGGAAGTGGAGCATCTCCCTTATGAGGAAAGGCTGAGAGAGCTGGGTGTCTTTAGCCTGGAGAGAAGGAGACTGAGGGGTGACCTCATTAATGTCTATAAATATGTAAAGGGCAAGTGTCGTGAGGATAGAGCCAGGCTCTTCTCAGTGACATCCAGTGATAGTACAAGGGGCAATGGATACAAGTGGAGCGTAGGAGGTTTTTGGTAAACATAAGGAAAAACTTTTTCACAGTGAGGGTGACAGAGCACTGGAACAAGCTGTCCAGAGAGGTTGTGGAGTCTCCTTCTCTGGGGACATTCAAAACCCACCTGGACGTGTTCCTGTGTGACCTGATCTAGGTGATCCTGCTCTAGCAGGGGGGTTGGACTAGACAATCTTTTGAGGTCCCTTCCAACTCCTAACATCCTGTGATTCTGAGACAATCACTTCCCAGTCCTGCTGGCTACACTATTCCTGATACAGGCCAGGATGCTGTTGGCTGCCTTGGCCACCCGGGCACACTGCTGGCTCATATTCAGCCAGCTGTCGACCAACACCTCCAGGTCGCTTTCTGTCAGCCATCTTTCCAGCCGTTCCTCCTCAAGCCCCTAGCGCTGCATTGAGTTGTTGTGGCCCAAGTGCGGGACTCGGCAGGGATTAGGTGAATGCCGCAGCAGGGACTGCCAGGGAGGACCCAGGGATGGCCAGGCCCTCCTCCTGGCGGCTCACAGGTACGCACCTGCTCCGTGCCCGCAGGAGTCGCAGACCCTCTTGTGACACCCGGCTTTAAAAGGGGACTCTCCTGTAAGTGTTTTTTTTTCCTGGGGAAAACCCTTTTCTGGCGGGCAATGCGGCTGCCAGCAGAGGTCAGCCTGTACCCGCGGAAGCGCCGGGCGGCGGCGGCCGGGGCCGGGGCCGGTGAACGCGGATTGCGGCCGCTCTGAGCGAATAACCGGGGCTACCGGTGGCATCGAGCCGTTTGGTGCTCCTGCTCCGCAGAACTACCCCGAAAGCGTCCCAGGAAGGGCAGAGCAGTGCTGTCGCAGCTCTGTGCTCCTGATTATTGCTTGTGAAACCAGACGCGGGCACTGAGATGCAACCCAGGAAAGATTCTCTCTTCCTCTGAAGTTTTGCTGTCAGGGTGGTTTTTCAAAGCATTGCCACATTGTGTTAATACTGTTTTCCCTCAATGTTACGTCTGCTCTGTCATGCTCACTTGCCATACTCGCTTCTCAGCTACTTAGTGCAGCCTCACGGTTTTGTGCTTTCTTGGCATGCAGTTAGACAATACTTTTTCCTTCTGGAAGGAGGTCCCAACAGGGCTGACTGATTTTGCTCCTGTGCTATGGTTTGCTGCCCAGAGAGTTGCGTTGATGCAACCATCTGTGGGGCTGCACATTTAAAAGGAAAATAACAGGAAGGTTTTTTTCGTTTCTCCACAGTGTTACTTTTCTTTTGTCCTGCAGTCCACAAATGGTGTCTTCTCTTAAGCAGCATGTCTGTACAATAAGCTTGATCCCTGGGCAGCCCACTCCTTCATGACAACCATCATCATCATCATGACCAGTCCCTGAACTTCTTCTAATCACCCTATTACCAACCAGGCCTGAACCCCTCACAACTTCCCTCACCACTCCCCTGGTGCAGACCTCTCATTTACTCATTCTGACTCTCCAGCCCAATTTGCCCATTCTCTTCCCCATCAAGAACTTTCTAGTACAGCCACCACCTCACTGCAGTGAGGGACCTGCATCCTGCAAGGCCTCTGCTTCTGTATCTCCCCTGAGCTCTGCAGGTGTCTGATAAACATGTCCCCAGGAGGCAAGGCCATGTCTCCAGGCATGGCAGCTGCTGAATTGCAGCAGTGTCAGCTGAGAGCAAAGGAGACTGGGGCATTTGCAGAGGCCAGGTAGCAAGGTTTTTCCTGTGTCCTGTTAAGCTTGAAGTCCTCAAGTGAAGCTGTGGTGCTGGATCCCCCTCAGGCCTGTTGAGCTCTGTGAGCAGTGGGGGGAAACAAGCAACCCTGGCACTAACAAAGTCGAGGTTTTGTGTGTGCAGCAAGGGCTATTGCCTTAACACAACTGTAAGGTCTGAGCTGCTGGGTCTGAGAAGCAGGATCAGGGCACCAAAGCCTGAGCAGCAGGGTCTGAACAGCAAGGTGTCAGCTCTTGGTAAGCTGGGATGTCCTGAAGAGCTGGCCTCCAGCATAGGCTGCATCCCAGCTGCAAGAAGCCACCAGAGGCAGCAGAGATCATCTTGCCCCGTGGTTTATGGTCTTTTGCTGAATTCCTGCAAGGTTCTGTAGCTTGAGCCCTTCCTCGCTTTCCTTGACACATCAGTACCCATCACAGGTTGATAACATAAAATGTGAAGCCATGGTAAATGGCTTTGTTCTGCCTCGCCTCCAGAAGATCTAGCCACATAGCACATGGGTTAGAAAAGGACATTAGTCTCATGCAGACACCCTCCTCGACTAAGGGAATGCAGCAACTTGCTGGAAGCTGTAAAGTTCTGCCAGTTCATAATTGTGGTATTTTAAACACTTTACAACCTGATGAAAGAGATAAGATATTGGGGCTTTAATAGTTTGTTCTGTCTGGGTACCACCACTTGGGAACACCTTTCATGGAAACAATTTGAAGTAACTCCTTCTTGGGCAGGTCAATGGAGAACAAGCTTCTTATAGGCCACCACCCTGCTTCCACCTGCAAAATAGCCCTTCCTGCAGTCCTGCCCAAGACTTCATGGGGAACCTAAGTAGAAAGTCTTACTCAGATATAAGCCCCAGGCAGTCTTGTTTATATGGTTGGTGCATAATGGTAAAGGTTTATCCTAATTATTCCTCTTACCACTGATAAGCAGCAAGAAAAGACAACCCCAAAACCATGGAAGGGTCAGTAGTGACAATCTGCTGTGGCCTGACTTGCAGCCCCACTCTGCCCACCATCCTCTGCTGTCTTTTCACTTGGCCATGCACAGGAGGGCTGCTCTCTGCAGCATTAGTCTGTGCAATTCCTAACACCACCCTACGGGATAATGGGGATCCAATATGTAGGATAGGCACGGTTTTTGTGGAAAACAGCTGCACTGAAACATACTGTGAAATATTGGATGTCAATGTGATTTGTTACACCCTGTATGCTCAAACCAGTCTTCCTTCCTACAGCTAGAAACACCTCCTATTTATAAAAGAAAACACACCAATTAAGAAATATTGAGAATTCTTGCTTATACATCGCAGCATTAGACACTGCAATATTCTTTCTTTACTCAAAATAAATGCAAATAAGTATGTTTGGGCAGTGGCAGCGAGACAGCATGTGTGTGTGTGGTGTCTTGTTTTTAGCTTGGGGCTCTAGAAATAGGTTTTCAGCTGAATTTTTATCTGTGAGTCCTGGGAATGGTTCTCCACTGTCCCCAGCATGGCAGAGTCGGTGATATGTGCAATGGCTGTGCAAGGACAAGCCTGCGATGGATGGGAGGCTTTCTGAGATGTAGTGATGAAGCCCTGCTCTGCTTACCCAGGCCACAGGCTAAGAATAATGACTCTCCTCCCTGCTGCTGAGACCACTTTAAAGTGTCTCTACCACAGGAGGCCAGTACAACATCACCTGTCTGCCTTGTAGGGAAGCTGTCGGGAGATGCATATATAGAAAGGTGCCTTCCTGGCACGTCTATCTTGGCATCCTCTGTCAGTGCGGGGCTCTGGGAGGCTCCTCACAGTAGCTTGCACTTGTGGCTTCTGCAGTGCTCCTGGCACAGGGGCACGCAGGGAGAGGAGTCAGAGCAGGAGACAAGTTTATTTAGTCTCAGATGCTATAGAGGGACTTCCCAGGCAGGCAAGATTTGGCTTGAAATTTCCCTGGGGGAGAGGCTCCTTGGCAGATGTGAGCTCTGGGGGCTGAATGTGAGTGTTGCCTCAAGAGCCACCTTCTCTTTCCCCTGGGTAAGGCAGGCGTGCAGGCACACTCCACTCGGCGGCACAGCACACTCCCTCTTCACCCAGTTATTTTTTAGAATTTGGGTTTCTGTCTGATAACGGGAAAGTGACTTAGTGCAGAGGTAATGTTTTCTCCAGACTTGGAGGGAGGAAGGCTTTTGATGGATAATAAGACGTGCAAGACAGGAAACAGGCAATTTCTGGGCATTACCTGGAGCAGATGTGATATTTTGTAAACTCATGGCCCCTGAGATTAAATTCTGCTTCATTTTTGATTGCAAAAATGCTATGATGTGCTTACTGATACCAAGGAAAATAATGTTTTAAATGATGATGTATTACCAGCTACATCATTTGCCTTCAGCATTTTGTTTTGCAACCAAAAAATAGGCTATACAAAGCTTCTTAAATAAAATAACATACCCTGTTGAGCTTATTAGTACCTGAAAAGTTGAAGAAAAAATGAATTCTGCACTAGTACTTTAAAAGTGGATGTTCGGCTGCATGAATTTGGCTGAAAGGGATGAAAAGGGATAACAAACATGGCTTAAATACTGTATTAGCACTTTTATAGTCAAACTCCAGATGGGTGGTTGCTGGATCAATTCCTAGCTGTGACTAAAAAACCTTTGCTGGTGCATGGCTCCAGAGAGATGAACCCCAAATGAACTTTGCTTGGCTAAAATCTCACCTTCACATGATAACATCTCACCATGTCTTAGTGCTGATGGAGGCATTGCAGGATAAGAAAATGGAAGAAGAAATAAAAGTGAAGGAAAGTTCTGTAACTACAGAGAAATGTGATAATTTCAGAATTTCTTGAATGGTAAATGCACCGATGTCTTAGAAGCTTAGATACCATGGTGATAGTTGCCTTAGCAATGTTTTAGCTACGTAGGTAATCACAATCAAAACTGTCTCTTCTGACAAAATGATACTGTATTTTATTTTTTTATAAAGCTTTTGTGAATGTGCAATAATGTGGTTTATGGTTTTGTATCTAGGCATCAGATTTTCTCTCAAGCTTCTTGTCCTTGGCATTCTTTTATATTTTCACTAATGAAAATAAATGTTAATTCTGAAAAGAAATGTCTTTTCATGAAAAGGCTTTGTACATATGAGAGCCTGACTAATTTAGTCCTTCCTCACCTCAAAATAAAAAATTCCCTCTTTTGAAGTGAGACAGGATCAATTTTAGAGGTTGTGTTCAGGTTCTCATCTTTTAAAAACTAATACAGCCTGAGTTGCTGTAGGTTTAATGCTCATGTTTCCACAGCCTGACATAATTTAAATATCTGTGTATTTTCACAGCGGGCATTCAAACAAACCAAATGTTATGAGAAATGGAATAAGTGGGCAGATATCTCAATTAGGATTCACAGAGTGTCTTAACAAAACCAATATGTAAACATATGAAGTGGGATTAAAGACATGAGCAATTATCTTTTCCATTTGGAATTGAAAGTATTTGCATTTCAAAGTTATTTATTAGGAAGGAAGGCAGTTTGGGATTTTAGAATGGGCAAAATGGGATGCCTGGTAGAGAGAGCAGCAGGCTACCAGAGGTGATAAGAAGGTGTTGGTGGGGCAGTGGTGGCCTCCCTGTGGTGTGCATTGGCTCTCCCAACACCTCCAGCCTCAGATCCCATGATGCAGGAGCAGCAAGCCTAACTTTCCAGGAATTTAATTCAGGATTTTGCCTTGGATCACCAACATTCAGTGCTTTCCAGACCATGGAGAAGCCCTCCACCAGCTCAGTGACAGTGTGTTTGGTATTACATCAGCCATGCTTGTGCTCCTTCAACCAGGTGACCAAAGGGCTTGTCTCTTTATCTAGAGGAGAGTTTATTATCCATTGCAGATTGAAGTATCTCCAGTGTTTCTTGGTGTATGCCAGCCATGTCTGAAAATGGGAGGCCTATGAAGCCAATAGCTGACATGTTCCTTCTTTCAGTAATTCACCACACTCTTCTTTACATTCCCTTTCTTTTTTCTCACTTTCAAGAAAAATGGGAAAGAAAGAGTACGCTAAAGCTTATTTATGTTGATCTTTTCCAGGTCGTTAACCATAAACTCATAGAGAAACTCATGTTGGAAGGGGCCTCACAAGATCAAACTTTTCATGGGAAAGGGAGCTTAAATGAGATTATCTGGCACCCTATCAAGTCATGTCTTGAAAATCTCCAGTGAGGTGAACTCATCCCTGGGGATATTGTTCTAGTGATTCTCACTGTAAATTTTTTTTTTTTTTTTTTTTTATAGAGAGATGGAACCTCTCCTGGTGGAACTTGTATCCATTGTCCCTTTTCTTCTCCATGTGACTCCTTGGGAAGAGGGAGCCCGTCTTCTTTGTAGTTGTCCTTTAAATACTGGAGTGCTGTGATAAGGTGCCCCTTGAGCCTTCTTTTCTGCAAGGAGAAAAGACCTAACTCCTTCAGTCTTTTCTCATAGAGCAGATGCTCCAGCCCTTTGATCATTTTGGCTGCCCTCCTCCGGACTCCCTCCAGTCTGCTTGTGTCTTTTTTGAACTGTGAGGATGAGGACTAGACATTGTACTCCAGCTACTGTGTAATGATGGGAAGAGTCAAGTTTGACAATCTATTTGTAAGGACAGGTAAAGAAGAGTAGTGTATGAGAACTAGAGGCACTGGGAGTAGAAAGAAAAAGAAATGCAGGACTGGAGAAGGAAATGCCACCTGGCAAAATTCTGATTTAGATCTGGCTAGCAAGCCTGCCTTTCCTTAGAGCCAAGGTCTGCATTTATGGTGACTTGTATGTTCAGGTCTTTTTTCAGGAGGTGCTGTTCCTTTCTAGCCTGCAAGGCTGTAAGAGCTTAAAGCTGCACAAAATCATCATTAGCTTTCTGTTATTTGTGTTTCTTGTGATTTCTCCTGCTGGCACCAAAGCAGAACCTATCCTCTATTATCGTGCTATTTCAGGTAGCCTTGCAGGTGCATGTCCTGTGCTGAGATCTCCACAGGGACAAGCAAGTACATGCTCTGACAAGGCTGCTCTCCCCTGCTGCTGGGGCATCAGAGGCTGACGGGCCTGTTTCCTGAGCTCTTGGTGTCCTCTGCGGTGGCTTTGGCAATTTACGCTGAAATATTCCCGTGATTAGACTCCACAGCATGTGTTTAAGACAGACTGATCTTTAACTCAGTCTTTGTGTCTGATTTGTGCACTTTGTAGGATTCTGAAGTGTTATTTATAACTTTTCACGCTAACTTTTAATGATAAGAGCATAAAAGCTTTTTGACTATTATGCACTAAGTTTTATTATAATCACTGTTAATAATCCTATAATAGAAACTAATTTTCATCAAGGTTTGATTCACATTTCATAGATGTCTATGGCAACTGCTGAAATGTCACGTTGCCTTCACAAAACTCGAGTACCTGCTCTGCTTAATGAGGGGCCATCAGCTGCAGCACAGCTTCAGCGTGACAGAGTTTTCTGAGGGAGCCCAAGGGCTGGGAGAAGAGTGGTGGCTTCGGTGGGGCTGTTGCCGCTGCAGCCGTGGGAGAAAAGCCATATTATGGTGGTGAAGAAGTGCTCTTACAAGCCAGGAAGTAATTCTTCACCAGTGGCTTCTGTGCCTCTAATGTGGAGATGATTTTGGCTTATTCTGTAGGATAGGCCAGTGGAAGTTCCTGGGAAATTTGTGGGATAAAATCATGGTAGACATGGAAAAAGTAGAGGACCCATTTCTTTATGTATTTCAATGCTTCTTATAATGGCTAATTTTGAAGCTGCGAAGATATTTAAAATGTTGGAATTATTCCTAATGGAAATAAACTAACAAGAGAAATATCCAAAGGGGCACAAAAAATCTTCTACTTGGCATTTTTAACACGCTTGTACTCAAGTAAACATTAAGTCAATTCAATTTAGTCCTAATATATTTGTTTTCACTTTCTTTAGGAGAACACCCCCCCAGGGACAGATGTACTTGGATAACAAAGATGACAGTACAATTTCTAGACGACAAGAGATGGAGCTGAATCAGACATCTTTACATCAAACCAGTTTATCTGCAAAGGTGGCAACCAAACCAGTGACCAGAAGTTGCAATGAGCTGCGGCTATTAAAAGAGTATCATGGCATGGTAGTGAGTCTTGGAGAGCCACAGACCCTCTGTGAAAAACCAGCAATAGGGGAGGATGGCTGCATTGCTCTGGGAAAGGATTTCACTCCTGTCCCCATGCAGGGAAGGTAAGAGGACAAAAAGAATATTTTTTTTTCTCCTAAGCCAAATTAATTTTTATTTCCTTGCAGAGTAGATCTGTATGTTCATTAAATGAATGTTATTTCTCCCACCCACATAGAGAACAGGAAGCTTAATGGGACATAAGAGCAGATTAATTGCCATGGAGGGGTCATGGATCACCAGATTTCTGAACTAATCTCAGCTTTAATAGCAGCCATGGGCCAGTTTTGCTGTGCTTTCAAAATCAGACGTGTGGCTTTTCTTCCCTGCTTGTTGTCACAAAACACAGGGATAAAGCAGTTTTCATGTCTCATCCCTCATCTCTTTCAGAAAAATGTATCATAAGACCACAAACTGAATCACTATGGCTAAGACAGGGAACACTAAAATGACACTAATAATGTAACTGTAGCAGTTGACACACCACATGTTAAGTGTACAAAGGAGCGTGTGCTGCTTGTGTATCCTCCCCTGCATCAGGAAAGGTGCAGATTTGGGGGTGAGCATGCTAGTTTTTTCTGATGCAACAGATACAACAACAGCAATTCTATTTATAAGCATTTAGAAATATTTTATAGAATCTAAAATATTGCAGGCGGCTTTTTATACCTTTTTTATTCACTTGTTCATTTTGTTAAACCCCTCTGGTAGCAGGATGGGGCAAGCTTTGCACCAGCAGCAACCATAGCGAGTGGAAGGCAGCCACAGTGAGCTGTCAGCATTTTCGGGTAGTTTTGAGTATTTGTAGAGGTGACTTGGCAGATCCCTAACACTTCTCCTATGAAGACAGGCTGAGAGAGTTGGGGTTGTTCAGCCTGGAGAAGGTTCAGGGGAGACCTTATTGCAGCCTTCCAGTATCTGAAGGGGGCCTATAAAAAGGCTGGGGAGGGACTTTTTACCAAGGCCTGTAGCAATAGGATGAGGGGTAATGGGTTCAAACTGGAAGAGGGTAGATTTAGATTGGAAATTAGAAGGAAATTCTTAACCCTGAGGGCAGTGAGACACTGGAACAGGTTGCCTGGGGAAGCTGTGGATGCTCAATCCCTCAATGTGTTCAAGGCCAGGTTGGATGGGGGCCTTGAGCAACCTGGTCTAGTGGGAGGTGTCCCTGCCATGGCAGGGGGGTTGGAACTAGTTGATCTTTGAGGTCCTTTCCAACCCAAATCATTCTATGATCCTATGATAAAGTGAGAGCAATGCTGTACCTAATCCAAGGTCTTGGTCTGCATTAAGCAAGATGGCTCAATCTGTAGTGGTGAAGTAGAGTGCCAGCACAATTTCCAGAACATTCTTGTTGCACTGCTACAAATCAGGAAAAAACAGAGTGGATTTCAAAGCAGTTTAATGTTTAAGTCAGACATTTTTTAAACTGATTAAGATTAAATAAACATAAAAGTACAATTTATTTAATTATGTAATCAAAGTGGATCAGAAATGTAACGTAGGTGAGAATCCCGGGTCTTGCCTGTAGTCAGCTAGACTTTTCATCCAAAGAATAGAATTTTCCTTTTATTTTTCTCTCTCTCCTTCCCTCCCTCCTCTTCATGTTGTTCTCTGCAGTTGTTCATGTCAGATGGAAGGTGAAATCCTGGGGGCTTTCCAGAGTTCTGGGCATGCTGGTCACATCCCTGCATTACTGAGCAGGGCTGAAGTCTGTCCCATACCCATGCATCTCGGTTAGAAGAACATAGGCTTATACTGGGAGGCAAAGGGGTTTGAGGCATTTTGATAATTTCCCTGATCTAAGCAAGGGTAAGACAGGCTAGCTGGATGAGCTTTGCTGCACTTGTTACTTATCTACAGCATAGTTGTGTCCTGTAAGTTCAGCAAACCAAGTGAAAGTTTTACATGAATCTGAAAGTATTTCCATTAGAATGAGAATTTGAAATCATTATAGCTATGCTTTCCAAATATTAAAAAAAAAGAATGAAATTGACAGCTTGACCACAAAAGCCATATAAATCCTTTAGAAATTATTTTTTGGAGTATTTGAGGATTTGTTGTGTTGACTAAGAGTTTTACTGACAGAATCAAATCTTGTAAAAGTTCTTCAGTTCATCATGTGGCAGGGGTGAGTTAATGTCATGTTTTGGAAGAGCATGCTAAGTGCAATGTATATGTGAGAATGGGAGGGAGGCAAGGGAAGGGAAGGACTGGTGCATCTGGAGACAAGATTTTTCTTTTGTGAATTCACATATATGTCTTGCGACATGTGTGCTTTCCAGTGCTATTTGCTGTCCCATTAACTAACCTGGCACAGGAACAAAAACCACGATTGTGTTCTTATGGACCAACTCTCACTTTTGTGGCTAAACTTCTTCATGTTGTTTTCCAATGGGTGATAGGAATTTGTGTACTGGCAGTACGTGACTTACTGTGAACTTATGAGCCACAGTTTAGAAATCATGGTCATAGATGCCAGAGATGAAACATACTAAATCATGGGGGAGCCCACCTTTCTGCAAGTGCAGGCAGTAGCTCCAGGACTTTTAATAACACTATTTTCCTGTTGAGTAAACTGTAGTCACTGTGCGTGATTTAGGAGTAGATGTACCATTAAAGAGCCATCCCCATGCACCCTTACAGACAAATGTATATCTAATCTTCTATAGCAATATATTAGGGCTCAGGAAAGGGATCTCCTGAAATTTCTTCTTGTTGATCTTTACCTCTCTTGCTCCTCAAATATTGATTTCTTTTGCAGAGTTCAATCTTATCTAGCTCTTCTTAGCATGTATTTTAGCCAATTTACATTAGATACAGTTAAAATACTGATGTGATCTGTGCAACCCCTCTAGTAGGAGTAATTACCCTTGAATCATTTGGACTACTCGAATGCAGATAAAAACATGGTTAAACCTTTGCAGAGTCATAAGTTGTTTGATTAGTTTCATTAGAGTGAGAATTAGCTTTTAATGTAAATTGTTCTTTTGCTTGCAAAGAAGACTACTAATGATTAAAAAACAGAGGAGACCAAATCCTTTTTTTTTTTTTTTCCCCCATAAAGAGGTTCACTAAATTAGCATGTCTGTATGGCTTGTTTTAATGAATCTCAACTTAAATTGTTGAATTATCTTTCAAGGATAAGATTCCTATGTTCTCTAAATTGTTCAAATGTATGCTGAGACAAGACTTTCCAAAGAATCTATTTAACAGAACAAGGGATTTATCTCAGTTGCTAAAATTACCTTTAAGAAAGTGTTCATGACTTAAGTGAGGCCCCTTTCCCAGGGACATAGATGTTCACCCTATTCTGGGCTGAACATTTCCATTTGACTGCAGCACAATCCTGTAGGTATTTTGTGGTCAGTGTGAGTATTGTCTTGGGCTACCAGCCTGTTGAAATGCCTTCTCACTTACTCTGTGTATTGAAAACCAGTACTTTCTGACTCCAGCTTTTATTGCATTGCCTTAGGCTCTCTGAGCTCTTGTAAAAAGGTCTTGGACCATCCATTGTGTCTCTCCAGAGCATCCTTCCCCCCTGAAATAAGCCTGTCTACCTTCTTGTGAGCAACATACTTCCTTCAGTCTCACTCACTGTGGGAAATGCAGGCATGCCACTCTGATGTGGATTATGAATCAGCTCCAGTGGTGTTCAGCAGGAATTCATCTGACCTAGTTGTATGTTTACACTGAACTGTGGTGTAGTTTGGCCTATTGGAAATAAAGGTTTTAAGGTATGTGAATGGCAGCGAAGTCTGGATTTTGATTTTGTACTTCTCTAACTCTCCTCAGCCTTTAAAAAATGGATTGACCAGGCTCTTTTTCATTATGGTTACATGAAAGTGGCTTTTGAAGTCTACAGTCTGTTAGTCCAAACTACCTTTCTGAACCTCTTACCCTGGAGGAAGATTTTATGTGGCTCTGTGGTCAGCCCTTACATCTTCAAAAGCACAGGCTACTTCCTTGCATTGCATCTCTTTATGTATGGGATGTGGCCACAAAAATGGCCCATTGGTTACTTTGGTCTCATTATCATCAGTGCTACTTCCATGGTAAAAGCATGGCTTTATATCAACCAAATCTGAAATCCTCCTTTGTGATCCACAGGAAAGGAGTGGAGTCAGCTGTTTTCATCTTAGGAATTAGTAAGCCTCAAAGGTCATCTGTAGAAATGAGATGAATAGTAATTCTTAATCCCATGTAACCTATTACTTTGTGTCACTATTTAAAACCATATTACTGAAAAAAGAAGGGCATTCATTGGAATATAGAAGTAATGGAAGGTAGTGGGAGAGGGAAGTAATAGAGTAACCAGACCCTGTGATATTCATTTCATATTGCCTCTTGATCGCTTTCTTTCTTTGGTGTAATTGCTAGTTGTACCTCCTTTAGGTGGTTAGATAATAACACTATCATCTTAGGAAAAGAAAAAAAAAGGTTGTCAGTTGTGCACTTGTTATGTCATAAACTTTCACAAGAAATTAGACTGTGAAAGCAAGGTGATGATACCAAGCTCTAGCGTTACTCTGCTGAAGTTATATTTGGCCTTGGAATTTGTTGGTCTTTTAATATAATAGCCCTTGGAAGATTTTTTTTCTTTAATCTTTGTGCCTCATTAAGAAGATTCATCTCTGGGATAATAAAAAATAATCTCTTTTTTTGAATCTGGTTGAATTTGTATTTCATCAAGCAAAACTATTTCTCTCAGCATTTCTCCTATCCCTCAGTTTCACTTACATAATGCTCACTTATGTAAGAAAAAGTGAAAACAATCAACCAAATCCAACTGTTCCTTTACCCTGCATCTGTGGCCCCAGGATCACTCGGGAGATTGGTTTGCAATAACAAGGTCAGTGAGTTAAAAATGTCGAATCCTCAGT
The DNA here is from genome assembly GCA_013401335.1 of Brachypteracias leptosomus. Classification (NCBI taxonomy): domain Eukaryota; kingdom Metazoa; phylum Chordata; class Aves; order Coraciiformes; family Brachypteraciidae; genus Brachypteracias; species Brachypteracias leptosomus. The sequence goes on from VYZX01021890.1 coordinate 75,023, forward strand.
TTGCAGCAATACAATAGAAAGATTACAATTGTATTTCCTGTTAGTTGGATAAGCTGGGAGAAGATAAGCTATTGTACAGAGAAAGTCAATATGAAAGTGAAGTTATGTCTTTAGCAGGGGGGTATTACAAATCTCAATTCTGATTTTTAATTATGTTGATATATTACTACTTTTAAAGGACATTTATGAGACTTCGAATTAGATGTCAATAAGACATGGTTACTGTCTAAATAAGTAAAATTTATGTGGCAATTTAAAAGCTTCAGTTGGGAGGAAAAAAACTGAGGAAAAAACTCCCTAAAAAACCCACAACATTCAAAACACATCTTTGTGTGTGTGTCCTAGGACTAATTTTGATCTTTGACTATTAGAGTAAAATGGGATCATCTTCTGCTGAACAGTCAAAGAGGGAAAGCGGTCATTTTCACATCATAATTACATGTTTGTGTAGGAATCATTCTGATTTTTCATGTCAATCACACAAACATTTGAGGAGAGTCCAGGACAGATAAATGACTTCACAGCAAACCACCACATTCATCATTCTCATGTGGCTACTTGTGATCTTGCTTGCTGCCTGGATGGTGACACTTTTGGCTTTCTTTCCATTTCTTTTCTGTAAGCGGATGCTTCTGAGTTTTGATTCCCTGTGAAGATCTTTAAATGCTGCGACACTGCAGCTAAATAATATTAAAGAGGTTTTAAAGTTATGACTTTACCCCTTAATGAAACATAAACAGACATCACTCATTATAAATTTCCCCGTGTTCAGAGTTATTTAATTTCTCTGTTGCTGTTTACTATTCATCATCTCAGTGCTTATTTCTTATAATTATTCACAGTATCTCAGATTGGTCATGTACTATAATTTCTGTTCCGTTATCAGCACATTGAAGCCATAACACTCCCACGTAGCCACTCAAATGGTTTTTGATCCTGACAAGACATCTTGGTAAACAAAAATCCACCACTGTTAGTTTTTGTTTCTAAGTGCTCTTAAGAAAGAATTAACTGTTTCACAGTTTTCCAACTGTCATTCTAGAAACTGAACTCAGCACTCAGTGAAAAACTTGCGGTATACCAACCTCCAAAGATCAAATGTTTCAATTGAGTCTGTGTGACATTGCACAAAACTATTGAATTTTGCAAGCAGCTGCTCTCTTCCTAATGGTTAATAATATGGTTATGTGGGGTTCATCTTCATCAGACCTCTTAGGCCAATTGTGGAAAGATGCCAGTAACATACAAGCTTCAATCCTCTTTGGGGCTGGACAGCTGTTTCCTCATGTAAACCTCTGTTTAAACAGGGGAAGGCTTTTGATGTCCGCAATGATTTTTTGATATGATAAGGTTGAAGGGTTAAGCCAACCAGACAGTCAGACTTTGGAAAGAAATATGTTGTTCAGGGGCAGTCACAGTTGAGCAGGAGGGCATGCATGGGGCTTAAATAGCTGATGTGAGGAGTAGCTATGCATGTAAGATGAAGCAAATAACTCAGTAGTTCAGTATCCATCATGAAGCTTTTTCTTTGAAAAACTGCTCTTTGTTCCTTGCTGATGTGCCTGTGTGTGAGTGGCAGCTCTGACATACTGAACAATTGGTGGGAATAAGAACTTTGCACTAGCAAGTGTTCAAATGATATTAAGAATTTAGTTTTGTCTCCAATTTTCTACCATGTAGATGTGCAAAAGATTTATGTGAGGAAGAACTGTTGAGTCTTTCGTGACAGTGACTGGGGAGAAGGAAAATAAAATGTTGGAAATCCACAGCCTTTACACATATTGCTGCAACAGCTGGACATGAAGATGGGCAATCACTGCAGCACTATTGTTGAGCAGCGAATGGTTTGCATGATAACATGACAACTTTTTCATAGGCCTAGGTCCTGTGATTGAAGGGCAGAACAAGAAGAAACCTGAAAGTGCAGACAAAAATAGTTGAGAAACAATGATAAGACAAGGGGTAATGGGTACAAACTGGAACACAGGAGGTTCCACTTAAATATGAGAAGAAACTTCTTCTCAGTGAGGGTAACAGGACACTGGAACAGGCTGCCCGGGGAGGTTGTGGAGTCTCCTTCTCTGGAGATATTCAAAACCCGCCTGGACGCCTTCCTGTGTAACCTCATCTAGGTGTTCCTGCTCCGGCAGGGGGATTGGACTAGATGATCTTTTGAGGTCCCTTCCAATCCCTGACATTCTGTGATTCTGTGATTATGTGAAGGGACTCACAGAGAGGAACCTGGTATTTGACAGTAAGTTTGGACCGTTTAGCTTTAAGGCTTGAACCTCATTGAGCTTGAGGAAGGGCAGGAGCCCATGAACTTTGTAGAGCATAGGAGAAGAGAGCCCAGGATAAAACCTCCTAACGCTACTCAAAGCTGCAGCTAACAAAAGAGTATGAAACTGTCTGTTCCAAACCTTGAAGCAAGGCAGCTAGGTCAACAGCATTCCTTGCTTACCCTGAATATCTTGCACCAGTGAGTATTTATGGCTTGATTTTCCAAATGAAAATAAGACGTGGTAACAAGATAAAGACATGGTAACAAGATAAAGACATGGTAACAAGATAAAACCATGGAAGGCCACCATCCCTCAGAAAAGAAAACAATCCTTTCTTTCCTCCCTTTCCTCCCTTTCCTTCCACCCCTTTTTTCATAGCTTACTGATAGGATCAGATGTTTTAGAGCATAGTTCTGCTTGGTGATAGAAATGTGTTTCAGTCTGCCCAATACATTAAATGTCTCTCCCATTAGAATTAATTAGCATCAGAGTGGTTTGTCCTCTTGTGTTAGAAGCACTGGAAATCATTCCTCAATCACAGCAAAAATTTTCAGGATAGTGGTGGTCATACATTTAAGAACCAAAGTTCATGTTAAATTGAATGTAGTTGATGGAAAAATAGATAATGCAGATGGAAGAAATTAGCCAGTGAATTAAAAAAAAAAAAAATAGGGTCACAATCTATAGTCTGGCAAATCGTATGGCTTTTTAAAACCTGCTGTTCATAAGGAGCTCAAGTGATTTACTCTCTGAAATACAGTAAAAGCTGATAAATGAGTCACCAAAATGCTAACAGACAGATTCAGTGCTATCAAGTCTCTGCTTGATAGGTACTAATGGAACTGCAAGGGCAACCTGAAATAATTGTGCTAATGGACCAGCAGAAGTCAGAGACCACACAGAGCTCTGTCCACAGCAGTTCTGAGCTAAGTAAAGGACAGCACTGTGAGCTGGAGACAGGTCTGTCAGAACCAGGGGAGTTCTGAGATAATGAACTTGGGTTTGTTCTTTTTTCCTTTGCACATTTTTATATGATTTCTTTCGGGCAGGGTGAAATAGAAAACAGATTGGCAGTTACAGCAACTCACACTTTTCCAAAGTGCAGCAGAAGATACTGACTCAGTACTGTCTGTGAATTAGCATTATTCAGAAGCAACTGTGAAAGGCTGAAGGTTTTTCTCAGACTTTCTGAGCTACTCCCTTTTTTGTGCTAGCCAGTAAGGACGGGAAACAGAGTCCATCTGCCATTCACTCCCTGGTATCCTTGAGCAGCGTTTCTATAAGGACTCCTTTGCCTGAAGTGAAGCTCTGGCAAAGCACTTATCTCAAATGACCCTGCTGGCAGTTGTATTGAACTGGTATGTCTGGCAGGGCATTGCACTTGCTGTTTGAGGAGGAAGTGTTCTGCTATTGATGAATTTATTGTAAGAAGTCTAATCTTAGATACAATACTTCCTTGAATAAGGTAGGTAAATATTTTGCCGTGACTTTTCCTCCTACTCTTGTGATCTTACGTAATTTATTTTGTTTGCCACTGAGAAAATATAAAAGTAAAAGCAGCTTCAAATATTCTTTTGTCTCTAATCTTTCTAGCAGTAATAGGAGCAACTCTACCTCCTCAGCCATGTGAATGACATGTGAGCTGCAATCCTCTTTAGGAGTCTATTGACAGCTGGTTCACCATGTAAACCTCTTACAGTGAAAAGCATGAACCTCATTTAGTGAATCTGTCTGATAAAAGTCAGAGTAAACCCAGAATGGAGGGTAACAAGGAATGCACTTATGTTTTTCTCTGATATGTCTTTAATTGTGTAAAAAACCCTAGCAGGGATATGTTGTAACATTATATAAAAAAATACACAATTTTTTGCATCCATTGAAAGCACATGGTTTCTTTGCCAAGCTGCTCTGTGCTGTGTTGTGCCTCCCAGTGCTTTCCAGTGTAGGCCAACAAGAGCAAATGTTTGGTGCAGAAGTGGTCCAGTGGAATTTGTGCATTTTAGACATTGTTTTTCACTCGTGTCTACCTGGCATCCTGTAGTCTGTGCCCCAAAATAAGCTAAGCTAGAACTGTAAGGAATAGTGATGTTTGTGAAGAAAATTTTGAAAGTCAGTGTGTGGAAAACGGTTATTTTTAACCACAAATAAAATGACAACAAGTGCCCATTGCAACCTTTTCATAGTTGTATGATAGTATTGAAGAGGATTATAGGGCCAGAAATATTTCAACTAGCCTATTTTGACAGAAGACAGACTGTCTGTGGCAGTAAAGAATGATAGATTGTCATAAGGGTTTGTATGTATAAGTGTTGTGCTAATCATAGTTTTGAACCTGTAGATTTGTCAACAAAAGTTGAAAGAACTCCACTGATGTCATTAGACCTGTCATGATCTCCTTCAGCTGCAAATTTGATGCTTTTGAAGCAGAACACACAAGAACTCCATGTCAAAAGCAGTTAACAAATGTACCAATTTATTTACAATTTAGAGTATGATTGATCATTCAATTTTCTGGATATGCCAATCCATCAAATGTTTAAAGCTCAAGCAGGCAGAATGGAGAAAACAGAATTCTTAGTCTTCATAGTTCTGAAACACTATATGAATTTGGGGAGATTTAGGTCATACATAAAATCCTTTGAGAAGTCAAAATTAAGTACTGACACCAGTTTCCTTTTATGCAATGGAATTTATTTACTTGTATGCAGAATTAATCATCAAGATCCTACTGGTGTTGCATATGTATCTCTTCAGGGATGAGGTCTTCATGGTATCATGCTCTACATCACATTTAGTCTTCATTAACAAGAAAGTTGCAAGTAGGAGCATACCTTGTCCTATTGAGGTTACAGTGTTTTACCACTATATAAACTGGATTAATACTGCAGAGCTGAGACTGTAACCATATCTCTGGCAATGAAGAAACAATGTCAATGGAGTCCATCCTTCCTCTCTAAACCAATGGTCTTTTTAAAATTTAATATGTCTAAATACATTTGTTATAAGTTAAAATCTATTCTTTTAGCTCTGCCATGTGTCATGATATTTTTTTCTTTCCAGCCCACACTTTCACCTAATGCTTCTGGAGGAGATAATTCCTGAAACTTTAGTTCTTCCACTCATTAGCTTTCACATTGCATAACCTCAAAATAGTACAACACTATTTTTTTTCTCTGTGACAATGTGCAATGGACTTCTGCTTCTTATAAACTTTGTTCTTTTTGTTTGGTTTGTTTTTTTTTTAAAACATTTATTTGTAATTTTAACCTACTTCTAAGTGCCATGACTCCAATGTGATTCCATTACCTGAGCTTTAAGGTTGTTATTTTTGTGTAGAGGAACAATCATGACTCTATGTTGATTCTTGAAGTGCAGTACAGCTACCTCTTCGTTAAATTTTAAGAACAACGTCTAGTTTGGGGCATTTTAGTTACTTCATTTAGCGCTCTGCTGCCTAGAGTATCCATTTACCTTTTTCCTTTGTATTTCCATATTGTCAGAGTATCCTGTGTTTTCCTGCTATGTCACACTCTACAGATAATTTCTTTTTGCCAACTGTCTGTGCAGGCTGTATTAAAAAGGCATTTGTTAGTGCAGTGGCTGTTTATCTCTGCAACAGTTTCTGAAGATATTTTATTCAAAAGATATATGTGAGAAGCTGTGTTTTGTTAGCACTATACTTTATCCTGTGTTCAGGCATCTGATGTGTATTTCAAGCTTCTCTTATTTGGAGTTACTGTTGATTCAAGAGCACTACATCTTTTTGATCTGTTTGAGTTTATAGTCAAATAGCTGCTTAACTGTCTGGTCCAACAAAGGACAAGCTTTGTTCTTTTTTGATTAAAAGCCTGTTTTTTTGTGCTTTCAAAAATGCAAACCAGTGTTTTTGATTGAAAATTAATAGAATATTCAGGTGCTGTATCTGCCTGAAGAAACAAAGCACTTGTAAACTTTCTTCTGTCTTTAGCTGTCTGAATTAGTTGTGCTCCACAGCATCTTTACCAGGGTGGGACCACTAACAATCCTTCTCCTCAATTCTTCTGCTTTTGGAAACAGACATATCTGTCTTGCTTCTTTAATGGGGTTCATTTACAGGACCTACTGTTTTTTTTTCCTCAGTCTCTTTGTATAGCAGCTTGGAGCCTTCTGCCTTAACAAAGGGAAAAAGACAGAACGGAGCTGATGAGAATTGGCTGCCATGTCAGCATGGGGTTTCCCCTCTTCTGTAGATAATCTCTTGCTGGTTTTGAAGTTAGCAGCACTGACACTTTTCTCTTTTCTTTAGGAACACAGAATGAAGATTTGTTTGTGTAACCTCTTGTCTGGATGGCCAGAAATTTTCATGCGTATATGAAGACTTATTGTCCATATGGCTACTGCAAAGAATCCTATCTTTTTTTTTATTGATTAGTGTCCAGAATTTGTTTAGATTTGGGACGGTGCTGATTTTTAGGACATGCATGGCAAATATTATGGCATTTCTCATCAAGAACATGTTATATCAGGAGCAAGATGAAAGGAAATAATTTCTGTGAGACTGGAGTAACCAAAGTGTCACTCTGTATAGGACGAAAGGGAATGCAGTGTCTGAGAAGAAGGTCTGGCATCTGTGTTACTAGGAAGGAAGATGTGCATCATTGCTGTCAAGAAATATGACGTAGAGTTAGATTGTGGAACAAAGCCATCTACCATGTAGGAAAAGGAATTTCCTCCTGAACCCTGAGATGTATGATTTTTTAAATTGTTTTTTTTTTTTTTTTTCACTTCTCTGTACAGAGGAGTATGTTCTTACCTGGAGAAGGATTACAGCTTAAATCAGGAAGAAGGGAAGCTGACATGACATCATTATTCTTTGTTTTTGTGATCAGTTTCCCCACTTGGGAGGAGACTTGCTGAATATAATTTGAGTGCTACTCTGCATGAGACATGGAGTTTCTGAGTTTCTTTGGACTGCTTTCTTTAAATCTCAGTTGAATGTGTTTCTGGACTCAGATCTTATGTTTCAAATTCATGTCCCATTGGCACTGAATAAAAAAAATCTGTGCTTGAAAGCTGCTTGTTAACATAAATTAGATAGCTCCTTGTCTGACTTTAAAGCCTTGAGGTACCTATAGGTATCTGAGGTCTTTCAAGGCAGAAAATTCCAACACTATGGAATGAGTTTCCTGAGGCTTCTAAACTGCATATGTTAACATATTACAGTGATCATAGTGAAGGGCCACTGCAGGAAAGAGCATCATCTTTGTGAGATAAAAATGCATTTATTCTTGAATAATTTCACTGAATATTCATAGAATCATAGAATCATAGAATGTTTTAGGCTGGAAGGCACCTCTAGAGGTCGTCTTGTCCAACCTCCCTACACAAGCAGGGACATCTCTACCTAGGTCAGGCCGCTCAGAGCCCCATCAAGCCTGACCTTGAATGACTCCAGGGATGGGGCCTCCACCACCTCTCTGGGCAGCCCACTCCAGTGATCCCATCACCCTCATGTTAAAGAACTTTTTTCTAATATCCACTCTAAATCTATCCTTTCC
>VYZX01021890.1:83029-109278 GCA_013401335.1 Brachypteracias leptosomus
AAAGGCCTTGCAGAAGTCCAGGTAGATGACATCCATAGGTCTACCCTTGTTGACTGATGCAGTCACTTTATTGTAGAAGGCCATGAGGTTGGTCAGGCAGGACTTGCCCCTAGTAAAGCCATGCTGACTACCTAGGATTACGTCCCTCCAAATTAATTTCTCCAAATATAAGAGCAAATACTTTATTATTATTATCAGCTACCTTTTTATTGTGTTATGTTTCTTTAATTTTTCTTTGGGATTTTCAGTGCTTTACATTTTTTTGTCTCTCATACAGCTTGAGGTGAAATGCAGTGACCAGTGATGTGGATGTACTCTTGTTAGGAAGTTATGAGGAAATCATATTTGGAAGGAATTGTTGATAGTTCTTTGCATTCCTAATCAATGCTGAATAACTATTTTGGTGAAAAGTCTTCTGTACAAAAAAGAGATTTCTTCTAAAAGCAGATAAAAAGTACTCTCAAAAAAGTACTTTTTGGTACACTGTAATATAGACATTGTTAGTGTGAGGCTTATACATTATTTCGGAAAGAAATTTTTCTGTTATCTCAAGGTTAATTCTCCATGTTTCTTGCATAGTCAAGAGGGACTGGGAGGATAAAAATAATTTGAAGAGATCTCTTTCTTGCCAGTGACTATAACTATCCTAGACCAGACTTTGATGGCAAATTTATATGAATAACCTCAATGTTTTAAGCTCAGCCAGACCCTGAAAATGAATTCTTAGGACCTCCTTAATAATTAAAATAATTATAAAAAAAAAAGGGGGCAACTTCCATTATAGCAAAAAAATACACATTATTTTTTCAACCTAATAGTGTTATTTCAGTATATCACAGCTATATCTCCCCTTACAAATTATTTATCTTAAAATTTGACTACTGTTTCTTCTCTGTCTACTCTGAGCACTGTCTCATGCTCTAACTTTAGAGCAAATTTTAGCATTTTTGCTAGGTCCAGTCCACTGAGATCAGGATCTACATAAAGGCCATATTAGTTTTCTTAGCTATATTACAACATCTCATGAGAGTTGGGCTATTTACCAGCTATGACGGTTCTTGAGTTTGCTTTGTTTCATTTTATTGTGATCAAAAGACAAAGTCCAAGCAAGCTTATGACAGTTTGGATCCATCATAAGATTTTTTAACATAAAGCTTAATTTGATGACAACTTGAATTTTGTGGTGGCCTGCTGCTTGGCTTACCTTCTTTCTTTAACATCTCTCCAGGCACAGAAATCAGCCACATTTTTTCATGTTGTTAGTGAGCTATTTGTACTTTTTTTTTTTTAAAACTCTAAGCAATGGAGACACTGTTTTTAGTGATAAAGTTACTTTTTTCTCTAAAAGTTGCAGTTATGAATAATGTTATCTCCAAATTCTTGAAATGAAAGATATGGAACCACAATTTTAAAATAAATATTTAAAAAGGAAGAAAAACAGCTTCTTCATGACTTCATCTTTAAGTATAGCTCACTAATTACTCTTTTCAATCTCTAAAACTGGGGTGAGTGGCATAAGAGTATATTATAAGTCTATGCAAGGCCAGAAGCATAATTACATGTGACAGTTTGTCAGTGCATTGCTTGGATTAAGGAAAATTATATCAAAATAATCCCATCTAATCATTGTGTAGGAAAGTGTTCTCTCATCTGGGAAGTGATCGATGGTCTTCTTTTAATAGTGCTTCCTTTTCTTGTATCATCTTAAATTCAGCTAGTCTGAAAATGAATCTTCATGCTTCAACATATATTTTCCCAGACTTTTGTGACCTCAAGATCACATCACTGCGATGCTTGAAGAATACTCTTCTCTTGAGATGGTCACATCATCCAGTTGCTTCTCAGCCCTTTGTGTTTCCATCATCCAAATACCCCATATTGCATCTTGAAGAGAGTCTGGTGAGACATAAACTTAAAACATGAAATTGTGACCACTTCCCTGACTTTTGAGATTCTTGGAAATGCTTCACAGACTACAAAAAAAGTGCCAACCCCCTTTTACTTGTCATAAATTCAGGCAGCATCACAGCTGGTTAAGCTAAAAGCCCATCAAGAACACTGAAAAGAAATGCTGGCATTTAAAAGCCAAGCTTGCAGAATATGCCAAAGTATTACAAGTGCAGCCATGCTTAAAGTGTTGCTGATAAATTGCTTCCCTATAGCAGATTCATTTTTCAGTGTGCCCTGCAGCATTTGAGAATAATACTCTGAACAGGTTATCTGTGTAATCCGTAGAGAACCCAGGGTTTTGGGATTTGGACAGCTACCAATACTGGCTACTGCTGCCTATTTCAAATTTTCAGCTTGCTGGCAGTCGCCAACAGCTAAACTGTTCTGGCAGCACGTGCTTCTGAAATGTATTTTCTCCTTCAGACTGTCTGAAGGTTTTTGCATGCTCTTTCTTGTAGCTTTCTAATTTTCTTTGCTGAAGCAGAAAATGGAGAGGAGGAAATAACAGTTCCAAATTTTCAGTGCAGCTTCTCAGTCCTTCAAAGGGTAGGCTTTTTGGACCAGCCCCAGCACCGTGGCCCCACTGGATAGTTAAGATCATCTGGTCTGCCTAGGTCCCCCTTCCCATCCCTTGCTGAGTGCAATGGGACAAGGCCTAGTTGGGGAGGTCATGGCCCTACCAGACTTATGGCCACATTCTGCTCCTGGCTCCCTCCTACAGGGCAGCCAGACCTCACTGTGCCCTGACATGGGAGCAGAAAATATGTGGAGAACAGCTTAGTTCTCTTAGGTACAGTCAGAGGAGCTTCAGGGCAGCTTAAGGATTATGTACTTTCTTTTAGCTTCACTCCCTGCAGTGAGGTCCTGGTCTGTTAACCACTCCCCGATGTCTTCTTGATGGAGACTTCCCCTGAAAGAGGCAGGCAAAGACTCCTGAGGAGAAAGAACTTCCAAGTCCTTGAGGTATCTGAAAAATTCTTTTTTTTTTTTTTTTTTGGGAAGTACAATAACCCTACAAAGCTTGATTTGATTTAAACCCAAAAAAACGCCACAGGAAGCCCTCTATTTTCCAAGCTATTTCTGAACTTAAAATTGCCCTACTTCTTAAAATAGTGGAATATTGCACAAATGAAGGGGGAAAATCCACTACTACATACTCTTGAAGGACATGTTCACTCTCCAAATCTGGCAGAAGTGAATGAAGCAAGCACATTGTGTGTGCTCTATATAAGAAACCATTTCTGTCTTCAGAAAGCTCAGCACGCATTTCACTACATCTTTCTTAAGCATGTTCTTTATTTGCCTGGGGTCTTGGCATGGCCGATGCTTCTCAGCATGAGACGAGCTGGCTGTGCCTCTTGCAGTGTCTTGCTGTCAGGTAGTGCCAGCACCAAAGTCCTCTGGGAAGTCCTGTACTGTCCTGTCTAGTAGAAAATGAGAAAAGTCAAAGAGAAAATGAGTCTGTGTTAAGTAATGCTTTCATTGCTAAATTTTTCTGACATCTTAATGGTGCATGCTTTTAAAAGGTCCAGGAGGTTATTTGCTTATTTAGTTGAAGCTGCATAAAGCAGTCACCAGAAAATGTCTGGAGCCTACTTAGAGATGCAAGCTCTGGAGTCTTTGATACTTCTCTTGACTCTTAGTGTATCACTTGACCATACTTCATTTGCAATGGGTAGTCATAACAGTTCCTTCATGATGTGATGCCACTGAGAAGAAGACATGACAGAGGCTTATGTCTCTGTGTGGGCACATATATATCATCGTGTTGATGTATGTGTACAGCTGCTTAGTAGTCAGTAAATGTTTAAAAGCTGAATGCTATGATGTTGGTCAGCACAGTTTGTACCATGTAACCATTGTCCAAAAGTGGACTTTATAAAAAACTGACAAATACTAAATCTGGTGGAAGAATGTGCTTCAAGTGCAAACACTGGTGTAGTGTTTTCTTTGTTGGTTTTTTTTTTTTTTTGGCCGTTGTTGTTTTGGTTTGGTTTTGGGTTTTGTTGTTGTGGGTTTTGTGCATTTGTGTGTGTGTAAAAACCTATCTGTTTTCTAATTTCTTTCTACATTGTGCTTCTTTAAAGTTATGATTAGAATAATTAGTACAATACATATGATTTGTATAAATGTTCTCTCTTCAGGGAAGATGATGCTTCTGAAATTAGGCTTTAGCCTGTAAGAATGTAGAAATGATAAATTAAAGTCTTACTGTTGTTGTTGGTCTTCTGCATGATTAATTATCTCTCATATTCGTACTCTGGCCTTCTTCTCTAGGAGACTGCTCAAATTTATATTGTATGTATTATAATCTCTTGTCTTGGTAGTATTCCTGGGCTTTTGTTGAAGAGGCAACCTCACAGTCATAATGATTTTAGTGATTACTAATTCAGGGAAGTGTGCTAACTTTTTTTTCTGAAGAGATATTGTTTAATTTTTTTATATAGTGAAATTTCCAATTAGATATGTTCAAAACTGTTGATGTTCTTGCATAATACATATGTGTCCATATTCACCTCTTCTTCAATTCTGACCAAATCCTTTCCATTAAAGTGGGAATTATTGCTTTTTGTTGTCATAGAAATAGCTCTTTTACCAATAGTTGTGTGCATGATGTAGCATATGGCAGATGAAGCATTATATTAGTTGATGTTGAAAATGTATGCTTTTTATTATAGTGAGTGGATTCCTTAATGCATTGTGTGGCATGATTAATCTTGTTGATACAAGGCTAAATAATAGGTTCCAGCCAAATCTAGTTATCATTTTAAATATTTCCCAGCTAATGAGGATGAGTATAGTCTTTCCCTTTCTCAGGTTCTTGTAGGATGCTTACTTCTTTTGGTGTCCTCTGCTGTGTTGTATTTGGGATTGAAAGACTGCTTACTGCTGAACAATAGTTCCTACCACAAATTCTCTCTTTTCTTCTCATTTAAAGCGACATGTGTAACATGTTAGGAAATGCCTGCAAATGTGGTCAGGGGGGCATGTCTGGTGCTTAATGGCAGGAATTGAGTTCTCTCTTTGGACATCTGAAGACTTTTGAAGTTATCACCTGCAGGTAATGGGAAACAGCGCTGTGTTGTAGGTGGAACCTGCAGGACTCTTCAACCGCTGACTCAATAACATCTGAGGAGTAATCACTCTGTCAGTGGGAGCAACTGGAATCTCCCATATCTCTTCCTTTTCTCTCCTACTCTCCCTGTACCTCTCCATGTGGCTGGGAAGGCAAGAGAAGCCTCCTTCTTCTTAACCTGCTCAAGTGAGTGTAGGAGACTGAGGTCATATCTCTGCTTGTACAGCTGTAGAGAAGTACAAATTGCTACCAAAAGAGTGTGAACCCTGCTCGTCTGTGGAGCAGTGGCACAGCCACAGGTTGTGGGTGCTTCTGCAATAGATGCCTGGGACTTGCATTTAGACCCTCGTATTTTTTAAAGCTGTGGATGAGATCCTTCTCCAGCTGCTGTCAGGCAACTGGAGCTTCATCTGTGGCTACCTCCATGACTTGGCAGAACCTGCTATATCATCTGGGGTGTGGACAGGCCTCTTACGATGCTGGTTCCTCTTCTGGGTTACTATGGAGACAGTCACAAATTGTAATTGCTTGAAAGATTACCGATGGGGAAGTTTGACTTTGACTGCAAGTAATCAGCTCAGAAAATGCTCTTCCTCGGAACAAACCTATACTCCTGCAGAGAGAGCCAAAATCTGTATGTATGACTGTTGCAGCGGTAACCAAATGGTTAAGAACATAATCTGCTGTTTGAAAGATTGTTCTTAATTAAAAAAAAAAATGCCCATCTGTAGCAAGTGTTAGAATAAATGTGGCCACAGTTGTGGTTGTACAGGAGGCAGGACATGCTCTTCTTTTTCTAATGTCAGTTCTACACAGATCTTTCTGCATGAGTGATGCTTTGTAAGGCTTTGAAGAAGTCCTTGTCAAATACTTTTTTCTATAACTTTTGGGTTTAGTTTTTTCCCATCACTTTTGAATGAAAGGGAAATGAGAATGTTTATTTTTTGTGTGAAGATCTATGTGCATAGCTACATATAAATGCATACATTTGTAAATACAATTATTTCATGTTTCTTCTCATATTTGGTGTATAAAATGCTGCTGATTTTTTAATCTGAACCGTGACAGAAGAACAGTGGACAAAATTGATGTCCAGCTTACCAGCTCCTCACCTCCACATAGTATAAATCCAGGGCAGTCCTCTCATCTTATGAATGGATTTATCCATAATGAGCTAATGAACTGACCTGGTGATCAGCTACTTGGTAAGGTTGCTGAATTACTGAGTAGAGATAGATTGCACTCCATTCTAGCATGTGGGTATAATAAAAGTTTCTAGCTCACAGAATCACAGAATGGTAGGGGTTGGAAGATTTCTGGAGATCATCTAGTCCAATTCCCCTGCTAAAGCAGGTTCACCTAAAGCAAGTTATATAGGTTTGCATCCCAATGGGTTTGGAAACTCTCCAGAGAAGGAGACTCCACAACCTCTCTGGGCAGCCTGTTCCAGTGCTCTGTCACCCTCTAAGTAAAAGATTTTTTCCTTATGTTCAGGTGGAAACTGAACATGGAAGCTCTTTTGATTGGGAAGAAACATACAAGTGTAAATTGATCCTAGGTTTTGAAATGTGTCACACTGATTTATCTTCCTTATTTGCATAGCCAGCCACTTGCAGGACTGCGGAGCAGCAAGAATGATGCAAAGAGGGTTTCTGAGCACTGCAGGCTTGCTCCTCAAATAGCAGGGATTCTTTGGGCCTTCCTAAGGTTTGCTTGTAGATGATCTCTGTTATCTTTTGATGCAGTCAATGATCAAATTGCACCAATAGTGTCTTTGCAGAAATATGAGAGGCACAAAGGGTCTTGCTTTAGGCTTTCTGTTCCAGGGTGACTTTCATTTTTATAATCCATGCTATTTTTTCATGTTATTTTTTCATCATTTCTTCCTAGAGCTTTCAGTCTTCAAGATTCTTTTATGCCCTAATTTGCTTTATTGTTTATATTACTCTCATTCTCTAATTAGAGTAATCACATCACGGGGGAGTTGAGGCTTTTCTGCTTTTTCTCTAATTATTTTTGTTTTGTCAAGCTTGGCTGTTTCCTGCTGCTTATTCATGTCCATGTGTTTTTACTCTCTACAAATTGATATTGTCATGTAATAATTGTTTTCACTTTATCTGAAGACCTTTCCTGTTTTTACTGTGTTGGCCATTCTTGGCAATCTGTGAAGCTCTACACGTCCACTAAAAAGTGCCAAGATCTATACCAACAAGTGGGGATAACAAATGTGCAAAAAGAAAGCAAAGGTGATGTCTTTAAGTAGCCTTCTGGATCCTTCACCTCAGGTTCTATCATTTAAACCACCCTCCACCAAACTTTATCCTCTCTTTCTGTTTGCCATTGCTGTGGTTGCTTTGCCCTTCAGCACTCTGTATACGAGTCACTTACAGTAGTGATGAAGACCTGCTGAGGTGGGGGATTTTCTGTAGATATATTTATGCCTACATAACACAAAGCAATGTTGGTATCAGTCTCTAACAATTAGAAGAAAATGGAATTTTTTGTCAAAACTTTTCTGGTTGCTAATCTCAGATTTTGCACATGTCCTAGGAGGAAAAGAAAGGTAAATGTGGAAAGGTTAATGGTGTGTGCAAAGTGAGGTTAGATCAGAATAGCCTATAGTGCGTATTATTTGGAACCTTTTTTGTAGAATAAGTGGCATCATTTTGTTTAAAAGCAGAAGCAGCTAATTGGTCTTTGCATGAGTTAAATTTCTGAAGGTACAAGTTTAAGGTTGACTATCAGAATTTTTATTAAAACAGTCACCTTTGGAGGCAGGCTTTGAACATGGTAGGATACCAGGATTAGCCAGGAGTATATCAGTAATGCTCAGTTAGCACACACTTAAAGTCCTGATCGTATTTTGGCTATCTTTATGGATAGCTCTAGGTAATCTCCTACATCTAGGCCGTGATAAGATTAGAATAGCACTTGCTTCAAAATACCAGAATTTCTCCTCTTAAAACATCTGTGTGAATGAAATTCTCCTGTTTAAAAAAAGAAGCACTTGGATAGCTTCAGAATATGCAATCATCTCTTCACAGATGAAGTGTCAGTGCCATGTAGCACCTGAATTGTAATCTGTCCAACATTTGACCCAAGGTACTGGATAATTCAGTCTCTCTAACTCATTCATTCTCTTCTGTTGAGAATGAAAAGATGGTGCTTACAGCAGAGTTTGAATGACTGTTGTGGTCCTCAAGGGTGAAGTAACCATATCCAGTTGCTCCACACCTAGCATGGCTTCTTAATGATAACAACACTAAACAAGCAAACTGAAGCATTAACTGGGTGTTTAAATTTTACGAAGTCTGAGTTCATGCATATCTCTACAAATCACCAGAAATTCCACTGTCTTACACTGTGTATTTATAAAGTTAATTACTTTTTTCTGTCTGGGACTGGACTTATATTTAGAAGATTGAATCACCACTCACCTTTGTATATTTATTTAGTTGTCTATGATTTTATAATTTCCCTCACAGTTCACCAAGAGCAGAAGACACTTTAAATTTCCTCTTAGTGGCTCTGAGAGTAATAAGATCTGCATATTGACTGTATATCTAGCAGACTTCTTTGAGACTTTCTGATGGTGGGTGGCTGCAGTTTTGAATGGAATAAATCTAAGCGTGTCTGAATAATGATGGTTTTAATTGGAAATGTCTCTGGAAGAGCCAGGTCTTGGAGAGTGTTTTAAAATGGCTCAATTATTTAATCTCTCCCAGAAGCCTGCCCCAAAGCCATACCTCTGTGATTGGTCTTGATTCTTTTCAGCTTTTTCTTAAGCTTTGGGATTCATACTTTAGCAAAAGGCTTCTTAACAATGCTAAGCTGCAATATGGCAAGAAGTAGCTTACTTTCTGTTAATTATCTGCAGCACCAGGACCAAGACTTGTCAGAATCTGTTTGGAAGAGATTATGTTGCAGGAATGAGGTAGTTGTACTTCAGATAAAGCTTTCATCCCTACTACTAAGGGTGCCGAGGTTGTTGTGGAGATGAGTGGATTTCTGGTGATCCATGTCTCAAATGGCATTTATAGGAAAGAAATTACCCTATTATTTTATGCTTTATGAAGTATATTATGGTGAACTTATATGAATATATGCAACCATTTACCTTAAGATTTTTGCTTCACTAATAATACAGTGCAATGGTTCCACTGTAAATGTAAGTTCATAAAAATATACACATGTGGGTGTGAGTTAGGTCTCTTGCTCTTCTGACATTCAGAGGGAATTCAAATTGACTATTTTAGATGCTGCTTTTAGGATAAGGTAAATTTCTCTTATTTTATGCAGGAGAGTCCCCTATGACTATAAGGAAGTAACCACCATTACTAGTTCAAACTTAACAGACACCTTAATTTAGGTGAACAGCATTCTTAAAGAATATTTAACTAGTTAGACGCACTTGCAGCAAAATGTTCTGTAGAACCATAGTGAATCATTGTACTGCAGACTTAATGTTTTTTTTTTTTTTTCCCCTTCAAAGATATCACTTCAATTTTTCCAAATTATTCAGCTCAAGGTCAAAAAACACTGGCTTTACAGAGAAGACTCCACTACTGAAGGTTTCCTCAGAGGACAATGGGTGAGATACTTTCATTTTACTCAAAGTATTTTTGTGCTAAGCTTTCTTCTCTTTAATTGTACATGTTCTTATATCCTGACACGAAACCTGCTGGGAAATAAAGTGAATGGCAGGGGTTGTGGGCAGAGAATTACTCTGTAGGACCTTGAATTGAAAGAAGAGGCTGTAAATGGGAAAGGGAAGGATGTAAGGTCAGAGGTCAGGGTGGTTATATGCCCAAAGGATAGGCAACAGCAGGTCATGTGCTCTTATTTCCTCCATGTGATTTTACATTAGGTGCACTGAAAGATAGACCAGAGCTATTGAAAGGGTCCTTATAGGGGCTTTACACACCAAATCTGGAGCTACATCTGCCTGGTGCACTTGAATGTCCTGGGCTCTTTGTCCTTGCTCCCCTGTCTACCCAGCTGTGCCACCAGGGGGGAGCTCAGTCTGTACTAAACAAATCTATGAATATTTTCATTAAAATCTCTTACAGTAAACCTAAGGATATGCAATGCCAGTAGCATCTACCACCTGTTGAAATAAACCACTGTTTTGTTTTATTATGTTTACTGAAAATGTGTGACAGGTTTCAGTGCATGGCTCTTCATAATCCAGATTTTACCACAGATGATGATTCATGGGACAACAGCTCTGCAGAATTTGAGCAAAGGTTTCAACTGGGAAATGAAATGACAAGTTTGTCTCGATCTGCTTCTTCTGAGAAATATGAAATCTTGGACAACCTTCATGTCAAGTTCAATTTATCAAAGATGAGGTCTGAATTCAAACATTCATTTATTTCTTTTTCCCTTCTTTTTTTTTAATTTCTGCAGAGACTAGTTTTTAAGTATAGATGTCTTGAAATTTTTTTCTTTTTCTGCAAATAAAAAAATAGCACTTCATATTTAGGCCTTTGATAGTTTATAAATAAATCCTGGTGAAATTAATTACAATCTCTACTTAATGGTCAATAGCCCATTGCTCTTACAAGCACCAACCATAACACCTTTTCTAAATTTGTAATTAAATACCTTCTATATCACTTTTAACATTTCTTTGAAACCATTTCTTAAAAACCCCTTGGTTGATTCCACAGTTTAGCTTTCAGTGTTTGTTGCTTTTATGAAATTCTTCATGTCAATTAAAATAGGCACTTAACTCATCTTTCCATAGTCATTATAGTAGCTTTTCACATACACACAATGCAAAATCTGACTATTTTTCTATCTTTAAGTACATTAATGTATTTCACTCTTTACCTCAAAGTAGTCTTTTGCTTCATTTAGACATGGTGGTACCAATGTGATAAAGGCTTAACTATCTCAGGACATTTTAGCCTGGGATTTAATTAGCAAACCCTTTGATCTTGGAGACTAACTCTCTCTGCCCCTTTCAGAGTTTCAACACTTTACTAGTTTGATTTGGCCTCTGCAAGTAGCTCTGCAGATTTGCATGGAACCCAGCACTGCATGTCCACATCTCTGTGTTGATCTACGGAGCCTTTCCAACGAGAGGTCCGTGCATCTTTTCCTAATTCGCCTGTTGCCTTAGCTCATCACTTCACAATTGTTTTCCTCCTTTCATCATGCATATGGTATTGTGTGGCATGTCGCTCTCCTGCACTGCTGCTGAACAAATGGAGCAGGAGGATTTCAATGGCTGCAATTAGTCCACTATGAGCAGATGTGAAGAAACTTGGCAGGCATCTTTCTTCATGCTTGCTGAAGGCTTTCCCTGGTATTTGATGGAACAAAGGCATCGAGCGGGAGTGTAGAATCCATTGTTTCGAGTACAGCGTAGGTTTATAATCAGGGGAGTAGCACATTTTTCTGGCAGAACTTCCTGTGAAATATTTTCATTGCTATAGCACGGGTTGTACGTAAGAGACCAGCTCCTTGGCTGTTGTAAATCAGCATAACTCTGCTGAGATAACAAATGTAGTTAAACTGCCCAGCATCACTTGCAGATGAGACTAAAAATCATTTGGTTTAGAGAAGGGGATGAAATACTTCCTAGATTTATAATCCATGCATTTCCAACTGAAATAAAAAAACGGGATTGCTATGGAGGCATCTATCAGCATAGGGTTTGGCACAGAGTTTGTGATTGCATCGCTGTGCCAGATTAGTGCTGTAGGAAGAGGCAGATTGCAAACCACGGGTGAGTCAAAGGCTGATCACTTCTCAACTGTAAGCTATTAAAAGTGTTGCTTCTCTAATACAAAATGTCATGAAAACACAGATGGGAGGAAAATTCTACGTGTAATAAAATAACTATTTCCAAAAGCTTTTTTTATTTTATCTTGCCAGCTCCTTTAGATGAGTTGCTGTTTTTTACAGACAAGTGCTTATGAATTTATAAAGGTGTAATTAATGTTTTTTGATTTCGGTTATGTCTTAAAATCAAGTTATTACTGTTTCTTGTTTCAATAATAGTTTGAATTATTATTACTAGAAATGATAATTTTAAAATACAAACAGAAAATATCAAGTACAGTATAGCTAAACCAATCTGGACTAGGCTTTAGTAATTTATAATACAATAAATTCTCAAAAAAATTAGAATAGAACTGTAATGCAGAGATGGGGCGAGCAGAAAAGCAGGATAGAGGATGTATGACTAAGCTGGCGCTAGGTATTTTCCATAAATCACATGATGCCAAAAGAAGCTATCAGTTATGAGATGCTGATAATGGCTTTTGTTGTCATTAATCACTTTTCAAGCCTTTATTATCTTCTTCCCCTTCTCTATCTCCTTGTTTTTCAGTAGAGCAGGGCTACCTGGCATTTCTGGAAGAAGCCACCTAACTGGCTTCCTTCCCCTCTTCCTTCTCTAAATTTTTATATTGTGCAAAGTTTGTAAAGTTGTTGCCATTTAATAGGATATTGTAGCCCCTTTGTACTAGTTTGTCTGTGGCAACATATTTTATTAGCTGCTGTATTTTTTCCTGCCTCTTTGGAGAATTCTAAAGAGGAAGGGATCTTTAGAAAATAATATTCTTTAAAAATGAGTCTCCAGTTGCTTATGTTGCTTTCAGTCAATGAACTTGATTTACGGACTTATTTCCACTGTGATTAAAAATATTATTTCTAACTCTCTTCAGACTACTCTGCTTTAATATTTTGTCCCATAGCATCTGTCAATGCAGCTATTTATTGCACTGTTCCCTTCTCAACTAATTATCCTAGTAACTTGAAATGTTTTCCTTCTTGCTTGTCATCAGACTTAAATCAAATCTTAAATTTGGCATTCTGTCAGAAAAGCAATGCTTGAATATTTACTTTTGAAAAAAATGGAATAAGAACATTAATGCCCTCAATTAATGAAAAGTAGTAAGGCCAAATCACTGCAAAGAGTTCTGTAAATTAAGACATCTGTGTAACATACTGGTGGGCAGTCAGAAAGTAATTAGTTAAGAACTGCCTTTTATGGTAAGATTAAAAAACATGGTAAATTAAAAGTGCTAAATCTTAAGATTTCTTACTTGAAAGCATGCATTTACAACATCCATATTTTAATTTAGAGTTATTCTTGCTTAACCCACTCAGTAGTAAGCTCTGACACTTCAGAAGACACTTCATATGGCATCACATCTCCAGAACTGGGCATTCCTTCAAGGGTCACAGACATTCTATGGAAATATATCTACTTTTGATAGCTGATTTATCTGGAGATGTTCATGAAGTGTATTTAGTTCAACGAGACACTGTTAAGCCCAGGAAATTCTTAAAGCTTGTTCTTGTCTTCAAATCATCTTTTCCCAATACCTTTCAGGATGTCTATTAGAAGTCCAGTTTTGAGAAAGTCATTCATGACATTGTCCCCCTGTGCAACAAGCTCTGCTTTCTGCTTGGCCATGCCACCTCCCAGCAGTGGCAACGCCCCTCTACCTCTTTGGGAGATACCAGGGTGAGCTGATGGGGATGTGGATCTGTTGGAGGCTGGCAGTAGCAGTAGAGAAGAGGCTCCAGGTCCCAGCACCAGATCATGCTGCCGCCCTCACTTGGTGTTCACAAGTGGAAAATCCTCTTTCCTGTGCAATTAGATCCAGCAGCAGATCTGAGGCAGGAGCCCTTACAGTCACAGAGGCTTCCCAAGCTGCTGACTCTGTGCTGTGATGTATGATGTGGTATATTATCACCCGTAAGTACTTACCATGGTGTTTCCGAAATGTCAGAGCTGTCAAGAGAACAGAAAAGATTTGTTTTAAACTAGCTATATAGTAAATACATGTTTCTTGCATTTCAGGTGCTGTCTAAAATTCCTAAAAGTTTCAGGCCTTTTTATCTTTGTAGTTGTCTGCTCTGTAAGTATTGAATTTATAATCCTTCCCCAACCCCCATTTCCTTAGAATTCATTCAAAAAGAGGTGTGATATTTGGTCTTAGCTAATAAAAAAATGTCTCGGGGATGGGGGCAAGATGGCAAAAAAAGAAAATACTGTGTAGGGCTTCATGCCTAATCAGACCGTTGTTTGTAGTCAGCACCCTGAACAATATAGTAGAGTAAGTAGTTGAGTTTGAGGACACAGCTTAAACTCAAATTTGTATGTCCTCTACTGTAACTTGTTGAATTTAGGATGAGTCTTTAGATATTGGCTAACACCTGAGGAATGTTCATAGGAAAAGCCATGCTGGGGAGGATGGCAATGGCAGTGCTCCATAGTGTGAAAGGCAGAAGGCCATGGGGAGGTAGGCAGCTGCCTATGAGGGCTACCAGAGTGCTGCCCTCCCCTACCAAAATATTCAAAATCAGGAAAATCTTAGACTGCAAGACTTGAGAGACATTGCAAAATGTTGGAGTTTATCCTTTTAGTTGCTGTGAGGTATTGTTTTGTGCCTAGCAGAGCTTCTTTATGAGACTGGTGACACACTGTATTTCCTCAGATGTGGATGTGCTTTCCAGATAGAACCTTAAGATACTATCTTTTTCCTAAGAGAGACTTGGATAAAATACATTGAATATGTGACTTTGGCAGTAAGTTTATGGGAGAAATATTGCTCATCTTTGTTAAGTATCCCAGGGCTGCTTTTTAAAAGTGGTGGAAACGTGCCTGAAAATACTGAAAACAAACTTACAATTTAATGTACAGTTTGAAAGAGACTTGTTTAAATGTTAGAGATAGGCTTAGTAGGTATTTTTCAGTTTTTGTGTTATTAATGAATGTTTGGTTTTTATCCTTGCTCTAGATTTTATTTGGCATTTATCCAGATCAAGGTATGTCCTGGCAGATGTTGGCTGTATCACCTCTGGAAAGCTTCTGTATCCTTCTTTCATTGAAAAAAACCCCATGAACTGCAGTTTCATTGATAAATTTCATTGATAAATTCTTTGAATGGGTGGGTGTTTTCTGTCTTATACACTGAGAGAACCGGGTATCTTCAGAGCCTGGGCTGCACTTAGGCTTGTCCTTTAAGGCAGGCCAGAGCTGTGCTTCCTATCCAAGTCATACTGAATGGTACCTGTCCGGGGTGCCTTGTTTTGCTCATCCAGTCTTTGTGTCCAGCTTCTGCATGAAGCCAAGAGTGTGGAAATGGGTTGCAGACCCAGTGGGATCAAGGCCCAGTAAATAGCTGGGACCATGGCTGGGATGTGCACCTGACTGCAGTGACTGCTTTCCAGACTAGTTGTCATCTGTAACTATAGTATATACTTGGACTGTGAAGTTACCTAGTGTCTCTGTTTAGGGCTCAGGGCAACCCCCACGGAGCAGAATTAGTTTCACCCCTCTTCCCCCTCCCCTCTTCCCTCCCAGGGGAGGAAGAAAGGCCTCACACAAAGTTGGTAAATTAAGATCACAACTTTTAACGGGGAGTAACAAAAGGGATATCAGAGGAAGTGAAATATACAGAAGTAACAAGGGAAGGTATATATACAAATATATACAACACCGATCCTCGGATGCCACTGGATTTCTCCCGAGCCACATGGAGTTGTAGCAGCCACAGACCCGTCTGGAGCCAGCAGCAAATCCAACGAGGAGGGGGCGAGCGGAACTTCCTGTGTCCTTTTATAGAGTGTGGCAGGAAGGGGAGTGGAATAGCCGCTCCACCTGTCCCTCCCCTTCCCCAAACCTTAAACCACAACACTTAGGGAACTCATTCAAAAGCAGGAAACAGGTTCATGGATATGTTTCCAGAATTTCTTAGCCTGGCCATATGTATGGATTTGTAGATCTGTAGATATTTTTCAGTGGAGGTGCAGATTCCTTTATGAATCTTCCATGTAAAATTGATCATTAGTGAGTTTAAGCCCACAGATTGCCAAGAAACTGTTCAAAAGAAACAATAATATAATAATCCCAAATAAAAATGATTCATTGCAAATGAATGCAGACTTGAATGTGAAAAGTCTTTGGACATTCAGTTAGTAAACAAAAACTTTTGCAAATAAATTAAATTTCTCATTCCTGCTATATTTCTAGTTTAATCAGTGTGGTCTGCAATCTGCTTGGCTCTTATTTCACTAGTGTTAAAAGATGATTTACCTATAAATATCTTTCACAAGCTCCTGGGAGATGTCTTGTTTTGAAAAAGTGTGATAGGATTAAATTTTTGAAATGCCTTCTTTTTCTGTTTAACTGGGCAGATATATGGCTTTGAGAGGTGAGAGACCATTTTAAATAGATTTGATTATTAGCATTCTCACTGTCACCAATAACAACATAATATAACACAATAATTAGTAGGGTAGATGAAGAAGAAAAGGTTAATGCTTGAGGGCTATTTATAATTAAAAGTTGAGATTCCTTTTCGAAGGAAAGCAAATCAACATTTACTAGGACCAGTGACCACTTCAACTGTAAAGTCCCATCAGTATCCTGTTCACATGAATATTTTTGTCCTTCTTGAAATTTGTTGAAAGCTCCTATATATGTGTGATGTTGAACAGCACCAGGGCTGACATGACCCAGTCTGCCAAATGAGGCTGTATTGGCAGTGAGTCTTTAAGTTCAAGTTTTAGTTCTCTGCCATAGCATAGCCTGAGGATTTCCTTCCTTTCCACAGATTTTGGGTTGGAACCATAGCTGCTGCCTTGTACACATTGACTATGCAAGCAGTTATTCCTTTTGTTTGTTTCAGGGAAGTGCTGGTGGGACTGTGATATGAGCACAAACGGTGTTTCTCTATTTCACATTTGACTATCATGTCAGGATGCTTTGAGCTAAATATCTGTCAGGCAGTCAGAATACAGCATTCCCAGTTCTTACTCAACAAACCTGGAGCTGAAGCTTCTTAGTTTGTGTCATGTATGTTGACAACTGGATGTTTTGTTCCCTACCTGAGGTCACTGAGCTGTGAGAGGCAAGCAATCCAGAAAAGCTGTTCTTCATTTTCAAGGTGATAAGGCAATGCAAGCAGACGAAAGACTGCATTTCTAAATGACATCTGGAAAAACCACAAGTAATTCTGAATGTTGTCTCACCATTGCTGCTTGTCTTCATTTGTGCAGAAGTAAGCTTATGTGGTTGTCCTCTACAGTGCTGAAGATGTGATTTATGCTGTCTGGCAGACTGCGTATTCCCAGTGGTTGTTAGACCTTACTCTGGATGTCTACAAGAATTTTATGGCAGTCTGGCAGGCACGCTGCAGTAGTCCTTGTCACAAAAGCCTTAGAGGTTATTATATGAGACTGTTTTGGGTAGAAAATAAGTATCTTTGCTCATATGATGCCAAATTATGTAAATTAACACTCTTTACCTCTTGCTTATGCCTCAAAAGCTGTTAAGAAACATTGAATGGATGCTAACGACTATATACGTATTTTTGTAAAGTCCTTCCTCTCATTTCTATTTCTTTCCTGAATGCCCATGCACATTGATGTGTGCTTTATGGGTGTATGTTCATGCACACAATGTGTCTGCATATACTAGAAAAATCAAAACAAAGTTTGAAATATTTTTAAAAAGACAAATTGTGTGATGCCCTTTGGACTTCATATCCTTTGTCATCCTAGTGTCACTTAGATATCTGTGGGTTTTCTGTCGTCACCATTAGGTCTTGGGCTTGCTCAGAGGCAGGACTTTCTGTCTCTGGTGCTGGGAGAGACCTGCATCAGCCAGCGTGGGGAAGATCTGCTTTTCTTATGACATCTCTTTAGCACTTTTCCACTTGCTCTAGTTCCCATTTGTTTATGTTTCTATATCTTTATCTCTCACTTGGATTTACTCTAGCTGTTTTTCTTCCCCTTATCTTCTTTTTTATTAGCTTACTTTATCTCCCTTTGCTTTGCCCATCCCTATGGGTACAAACCTGGCATGTAGCACTGAGGTGTATTGGCTACAGTTTCTGAAAACAAGATCATGCCTCCAGTGAATTACTAGAAGCTTTTTGAGTCTGTAAAGTTTTTTGTTTATTTGTTTAATACTCATATCTCTATTGGCACCAGATACAAATTCAGTGGATTTAGTGTAGTTTTTCAAAATAATGGCAATATTGTTCCATTTTGACAACACATGGGATTTATTGGCTTATAAATTCCAACAGTCAGCTCTTTAATACCAGAAAGAAGTTAGTTTATACTGAAGCCTGGTTAGAGAACCCTTTTCTGCATGAAGCAAGATTCAATGCCCCTATTGATGTAAATGTGTGAAGCATTTTCAGATCTTTTGCTCAAAGGCTATATGTTAATGGAGAAGCATCAATGATTAATGAGGTGATGTGCCTTTGGAAAGTGGATTATAAAAGTAGAGCAAGATATATAGAGTCTGAATAAATTCCAACATTTCTTAGTTTAGTTACATGTATCTATTCTAAGATATGAGCACTTTTATTTTCTGTAGCTGGCCATTCAAACCTTCAGGTAACTTCTCTCCATTAACTGATTGACCAAAGAGCGAAGGACAAATGTTCTTGTTCTTCTCTACAGTTTCCATAGGTTTTCATACTTGAATAATCTTCTGAAATGTTAAATATACTCTGTTTTCATTCCTTTGTTTCTAATAATTTCTGCCTTGATCTAAGGAAAATTTTAAATTTTTCTCTAGCAATGGGGAACGGACAGCTGGAGCAGAACTATTCACTAACTTTTTGGGTTGAACTAGGCTTTATGAAATTAGTAGTGGGGATTCATGAATACTATTAAGGAATTACATAATCAAGCAGTATACTACCTCACTGTCCTTTAAAGTGTCTGTTATCCTGGCACAGTGCCTTCTTTTCTTTCACTGTACCTGATACAATTATTGCTATTTCTTTGCTTCTCAGTAGTAGCAATATTTTATTTTAAATCTTTCTCCCACAACATTTCTGTGCACCTTGTTGAGCTGTGAATTTCTATCCTTGACAAGTATTTGAGTAAGAACCTTGTTTGTTTCCCTCTCGACCTCTGTACTTGTGCCAGTTCCTGTTATAGGTGAGGGAAAGTTAGATCAGTCTAAATGAAGCAATTTCATTTTCCCTTTTCAGACTGATTGTCAGAACTTCCTTCTCTTGAACCTGAAACCTGATAATAAATGGGGAGTGGATTGTAAATTCCTTCTGAGTTGGGCATTTTTATAAATATAATTTAAAGCCTTTCAGTCTTGATCTGATTGTTTGCTTTGAGTGTTTGAGATCTTGGTAAAATTTTTGGAGCAAGGACTGACTTTTATATATTTGTACAGCACTCAATGTGAATGGTTCCTTACTGACTTGCTCTTTATATGCAAAATAAAACTTAGTGAAAATACATTATTTCAAGTCATGGCTGAACAGATCTCCAGTCAGTCCAAATCAAACAAAGCCAGAGATACCAAATGGACTAGTCAGTGGCTACTTTCACTGACTTACCTCCCTCCTCAGTAGCTCTGAGAGATTTCATCACATCCAGTCCAGGATTAAGTTCTCAAATTCAAAAGCAGATGCATCTCAATAGCAATAATACCTTGACATTTACATCACAGGCTAGATTTCTCATTTCATTTGGATTCAGTGGAACTAGTTAGAACAGTTCCACATACAGAAGTTGATGGGGAGACTCTAGACTGAGCAGACATAAGATGGATAAATGTGCTGACCTTGTTATCAAATTCCTTGCAGAAGTTACATGAATTAGAATGATTGGTGCAACTGTGTTAATGATGGAGCAAGAAAAGGTCAGTAGGAAAATCTGTAATCAGGCTGTGGCCATTAATGAGACTGAAAATCACCTTTCCCACTCCCTAAACCAGAATCACAGAATCACAGAATGTCAGGGATTGGAAGGGACCTCAAAAGATCATCTAGTCCAATCCCCCTGCTGGAGCAGGATCACCTNAAGTGTATATAGAAAGAATGTGAGGCAAAGAATAAAGTCAGATTTTAGCAGACTTTTCAATTTCCATGGAGGTCCTAAAAATGGATTCTCCCAGGGAGCATAAATTATCTTATTGAATAAAATGATCTTTCTAAGCCCTTTAGTTCTTTTTTACTTTTGGAATTCTTTTTATTTTGTAAATCCAGTTCTCTACTGTCAGACACTCTATCATTTTTTCTTGCAGAACACATTTAAAAATTACTTATGTTTGTTGATGCTGTTGAAAACACACTAAGCATTTTGGCCTGCAGGCAATGTTCAATCTGCTAAGTAGATGTATGAAGACCAGGACCATGTGCAGAGGCAGGCAACGAAGCAGAATCTCAAGACAGCATGGAGAAATGAGAATTTATTAAGGACTCACAAAACTTCTAGAACTGATGGAACACAGAAAGAAAGGATGGATCTAATGTAAACAAAAATGGAACCAGATAGTTGACTCCAAAAAGAAAAAAAAAAGCTATGGAACATTTTTCAGATGAGGGAACCTATAGGGATAGAAAAGCATGTGGTTCAGCTTGGTATATTGTGAAGGGATGATGTAAAAACAACCTCAAAATGCCTTCTTTAACGTGGTAATATCCTAGAGAAACTAGTTTGAGTGACCTGGTCATAAAGCAGGACTAAAAAAACCCAAAAAACGTGGTGAAAAATAACTGATAGTCATAGTGTTCTCAAGGAATGTTTTATAGTAGGCAGAGTAGGTGATACAAGTTAGATGTTGAAGAAAGCACAAAGTAAGTCATTTGCATGCAAATATAGCAGGGGAATCTCTGTCAGTCGTGACTTTTCAGCTGTCTCTGTGCATACTGAATTAATAGCATGATAGAGGGTAGAGCAGGGACTCTATTTAGGGAGTGACTCAGCTCAGCTACGTCTGAGATAGTCATCCTAGGCTCCCTTTATAGATAGTAGAACTGATGCTTTTCATGAGCAATTCCCCTCATCTTTGTGTGGTCATCTAAAATGAAGCAATGAATTCCATCTTAAAAGCACCTTCTTTTCACTGATTTTAAGGGAGTAACCAACTCATATGCAGATGTCCACAGCACAGAAGTATAAACTGTGGTGAAAGAATGTCAATCGAAACATTTAGCCACTGCATCCCATTTCATCATGTTGTCTAAATAAACTACAAAAAAGTAAAGTGACATGAGGTGACTCTTGCACACCCTTCAAAACCTTCTAGGAGCAGCTAGTCAGAAAACTGAGACAAGAAAAAAGCTCTTGGTTTAGGTCTGAGCCGTGGACCCAATCTGGTGCTAAATGTAAATACAGACAGCCACTGTGTAATGGTGCACAACACATCCACAGACCCAAATCCCCTGACAGGATAATTCACAGCAGTAATATAATTTCAGGAATGGAACTACATAAAAATAAGGCAGCTTAGCTGAAGCGAAATAAAAAATAACAACTCAGGATGTAAATCTTGTCAGAGAGATTTTTTGCTTTAAAGGCACACACTGGAGGCTGCATTACAAAAAAAGATCAGAAAAGACAAAAAGTCCCATGTTGTTTAAGTTGCAGAATAGAAGGGGATATTAGAAGTTAAAAGGTAGTTTTCCCAAAATGTAGTCAAACATGAATGATTAAAATATAGAGGAAATCACATTCTGGCAATTTAAGGGAAATATAAAACCAAGATAAGGCAGGACAAAAATATTCTGGAGAGCAGCTTGATAAAAAATATCATATTTTGATTCATATAAGCATGGTGGAAGTTTTCACCTGGTTTATTTTGATTCCACCTTTCATAAAGGCTGTGATCTGCTGCAGTCTAACAATGGAATTATGACAGACTCTCTAAATATTGTTTGGAGACAGATAACTCTGATGGGATTTCAGAGCCCCAGTGCAGACAGGTGAATGATGTTCAGTTTCATTTGCAATCCAAGGAGAACCTGTTTTGCTAGAGCTCTTTCTGATTTTTTTATAAATGCACAGCAAGGAATAGAAAAAATTCTGAAGTATCCTCATCTTTATAGGAAAAGAAGGAAGAAACTACTGTTCTTGAAAATAAGGTTTATTTATCCTCCTATTCCCCCCTTTTAAATTTAAGCATCCTTTATAATAGCTCCTGAATGTGTCATCTAGGTAATTACAGGATTTATTTTAAAAGTATTGCTTAAAAGGAAACTGCCGTAATTATATGCACCTGAAGCTTTTCAAGAAATAAATTACCGGCTACAGTCCTAATAAAAGGCAGACTGTCAAGAGGTGTCCCAAATCATTGGATTAGTAGCTTCAGGTCAGCAGGCCCTTTAGAAGGTGTAATTAATGTCTCTAGTTAAAGGTATAGGTATAGTTTCAGTTGAGACTAATACTATGTATAAATTGGGACACATGAAAACTGTGGTGCCAAATCACATTTAGAACCTTCAGAACCAGAAGAGAATTGTGATTTGTATTTACACTTGCTAAGGACTGTGAGTGTAAATTCTCCTGACTGGAGTTGGTCTCCTGATTTGTTGCATCTGAGGTTACTTTTTTATCCTTTTCTGTGTGATTCTTTTAAGCAAATAGATGCTTGGTAGGTTCATTCTTAATGAATGGCATGAGAGTGATGTTGGTGGTGATAGCTCTGTTTGTACTGCTAATCAGGGTGACATATTACTTTGCAACACATTGGCTGCTCACCTACCACTAGATCTACTAGGGGTTTTTTCTGAGTTAGTGCAAATGACATCTCTTTTTTATATCCATTTCTCTGGATCTGGGCATACGGACGAATGCAAAAATTCTTCTAAAAATGAAGGACCCTTGCATAATGTCATAAAGCTTTCATGACTATGGACTGATCTACCATAGATGGCCTTACTGTGGCTCACTGGGAAGCAGGGCACAGCACTGCCCTCAGTCCCCTTGAATTATACTGTGTTTTTTCTTTTCATGTTTAAATCTCTGACTTCTGTGGGCAACAAAACACCTTTCTGTGAAAATTCTTCTGGTAGGCATATGATCTTGTACATTTTTTTCCAATGGATTTACTCTTTGTAATATGCTCAATTAGATGTTAAAACTGTTAAGATACTCAAGACTGTGATTAAATCGCATGATTTCAGCAGAACACATATATGTAAAATCAAGTCTCTTCCTTCTTATTTTTTTTTTTTGTATGGACGATGCCTTAGCTTTCTACTTGCTCATAGATAGGAGCAAAACAATTACAATATCGCTCTGTTATAAAAACAAACAGACTGTGAAGAGTTTAAAACCTCAGGTTTTCCCTCTTCCCCAAACCCCCAGGGATGCTTCTTTCTCGAGCATATTTAAATAGTCCTAGATGTATTGGCGCTAATAAAGCCAGACTTCCAATGGATTTGTGCATCATGGTTGGCTGATTTCTCAATTATATTAAACTAGGAATGTAGTTTGACCACACCTCATGCTAGATACCAAAGAGAGAAAGGAAAAAAAAGTAGATGAGGGAGCTGGAGGAGAAAGTCTGTGAATGCTCCAACCAAGAGGAGATGGAAAATATGTCTCTCAGATGTTTGAAAAATTGTGAGTAAAATTTTGACCAAAACCCAAATCCTTTGGCATGAATAGGATGTTGATTCTGGTTTAGTTTTCCCCATGGTTGGAGTTCCCACAGTGTTAAATTGCTGAACTAATCATGCAGCCTTTCATCTAGTACAAGAACTTACAGAGCCTTACTTCTCTATCTCTGTGTATTTCTAGACACTATTTTGGAATCAGGTGTGTCTACAATATCAGCTGAAAGCACTGGTGATCTCAAAAGTCACTAGAAAAGGACAGATGTATGTGTTCTGAACCCATAGCTCCTGTTACCTTAGGAACCTGGCCAAAATAGTACTAGTTGGTGAGGAAGTAGACATCTGTTTTGTTCTCTTCATAGTTTCTTAAGCATTTTAAGTGAATCATAAAATTGTTCTGGTCGTAAGAGACATTTAAGATCATAAAGTCCGACTGTTAATCCAGCACTGCCAGGTCACCACTAAACCATGTCTCTAAGTGCCATATCTACACATATTTTAAATATCTCCAGGGATGGTGGGTGGCTCCATCACTTCCCTGGGCAACCTGTTCAAATGCTTTACAACCCTTTTTGTAATTGTTTTTTGAAATTTCTCATAATGTCCAACCTAAACCTCCTCTGGCACAACTTGAGACTATTTCTTTTTGTCCTATTGCTTGTTTATTGGGAGAAGAGACCAACATCCATCTCATTACAACCTCCTTTCAGATAGTTGTAGAGGGTGATAAGATCTCTCCTGAGTCTCATTTTCTGTGAGCTAAACAAACCCAGTTCCCTCAGCCACTCCTAAGACTTATGCTCTAGACACTCACCAGCTTTGTTACTCTTCTTTGGACACATTCCAGCACCTCAACATCCTTCTTGTAGTGAGGTGCCCAAAACTGAATATAGCATTCAAGATGTGGCCTTATCAGTGCTAAGTACAGGGAGACAATCGCTTCCCCAGTCCTGCTGGCCACACTATTCCTGATACAGGCCAGGATGCCATTGGCCTTCTTGGCCACCTGGGCATACTGCTGGCTCACATTAAGCTGGCTGTTGACCAGAAGAATGTGTTTTATGATATAAGTTGACTAATCTATATTTTTTTTCTGGAATTTGTATGGCCTGTCCTCATATTTACTGGAAATTTACACCTTAACAACTTTCTTAACAGCTATGAATCTGACTGATTTTCATGATTCTGCTCTGTTAAAGTTAGACATAGGAGGCCCATTTGTAGCAGATGTAGTTGATCAGCAAACAGAAGAATACATTGTTGTACAAATCAGCCAGACTGAAGATGCTGGATCAAGGAGGAGACGCCAGCAGCAGGTGATGGTCTTTAAATTTCCTTTCACTTCTTCTGAGATCTGTTTTATCACTTATATTTCCATTAGCATTGTGTGAATTAAGTGGTACTGCTTTTCTCTTCTGTGAAGTGTGTCAATGTCAGCATTAGAAAACTTATTCTGATAAAAGTTACATTTTCTTTTGTCTTTATAAGACTTCCTTTAGCCTGCTATATTAAATTTTTGTAAAACTTACGCTCCTTGACTGTCACTTACCATAGAAGTTCTTGTGTTTAAGATTGGCAATGTTTCAAAAGTTGTCTTAGAAGGAAGAAGCAAGTGTGAAGTGCCTTTTTGCACACACTGAAATACATTTTCACATTTTGTTGCAATTTATTTTCTTAAACATGTGTCACGTTTATTTGCTCTATTTCTCTTAAGGTCTTCTCATTGTTGATGTTGTTTATAACAAGTTCCTGGTACTCTCTCCTTCACAGAGCTCTCTGGGAGAATCTTTTACAGCCAGTCATTGTATGCCACTGAAAACTATAAATAAGCTCCATCATTTAATAAATAACATTGACATACAACTGCCTCTTATTCTGTATACGTGTGAGCAGGGCCTGCCTCTGCCAGTGACAGCACAGTTGAAGAATGACACCAGTATTCCTGCTGACACCCAATCTCACAGTCTATGGTGAAAGATTAGTCCCACAATCTTAGCGTGGTGATCAACACCGTAACATTAATTACTCTCTTAAACCACCCACCCCTATGATGAGGAAGCTGCTGTAACCTGTGCTGCTGGCAGTGATCCTCACGCAGCCTTCCCATGTGCAGCAGGGCAGCCAGTGCACAGCTGGCTGCAGCAGCCCACCTCTACTGGCATGCCAGCAGTGTTTCTGACATGACTAAAGGAGAAGGTAGCCAAATTAACCTCCCCTGCCTCCTTGCTTCTCAAGCATTTCTGTGTGCTACATGTTCCAAGATGGCTGATTAAGCTTTTTTTTTTTTTTCCCCCCTGCAATTTGTAGCATACTGAGTCAGGACAGGCTTAAGATTTAGGCTAAAATTAATCAAATTTGACTTCTTTTTTTTTTTAATTCCTCTTCTTTAAAAAAAGAGATAATATCTATATTTAAAGTGTATATTTGACTTGCATGAATATCAGTGTGTAGTAATGGGCAAAGTTTCAGAAAGTGTTTATTTTCTGAAAATTTTTGTGTTTCTTTTTGCTAGAAGATCAGCAAACAGGAATTTTGTTTACTGAAATTCTACCATATCTAGGGGTATGATGTTGCTCCTTGGTCTTTCATTGTCTCTACCTCACGTGTGTGATTTTTTTCTTCCTAGGCAGCTTTTGGGAATGAAACATACTGTTGTCTCTGAGCCTAGCTGCTCTAGATGCTCCTTATAGTCTATGTAACGTGTGATTTGGCATCCTCTCTCTGGAGCACCTCCTGAAGGTGTCTCTCACTTCATTGATTGAGTGAGGGAATGAGGATGAGTTTGCTTAAACCTGAGTGCCTGTAAAATACCTAATCAGGTGGAATTTAGGCTGGTGTGTGTTATGCCTTGCCCACAAAAAAAAAAAAAAAAA
>VYZX01021892.1:0-13446 GCA_013401335.1 Brachypteracias leptosomus
ACTACCTGAAATGAGGTTGCAGCGAGGTGGAGGTTGGGCTGTTGTCCCATAGAACAAGTGACAGGACAAGAGGAAATGGGCTCAAATTGCACCAGGGGAGGTTTAAGTTGGACATTAGGAAAATTTTTTTCACAGAAAGCCCTGGAACAGGCTGCCCAGGGAAGTGGTGGAGTCACCCCCCCGGAGGTATTTAAAAGACATATAGGTGTGCTGCTTACAGGCATGGTTTAGTGGTGACCTAGCAGTGCTGGGTTAACGCTTGATAGTCTTAAAGGTCTCTGATCCAGAACAATTCTATGATTTCATGCTTTCTTCATGTAAATCTATTTACAGTTACAGACATACTGCTAGCAGTGGGATGGGTGTTATTAGGATTTTCTCCACCAACATCATTGCCGATAATCCTGTGAGGGCTCATTACTATCTTTGAGACAGTCTGCAAGCCTATTTTTTAAGATTCTTTTGAAGTGTTTTAGTAGGTTAGGCTAATTGTTGTTAGTAAGTGCAACCTGATTTATCAAGCTCTCTGTTCTCAATGAGTTGGACCCCTACTTTGCACTGAAAAGCCTTTGCTGCTTCTAGACAGCAGAGTGAGAACTCATTTTGTCTCATTTGTTAGTTCAGTTCATTTAACTGAAATTTCTATATCCTGACTGTTCTTTGGCTGAGAAGCCTTTAGAGAGCACACTGAAATAGGTGGTGCTTGCATCTCCAGCATGTATTGTTAAGAGCACGTTGTCATCTACTGCCAGGATCTGCAGACACTGTAGCTGCTGGTCATTCCTGTGGAGCTGCCTGCCATGAAGGATGAAATAGTGACAGAGGAGAGCTATGAGTGGCAGATGCTTGAAAAAGCAGAGTAACAGTAGGATTATAGGAGCTTAACTATTCAGGTCCTATCCTGTGACATACAGTTGACGGATGTGTTTCAGGTCATAGATACATAATCAGTAGGTTGGAAGGATTTTACATGCTTTTTAAGCCACTTCAATGATCCAGGCAAATTTCTGCTTCTTCCTCTGAAACCAGCTACTTTGTGGACAGTGGAGAAATAAAAAAAATCTGGGATAAACTGCTAATTACATGGTGCATAAGGAATGATCTAGGGGAATCGTATATGTCACAAATGTTGTGCAGATTCTGTGTTTATGAAAATTCTGTTTACTTAGATAATCTACTTGTAAAATAATTCATTTTTACATGAGTAATGGGTATCATGCTCATCGTGTGTATTTGACAGCAAAGCAGATGTGATTTTGTATGGATTTGAGATTGAGTCGTTCTGGTTTCTCTCACAGTAATGCTGCATATAATGTATTGTAATTTCATGGCTAAAGTGCTGTAATTGCAAAGCTTCCATATGTATATTTATAAATATAGGATTCTGTGAGCTCTTGTTTCTTGAAAAAGAACAATGTAAAAGAGGGTCATGTGTGGGATTTTTTTTCCCTTTGAGATTTGAATCTCTGCTGCCTAATGATACTACCATAAAATCAGCAGCTCTTTCTCTGTGTTTTCTTACCACATTAGCTATATAGTTATAGTCAAACACTTTTATTAGACTTGGGTTCTGTAGGAGGTGAAAAGGTTAGGATATAATCTTATTTTTTTAGAGTCTGAAGTCTAACCAACACAGAAAATCATCCGATTATGTAAAGATTAGATTCCCTTGAAACAAATCTGGATGAAGCAGTCAATCTAATGACTGTTTTTAATGAGACTGAAAAGTAATCACTGCAGAAAACTAAAATAAGCATGGAGGTGAAAAAAACAGCACTTACTTATTTATGGTTATGATCTTAAAAAAAGAAATAAAATATTTTGAAATGTGTATTAAAGTAGGTTTATGCTTTTGTCCTTGTTGGATACTGACACCACTGGAAGTTAGATCCAGAGGATATCAGTTGTCTTATTTTTTAAACCCAAGGAGATTTATTTACAAATTGTGGCTAGAGAGAACATTTGGTGATAAATTCAGGCAGATGTTGTCCTAAATGTTCTTGTTGTGTTTATGAAAAGGGTAAACCAAGAATGATGGATTTGCCTTCAGTCTTGAAAACTCTCTTGGAAATGGAAATAAGCTGAATAATATGAAGGTCTTTTCACCCCTTTCCAGAATATATTTTTAATGAGCCTATTTATTTTTCTGTTCTTGTTTATTTGTGAAGGCTGTTGCATACAACCTTAAGACTATAGTATCTTCTTTACTGTGACATGCATGGGTTCATATTATTCAGAGATGTTTACATTATATGCAGTAGAAGTTAATCTGATTAAGCAGTATTTTAACACCTTGTTGCCTTTTTCTGAAATCTAGATTCCTTTGTCCTTGACACTTTTTTCTTTAGCATCCTTACTTGTTCAATTCCTCCAATTTCTTCTAATTTTAAATTCTCAAATGTGTTCTCCACCTCTATTTTTAAGATCCAAATCAAAGACAAAAAATTATGAAATATGCTTTGTAAATGAATCACTTATATACTCTTAAACGTGTAGACTCAAATAGCCCCCTGTTAAGCTCAGTTGCCTGAATTCAGTCAGTTGTGATCCCTGTGTTACAGCCACTGGTGACAGTTTAGAGTACGTTTAATATTTGTGACTTCCAGTGAATGCTGCATGTACTATACTTATCAACAAAAGTGATTCCTCTGGTACAACAAGAGTTGCACAAACACTTATTAAAAATTCTTTTTAGGAAAAGTGGCTAGTATATTGGAATCTGTTCTTGTGATCACTTTGTGTGACCCTTTGCAAACTGCTTCTATGATGACTAAAGGTTATCTTTCCTCATAAGATATTATATGGTTAATATATTCTATGCATTTCATTAATATATTTCTGTTTCATTGTATTTATAGTGCAATCTATTTAAAAAAATGAGTTGGCTATTCTGTCCTTTCTCAGCTAACATATACAGCAAGCACTAACTCTGTTTAAACCATTTATGGTGGTTTATTTCTTTTTAATTTTTAGGTGGCATATATCTGACTCTAATGGTTCATTTTCTGAGTAAAAATGAGCTTTTGTATAATTATATTTCACTATTTTATAGTAGTCCGTGCATTTAATGATGCACTGTAAAATGCAGGATAAGATTTCAGGACATACCTTAGCTACAGACTTTTTGAAAGTGTGCTCACAAAAGTAGATTTCAGCCAGGAGTTTCAAGCATTAGTTCAAAAATATGATGTCATCTGGTAATAGGATCTACAGCTGTGAAATTACATAATTTACTGTAAAAGCACAGTTAGACTATTTGGTTATTTTGGCTGCGGGTCTCAGACAGTTACGTTCAGACAGAAGAAACTTTGTTCACTTTGGAGGTTTCACTGTTGCAGTCCACAAAAGGCATATTATGTTCCCTCACGTTGTGGCTATTCTGTTTGCTCTTGTATTTATAATTACCTGACCTGGATATTTTGTGATAGTTCTTCAGCAAAAAGTAAGAGATTTACTATGCTTCAGACCAGCTTGATGTTCTAAGTATTTCCTGTAACATTGTAGGTGGATTCTGTACTTAAGGGAGATAAGAAGAGCAAGAAGCTTTAGCTGAGACAACAAAAAGACACTTTCATTTGATTTTTTTTTAATTAGGACTTTTATATTTCTCTTTAAAAAAAGAAGAAGAAGAAGAAAAAGAAAAAAGCCATTAGGCATGCAATCGAAATAGCAGTGTGGTAAGACCTTGCTTGTTTTTAATTAATAACTTTATGAAATATTTTACTGTATTAGAGCTTGTCATGTCTGTCATAGACTGGGACAGCAATTTTGCAGTTGCCAGATAACGTTCTTATATGTTGCTGGTGATTTCCTCTCTGTACATACATAAAAAGATTATCTTGTTTTGTCCTTGATTTCTGGGATGACACAAGGGAATCATGTGCCCTGCAGCCTTTTCATAGCAAACTCGTTTCAAAGTTTGGTAACATAAAGGAAAAGGCTTGAATATAGCTTGTTTAGCACTCTGTTTCAGGGGGATTGTGCAAGCCCACACATTGGTGTCTCTAAGTCCCTGTTTGCTCCTTTATCATGGATTGTACTTCTTCCATAACTTGTTTCTGTAATTTCATACTGGAAATAGATTAACATCTGTAAGTTCAATAGTCTGCTATTAGTTGTGACTTCTGGAAGAAAAATGAGCTACAGTTAAAAGTGAAGAATGTAGCTAACGTTCATCAGAACGCTTACATGGAAAATAAAAACTGCCATCCAGATTGAACTGCATCCCTTGATGAGATTCAAGTTTGCTTAATAAAGGTAGATTGTGTAGAACTAATGATTTTTGTTAACTATTTAATACTACCTGGCATAATTTTTCTTAATAGTATTGTATGCTATGAAGGTAGTACATGTTAAAGCCATTAAGATACAATTAACAACATGTCAGATCTTTAAAAATATTTGTCAACTGGGAGACATCATCCATGGTTGTTTCTAGGAATTACACTTACTGCTTGACCTGAAACAGATGGTGAAAGGCAGGATTGAAAGATAGGTTAAAAGAGAGGAGAGTGATGGTAAATTTGACCAGCGTATGCTTTCAGCTAAGGAAAGTGAAGACTGAGTGCTTCAGGAACATGGAAAGGAAAATGTTCCTATAAAATGTGATGGGAGGCTTTTTGTCCCTGAAAACAGCTCCATACATTATTCAGGAGTGAGAACAGAAAACACTGAACCTGAGCTTACAGTGTGGCCGCCAGAGTTAGCAGAATCCTTGAAACTGAGTTAGAAGTAAATAGAAAGAGGGTGGGTTTACTTCTACCAAGAAAAGCTGTGAATGTCACCTGAGGGTGTACAGCATTTGAATTTTGAAAAATGAGAATAATTCAAAAGAGGACCAGAAAACTGTCCAGAAGTTAGAGAAAATATAAGTGGAGGTGAACATAGGAGTTCAGTGGTTTAGCTTATAGGAAAGAGATTGAGATATTAGTTGATTACTCGAACAAAGAAATGAAAAAATTGCTGGTACTAAATTGTTCTTTTTCTTATTGAAATAAATAAAACAAAAACAAAGGACTGAAAGGTGCAAGCAGAAAAACTTCAACTGAAAATTTTACAATATTTGAGGGTAGGTGTTTTTTATTTCCTGGGTCAACAATTGAGGCACACAGCAGGTACTCTGCAAATCAGGGCATGTCTTTTGGAAAACTACTTCTTTGCCAAAGATAATACATGGAATTTAATGCAGGCTTAACTGGAAGGTCTGTAAGTGCCTGTGGTTTGTAAGCTTGACTGTTTTCTCTACTGGATGTTCTTATCTATTAATCTGTCTATTAGTCCATGAAAATGAATGACTCTTTTTGACTTACTTGCTGCCAGGTTGCTCTTGGGTCTGTCCTTGGAGTCCTATGTGTGGCTGTGATCACCCAAATGGGCAGCAGCAACCTAGTGGGGACTTCTTCAGTTGCAGCAGTAAATCCAGTTTTGTACCAGTACCTTCTTTAAGCAAGTTGCCCTGGGTTTATGGACAGCAGCTGACATCTGTACTGTGCTGTTCACTGTTCCCACTCAGAGCTGCAAAGAAGAGGAAATGTGAAGATGCAGCGAGCAACAAGGTTAAAAGCGGTAAAAAAAAAATAAAAAATTGAATAGGTACAATAGAGTTCAGACTTTCTGTTTGAGGTACTGCCAGGAACTGCTCAAAGCTAGTGCACTCATAGGAATACAAGAGACATCCAGCAAGTGATAAAAAGAAACCCTGAGTAGCAATAATGTTTTCAGTCATGTAAAAAACCCACCAAACCCTAAACATTCAAACCGTTAGTTCTTTAGGAACACGTTGTTCCAAATCAGAATAAGTACATTTCTAACTGAGATGACCATTTGAATTCATGAGATTGTGTCATTTATCACAATATATTTCTTGGTTGAAAAGTATTTTACCAGACTGAGGACCAAACGAGCTACAGTTCAGAAAATATACAACAGGTGGTGCCAGACTAAGAAGATGTCAGAAGAAAGTAGGGAAGTCATCCCTCCCTAACTGCCAGATTTTCATACTGACTTCATTTCGTCTCAGGCATCCTTCATTAGTTTCCATACCACATGAAAAGGGAAGCGTGTCAGTTTAAATACATCTGAAAGTGAGAATCTCTGGGGTTTGTGTGTCTGTGCAGATAGTAAATCTGCAAGGAAATTGGTAGTTGCCGTTGTATGTGCATTTTACTTAAAGTAGTCATAGAATCATAGATTGGTTTGGGCTGGAAGGGACCTCAAAGATCATCTAGTTCCAGCCCCCCTGCCATGGCAGAGACACCTCCAACTAGACCAGCTAGCTCAAGGCCCCATCCAACCTGGACTTGAACACCTCCAGGGATGAATCATCCACAACCTCACTAAGCAACCTGTTCCAGTGTCTCACCACCCTCAGAGTGAAGAATTTCCTTCTGATTTCCAATCTAAATCTACCTTATTCCAGTTTGAACCCATTACCCCTCATCCTATCACTGTAGGCCTGCGTAAAAAATCCCTCCCCAGCCTTCTTGTAGGCCCCCTTCAGATACTGGAAGGCTGCAATGAGGTCTCCCCTGTGCCTTCTCTTCTGCAGGCTGAACCCAAATTCTCTCATCTTGTCTTTGTAAGAGAGATGTTTCAGCCCTCTAATCATCTTTGTAGCCCTCCTCTGGACCCTCTCCAACAGGTCCATGTCCTTCTTATGCTGAGGGCTCCGGAGCTGAACACAATACTCCAGGTGGGGTCTCATGAGAGTGGAGAAGAGGGGCAGAATCACCTCCCTTGACCTACTGGCCACACTTCAGCCCAGGATATGGTTGGGGCTTTCTGAGCTCCACTGGCACATTGCTGGCTCATGTTGAGCTTTTCATCACCCAGCACTCCCAAGTCATTCCTCCTGAAGGCTGCTCTCGATCCACTCATTGCCCAGCCTGTATTTGTGCTTGGGATTGCCCCAACCCATGCAGGACCTTGCATTTGGTCTTGTTTATCTTCCTGAGGTTGGCATGGGCACACCTCTCAAGCCTGTCAAGGACCCTCTGGGTGGCATTCATTCCCTTCAGCATGTCGACCACACCACACATCTTGGTGTTGTCTGCAAGCTTGCTGAGGATGCACTCGATCCCACTGTCTGTGTCATCAACAAAGATGTTAAACAAGACCAGTCCCAGCACTGATTCCCTGCTTGCTGTAATTTTAAGTGATTCTTTGGAGCGTTAAGGCACTGTGTATGGATTTGTAGGGAAATTCAAATTCCTGTAGGAATGCTAAGAACTTTTATATATTATATATTACATACAAACTATTTTGCATATTATATGTACTATTTTATATAATAAGGCAATAAAACTTCATAAAATACACAAAATGCTTTACGTGTGTGAATTCTTCCATTTGCTTCTCTTACCCACCCTGCAGTATACAAAACCTCTCTCTTTTTCCCATTCTGTGTATTAAAAGATTATGTCTTTTCCATAGATTTTCCGTAGAGGCAAGGCCATCTAGTTTGTTATCTATTCCATTTAGGAACAAATACACGATGGACAAAAGTAATCAGTTTTTGTTCATAGTGTCTAAAACTATATTTTAACACTTGCTGATCTTGATTACAGTTTTAAAGAGAGAAAAGAAATTATGTGTTTACTGAAGATTCAGAATATCCAGGTGTCTCCAGTTAAAGGCAGAAAACACAGAAGTGTTTTGCTATGTCAATCCAATCTTTCTAAAGACAAAATTCTAAGAAAGTACAGTTTGATTTTGCTGTTATTTCTATGACTTAGAATCCAGAAAAATTTCTTTTAGAACAATAACACAAGCCTTTCTAGCTTTTTCTTTATGAAATTCAGGCAACAAGGGGTAAAACTATTCTTTTATTTCCATAATAAAATGCCTAACTATAATCAGGCTTAGAGATGCTGACAACTCAGATTTTGACACCTTTCTTATGGATTTT
This sequence comes from Brachypteracias leptosomus, assembly GCA_013401335.1. Classification (NCBI taxonomy): domain Eukaryota; kingdom Metazoa; phylum Chordata; class Aves; order Coraciiformes; family Brachypteraciidae; genus Brachypteracias; species Brachypteracias leptosomus. The sequence continues at coordinate 7,907 of VYZX01021892.1, forward strand.
TGTACTGTAATGGAAAATTGATGCTGAAGGTGCTCTGTGTGAAAAGGGACCAAACTATATGGACTATTGAAATGAAATATCAATTCTAAGTTAGGGTAGCTGAAAATCAAAAGGTATTTACATTTAAATACCAGTACTGAACCTTACTACACATTATTAGAGTGATTTCCAAATTGGACCACTTTGAGTTTCTTTGGCCTTTGAAAACTACAAATTCTTAAAGAGACTAATGATAAAAAAATACTAGTTCATTAAAACTTTCAGATTGTTTTATTTCTTCCAGTATTATCTTCGCACTGAAAAATAACCAAAATTCGGAGGATCTTAAAGTTTTCCATAATTAGTTATTTCTCTGTAAATTGCATTTTTTTATTCTGGCCTGTACTACTTTGTAATAATATTCATAGATTGTCTTATTCTATGCAGTTTAAGATGCTAAGAATGTAGAAGAAAAAGGAGTTGGTTTCTGTGGAAGAATAGAAAAATGGTCAGTTCATGTTTCTTCTACCAGCATCTTAGAGAAAGTTGTAGAAAAATCATCTAAAAGGAAGTTATTCTAACATCTTAAATATACTTATAGATATATACATATACAGGGATTATATTGCTGCTATGTTTAGAATTTCTTTACCGTCTATACACTGAGAAAATCTAAAAATAGGATATTTTACTTTTCGTATGTAAAAGACAAATGCAAAGTTTAAAAATAAATTTTTATCAGGCCCAGCTATATTCTGGAAACAAAACACTTGTCATCTTATCTAGAAAAAAACAAAGAAAGTTTGCATTTTTTTACAAGTTACTGTATTTTCTTGGAGCAAGTTCATGAATTTTTGCAAATACCTTGAAGCATGTTTCCAAGTTCACCTGTTGCTGTTGTCCTCCTGCAAATTTTTCCCCTCTGAAGGGGAAGCCTTTCCTTAATTCTGAGACTAACAGCCTTGAGTCTAATTTCTCTACTAATTCTCCTTGGCTGAGAATAGCAAACATTTAACTGTTTTTTCATTTTCTGTAACAGATGTCTGTCTTTTCTTCCCTTATTCCTTTCTGTCTTTCCATCTCTCCCCTTTTTCATTCCCACTCCACCTCCTTCTCTTTCCTCTCCTCTTCCCTCTCCTCTTCCCTTTCTTCTTCCCTTTCCTCTTCCCTCTCCTCTTCCCTTTCCTGCCTCCCCCTCTCCTTCCATCTCTTCTATGGAGTGCTGTCTGTGCCCTTCTGACATTACCTTTCTTCACTTCAGATTGTTGCCATGTACCCAGTCTTACATGTTGCCTGTCAAAACTCAGGAAAAAAATGATAATTTGAGAAACCAGTCATAGAATTTGGTTATATTCTCCTGCAGTAGCACCAATTGTTCACCTAGATTTCAGGGCTCAGATGCTCTTTTCCACATATCTTTGATGTTTAGCACTGTATAGGATCTGATTAAGATTTCTTGATATGCAGGAACAGTTGGTGCTTTTTATAGTGATCAAAATTTTCCCTTTTTCTAGTTTGACAACATGGTGGCTTGTTATTTTACATGACTTCAGAAGATGGGAAAACACTGAAGACCAAAATATTGGTTGAATCAACAGTCAGCCTTGGTCTTTGATAAAATTTAAAATGTGTTGCACTGCTTCCAAGTTATACCCTGGTAGGTTTGATTGGTTCTGAGCCCTCTTTAAAGCTGTATTAGTAAGTTCCTGGAACATTAAACTCAGACTGTTTTTCTGCCTTTCAAATTACTGCTCTGTATAGTAAAAAAGGCAGACAAAAGGAGCAGTTAAATAATAAAATAATGTATACCCAGGTCTCAGGTAAATGCTGTGGACTGTATTCTAAAGAGAGAGAGAATTAGAAATACATAACTCACAAGTATGGACAGTGAAATAGAAAGTTGAATCCTTCTAGTATACAGAAGAAATTCTAAGAAATTCTTTCTTCTCCCTTCCTTTACTCACACATTTGTCCTTCCAACTCTCAGAATGTCCAGCAGTATTCGGCTGTTTTAAAGTATGTAAATAATTTGCTAAAAGACGCAAATATTTAAGTCTTTCTAGGTGGAAGTGCTGGAATTCCACAAAATTTACTCCATCTTACATTCCCCAGGCATTCCTAATCCCTTTTCATACTACAAATTTTGTACAAGTGATATGTTTTTATTTGGTGAATACTTTTCAACTGAAAAGACATCACAAGATACAAAAGCAAACAAAAGTTTAAATGAAACTAGAAAGTTTAATTTACACAGAAAGCAAGGCACAGTGCTTAGTAATTAAGGAAATTACCTATTGAAACAATTTAGCTTTTTCTCTCCAGTCTTTTCAAAAGATGTGAGTTAATCAGAAATTAAAGGGGTTGTTTCAGAAATTTCAGCAGAAAATGTTATAGAATATGTGATATAGAAAGTCAAGGTAAATTATTATAATGGTGCTTGCTGGCCTCAATATCCATGAACCTATTGGAGGGGGGTGACGGGAAAGAGCTGCTGAAGACTCTCTCCTATTACGTATTTAAGATACCATCTTAACAAGTTTCTGAAGAGTGGTTCCTGGAACCATTTTCACAACTGATTGTAGTATATGTCTTTCCCTTGAGGTACCCTGTGGCTACATCTCAAATTTCTTCAGCATCTGATTTGGAAACCTCTGACATTGCCTTGTTCTCATGCTACTCCTAAGAGTACTGGCTGCAATCATGATTACATGATGGTCAGGAAGTTCTTTTCTGCTGCCCTCAGAACTGCATATTAAAGCAAAGGGAGAACTACCTAGAAGGGAGCATAAGAAAATGTTAAATTCACTGTTCAAAAAAAAAAAGAGATGTTTTGTTAAATATTGTCAGACAAACTGACCTAGAGAGACTGTATGACTTTGTCTTATGTCAACTGCTGCAAATAAACTGTGAATGCGTGGCCAGGAACTCTTCAAACCATTGGCTTGTAGAGCTTTCTACCACATTAGAAAAGTCTCATTAATTTCTGGTGATAACTGACAGATTTCCTTTGCTTTTAAACACCTCTTTCCTTAATACACTGTAAGTGTCTAATTATTCTAAGTATGTTAATTCTGATAGACTAAATGAGCTCAGAAATTCAGTCATCCTCTCACTGAAAAATACTAAGTGGTCTTACAGGTTTGGGATTTCAGATGCAGACTTGTATCTGTCAAACAATTGCTATTTAAACCTTTTAAACACTTCATTAAAATACAGAAAGGAGGGAAGCCAATAAAGGATGTGAAACACAAAGTTTTAAGGAAGGTTTGCATTTTTTACGGTCTCATTTATTATCTTTATCTGCAGAGATTTACTTTGTTTTTAATGAGAAAGACTACTCTTAGCATTCTTTAGGAAAGTTTTGCAGCTGGAGCAGAGTGGAACTTCATTGAACTGAGCTGTGTTTTGATCTTAGTTCTGTGAATATCCCTTTTCTTCTCACTTCCAGAGAAGAGGCCAGAAAGAAAAAGAGCCCTGCATAATGAGGAAAGGAAGAACAGGGAAATATAGGAAAAAGGATACAAAAACATTCCTGGAGGTAGTTTGTATTACCAGAAACCATTGCATGAGCTTGAGCTCATCAGGTCTATGGGGGTCAGTCCCATGGCACCCAAACAATATTATGGTGCATCTAGAAGTGTATCCATATTTGCAGTCAGTGCCTGTTGTTCTGATATTATTTAGTCAGTTTATTGAATACCTTTTTTGCAGTTGTCACTTCTCTGTATAAAACCAACAAGGCTGAGACAAGCACCTGTGAGTATTGCCTTGGGTATATGCAAGCATTAGTGTAAGCTTTAAAACTGATTTCAGTGACACTTTAGATTCTAAGTGCCCAAGTCTCTGTTTAGTGCCTTCTTGCTTATGTCCTTTAGTTTTTTCATCACGACTCAAATTGTCTTGTCTCAGTGTCACCAACAGATTTGTGGTGGCATGAAGAACTGAATAGGAGCTCTTCAGACTTCAGTAGCTGAGTCGCAGAAGTGCAATTTCTGTCATTTTTATCTGCTCTTACTCTCATTGCTTAATAAACATTTGAGGTACAACAAAGAGGAAGATCGCTATTTTTGCAAGTATTATATCAATCCATTTCTGAGGTGAACACACCTAATTTTCAAAGTGATGGAGCCACTTTTTCCTGTGTATTTTTTAAAAATTATTATTATGTTTAAAAGACAACACTATATGCACCCATCAAGCAATCTATAGCAATAGCTTGTGCAGTAATATGTGGCAAAAGGTTTTGCTCTCAGGTCTGCTGTCTAAAGCAAATGAAAGACGTGACTGACTCTCTTGCGTTGTGAAAAAAGCAGGGGACCAATAGGGAATAGGATAATATGTGTTAACATAGCAACAAGGTTTCATATTTTGGCAAGCATTCTGCAGCTGCAGGGTATTCCCTAATGAAAACTTGAGGTTAGTAATTTTTAAGGCATGGAATCAGACATGTTGAAGAGTAGCTGCAGAAAAAGCTAACCTTAAGTAGATGTCTTGTGTTAGGAAGTCAGCAGAGAAGAGCAGAAGTGTTCTCTTTCCAGTGAAAAATTTCTTATATCTAAGCTCGATGTGATGGAATTTTTCCCCTTGTACAATCATTGTAGCCCTTTTTCTATATTTTTTTTTGGCATCTCAAAGTAGGGGTTAGTGTTTTGAACTTAGTTATTTTTCAGAATTTTCTTTGTGACACCCAATGTTAGGATCCTGTGTGTTGAAAAAGCAGAAGGTAGAATCTCTGGTGTAATAGCTTGATATTGCCAGACTTTATATAATAAACCAAAATAATTCTGTTGTTGTACACAACAATGGCTCTTTTTCAATTTTACTGATATATTGAATTGTGATTTTCTTTTTAAGTTTTTTGACAGATGAAGAGGAAAGACTATCTAAAAGGCATCTCAGTTACAGTAGCCATCCCAAGTCAAAGCTAAGAGGGGAAGTAGTGATAAAGGGAAGTAACGACCTGTGATGGGATTCATAACTAGCTAGTATATTCAGATTTGACATTAAAGCTTTTTCTTAATCAGATCTCATCTTACTTATTTTCTACTCTGACTAGACCACTTTCAGGTTCTTTGAGTTTGTTTTTTTCTGACACAAAATACAAATCTTGGAAAAAAAATAACCAACCCACAACCAAAACCTGGTTAAAATTGATTCTCGCTCTCCTTGTTTAGGATTTAATTTCATCATTCTATGCATACTTACATGCTCCTCCCTATTTCTAATTTTATCTCTTAACAGTTTTACCTTTGATCAAGTTACAGTACTTGCAGAATATTCAAGAAATTATTTAAGGTTCTTTCTAAAGGAATATAGGGGAAAAAAATTAAGTGCTTGATTTTATGTAATAGTCTGTGAAGCTGTCACATGAGTTACAGGCTACTGGACATTAGCTTTAAAAAGTAGCTGCTGGTATAAAGCTAGTACATGCCTTGCTAATATCATTTGAACTTCATCTGCATTGTTTGGAGATGTATTCCCACGTTAAGCTGAAAGTAAATCCAGGTAAGTCTCAGGTTATTCTCTGTGTGGGTTATATAGTTGTCCTGGTTCAGCCAGGA
>VYZX01021893.1:0-21269 GCA_013401335.1 Brachypteracias leptosomus
AGCCCTAAACGGAGACACTGAGTCATGTCCCATCTTCATAACTGGCCAGTAGAGACATACTGAACATTACATAAATGTGAATGTGCAAGTAGTTGCCTGAAACCTTTTGTTCAAAGAGAGAGAAAATAATTACCGCACTCAAGATCTATGGAAGTGAACAGAAGTCTCCCACTGATTGTAAGGGACTCCTGCTCAGGGCTGTTACGCTTGTTTTCATGTAACCCAAGCTATTCTGCACATTTCCAGCCTGACTAAACTTCTAAGCATGAATTACAATGGAAATTGGAATGCACTCAAATGTTATTGGCTCTTCAGAAGTGGAATTAAATTCACACTAAAAAACACTGTTTGACAGATAGGAATATGCCCATTTCCCCAAAATCATGCAGATTCAAATGGCAATGTTATAAAAGCAAGAACTCTGTTTCAGGCTGGGGAGAGAGGGAAATATTAGGAAGCTGAGCCTGTTCCAGCCTCACAAAACACGGAGTATCACTAGGTTTGCAATGCATCCAGTGATAACGGAAAGTAGCAAGAATCACTGTAGAGTTCTGTGGTTATTTAAAAGCTGCTTTAATCAATCAGTTACTTACATACACAATTTTCCAGTCTGGCCACAAAAAGGCAGCAGTGTGTAAATTGCTATTACTTACTGTTTAATATAACGTTTCTGTATTTTTAACCTCGTGTTTTACTTCCGAGATCCTGTAGAGGGCAATAGGAAACACAGACACTGTTTCCTTCCAGACCCTCCATTTCTGGGACTGTAATGGGAGCAAAGGTAATGAAGATGGACTGAAATCCAGCAGATAACTCACTTCTTAACACTTCTGCTGAATACACAAAGTAAGAAAGTCTCTTCTTTCCTGCAGCCAGAAAACCTCCCAGATACAGCAGAGTCTGTGATCCTTTTCTTCCACCTGAATTTCTTCACTTTCATGCAAATGTGGAGTTTGTCTATGAGATTGCTACAATTCTGCCTTTCAAAAAAGGCAAAAGCTGCTTTTCAATGAACATAGGTTCTGCAAGCCTCACTACTAACATTCTGTGCAGTAATACTGAAGCAACATTTCTCCTCCCAATCTGATGATTTTCCTTTTACTCTTCAGTACGTTCTCTTGCAGGGGTTTCTCTTTGGACTGCATTTCAAAGACGCTTGTTTCACTGATGTTATTCTTGTTTGGGTTTTTTTTTAATTGAAAACACTAAAGATGTATTTATACAACAGCCATAACAAATTAACTGGAGGACAAAACAAACTAGAATTTCCAAAGGCTCTGCTATTGAAAAGTCAGTAAAAACATACAAGTTGATAGTATGGCTGATTAAAAGGTACTTTGAGTTCTCAAATCAAGTAGCTTAAAATAGGCTATTGCTCCCTTAGAAGGAACAATCATAGTGGCACCAACTACATGTAGTTTCCTATGGTCTTGCAGCCATGACCACTACCCTCATTCTTAGCAGAAGCAGCAGCTTCATTTTTTTTTTTTTTTTTTNAACTCCACAGGAAGGGACAGCCAGTGCAGGACTAGGCCTCTGCTGCCTGCACAGTTGGCTGATGCCAAAGAGAACACAGGCAACCTGAGATCTGTTAGTATTGCTCTCAGTGGGAGAACCATTGGAGTATTTCTCTCCTTTATTCAGCCAACAGCTTCCATGGCATTTACAGAAACTCTGTCTTTGAGATACTTTGGTTCAGTGCAATTAATAGGGTATTAGAGAAGAATTGAGCAGATAGACAGTGCAGTAGCACATGCATCATTTCCTCAGGCTAAAACCACTAATACCAGGAAGTTCGCCAAGAAAAGCTCCACCCCCAGTCCACTGAGTGGCATCAAAGTTGTTCGCTTCACCCTTTGTTTTTCTGTTTTAATGCTGAGAAGAAAAGTAAATCACTTCAAGACTGGTGTCCACATCTGTACCTGAGAAGAGATCCCCATGAATACCCATATGTTTTAGGATGGGTCTGAGGAAGAGAAGCACAAGCCTGGACAAACAGTAGCTGGGATGTCTCAGTTATGGAAAAGAGCCTTTCCCTCTACCTAGGACAGGATGGCTTGTTCTTTTGAAAACCTGAAGCCCACCAGGGCATATTGAGGACGGTGACACCTCCTTTTTGATCTCTCATAACTCTTCCATTCCTTGGATGGTCTGTTCATTGAATAAGCGAAACAGACCAAACTGTCACAGCCCCTTCCTATTTTCCTAGCTTTCTAAAACAGTTGAAGCTTGCAACATTCTTGAGCTCATTTCTATTCAAGAGCATGGGGAAATGTGAAGCTCAATGAGAGGGATTGTCTTTACAATTGATCTGCATTACATTAATCAAAGTGGAAAGCTGTATACCTCTTGTGTTTTGTTTTGCTTGTTTTTTTCAGATGAGTGTCTAATAGGATTAATTTCAAGGCTGTGGATATGAGTTACCATGTTTTCTTCCAAGTAAGGCAAAAAGGGCCATGGTGCAGTGCATTATGGGGCTCCCCGCCAGCCAGTTCCACTTCACACTTCTTGGCCAATTAGTCTTGCTTTCTCCAAACAAACTGGTTACCAATGAGCTTGTCCATTTAGCATCATTTCTGTGTTTTGTTTTCCCCCTAAAAACCATCACTTGTTTTTATGCTTTGGAGCTGGCAGTTCAGAGACAAGATGTGAAAAGTAGGAGGAGAGACACATAAAAATACATCTGCACCTCCTCTATTCTTGTTCCAATAGATCTCATTAGGGAACATCCGCCAGGAGCAGGTCTGTACAGGGCTGTCGAGGAGCCAAGTGAGCTAGCAAGGAGCTATTCAGCTGCCAAGGACACAGGCACAGGCAGCTGCCACTGCTGTGTGAACTGTAGGCCATGCTCCATTTATGCTAAAGGAAGTGCATTTGCAGATACTTCCCAGCAACTTTGCTCTGAAGAAGGACATTGTCAGTATTTTAATAATAAAAGCTGGATATTGCCTTTTCGGATTCGGTGAGGAAGGAGGGTGTGCCAGGGTGGAAGGACGGGAGACATTTGTTTTCAACAGAATAACTGCATTCAAAGGTGCAGTTTATGGCCATGTACCACGTTCCCCAACTAATTTTTGGTCAAGATCTAGACCAAGGATTTATAAAAATTACACACAGGAAATCCAGAGTGGCTTAGGAAAGGAGAAACAAGTCTGCTATGGAACTTAATACTAATAGATGCTTGCAATTTTGAGAGTCACTTAACAATGCAAAGCTTTTGCAGATTTTTGAACGAAGCAGAAAGGAACCCAAGTCAGTGCTCCCTACTCCAGCATTCTCTGTTGTAGAACATCAGTCTGGGTCATCAAAGTGAAAAATTCTTTGAGTTATATCTCTCCTAAACAGCACCTATGCATGGTAACATTTCGGTTATGAAGACATAGTACTGAAAGGCTTAAAAGCTTGCTACAGTGGCTACATATTCCTACCTTTTATTGGCTGAATTTCCCTGCCTACTGTTTCTCATTTCACAATCTATGGTTACCACAGAAAAATGTCTAGGTTCCTCTTTCTACTGTGCACTACATAGCAAAAAAGAAATCGTAAAGTTTGTCTGGTCAGGTATTTGCATCTTCCCTCCCTTACCACTCCCAAGGAATCTCTTTGATGACCACTATAAGCCTAATGAAGTATTTGCCTCATATATTGTACTGCATCAAATTTACAGGAAGTGCTGAAGTACAGATCTCAGAACAGTCATTAATACAATCTGCTCTAGAGGCCTTTCTAGTTTTTTGGGAGAATCTTTGTAGCCGGGTAAGAAAGTAGCTAAGAAACTGTGCTGCCTCTACCACAGGGGTCCACATAGTGACAATTCTTCTGCCAACCACAGTCTTCAATGCCACTACACTTCTAGGCACACACACATCAATCCAGGCTGGCAGCCACTATTCTAACAAGGCTCTCAAACACTCCTCTACCACAAAGAAAGCCCCTGAAACAGCTCTTGGAGCCGAGTGGAAGGTGAAGCCATGTCCTTCAGCTCCAAGGTCAGGAGCAACTCTGCTTACCCTACTAATTCTCTTCAGCTTAAAGAATTCCAATATGCAAGTTGTAATTAGAAGGAGGTGTTAGACCGGCAACATTAGCACTAATGTTGCCAACACACTGCATCTTGGTTTACACAAAGTTTATGTTATCTTGTTATCATGATAACATAATTAAGTCACTTAAAAACAGGAAGAAGAGCACAGCTCTGGCATCTTAGCTATAATAGACAGAGCTGATGAAATCAGCTGTTGGCCCTGTTGAGGTCACAGTGGATCTGATGTATTTTTTTCTGAAGCAGAACTAGAGTTGTACAGGGACAGCTCAATTGGCTGTCAACAGATAACAAGTTGTGAAGGTAAGCAAGTATAGCCAAGGAGCAATGATGAACAATTGGAAACAGTACAATTGGAACACATGGATCCACAAGAGGACAATCTCCTTTTTTACCTTCATAGGTTTCACTGGAAGAGAAAGTCCCACTGAATTCATGAGGCTGTTGAGGATCTGCCACTGGGCAGTGTCTATCAAGAAGTTCAAAGCAACTGTAATGTGCCAATGATCATAATTAAATATAATCATTAGAAACCTGGCTCAGTTGCAACTGAATTTCTCAAATGCTGCCTACTCACAAGCCTTCCTATACTTGCACAAAAAGCTAGTAACAAACTATTTTATTACCTATAAACACATAGGATAAGAAAAGTGACTCAGCAGAAACAAACCCCCTGCTTTTAGTTATTGCTATCAAGCCAACATTTATCCCATAGTCCTTAGAGAACTCAGGTTTTGCTTTCAGATTTTGTACTGTGAAGTCAATGAAGACACCAAGCTCTTTTTCCAAAATGAAGAGTTCAAATCCCTGTTTTAAATGGGATAAAAACCCCACAACATTAAAATTTCAATAACAGTACAATTTGTACTTCTATTATAAGACACAAGTAGAATGAATTATGACTCTGATATTAAATAGTTCTGGTCCATCTACTACTCTTTCCTCAAGAGCAACTTCAATTTCCATCTCCGCTGAGGTTAAAAAAAAAGACTGAATTCAAGTATGGTTCTTTTCCAATTCAGTTTTCTTTAAAACAGAACAGTGGAGTTAAAAACAGCTTGGACAGACGGTAAGGAACTATGTATAGCTAGAGCAAAGTCAGCAGTATTGATTGTAGCACGAAAACACACACTTGAGTTTTAAAATAGAAACTACATGCCTGGATTTTAGCAGGGAACCACAGCCCTTTTCATCCAATGTGTAATGCACAGAATCAAAGGGAAAGAAATATCCAAAACAAAACAAACCACAAAACAAGGTCTGTATTCCACCTAAGGTATTGTCTAACCATAGAAATTTGGAAGTGCTTTTGGCAGTGGAACTCCTTAAGAAGTCAAAAACCTCGTAAGCTTCCAAACCCAAATAAGGAGTACAGTTGCAAGAACGATCCTTTTCTATATTCCACTAGAGTCTTGCATCTGCAACACAGCAGTATTTTGACAAAATGCTGCCCAGGAACAAAGTAGCCAAGTCACATCTTTAATGTGCCTGCACTTCAGCAGTCTCTTCTACATTACACAGCATGTTTTATTCTCAGCTAGTATCTTTTATCTCCTGCTTCTTAATTATTAATTGCTTAAGATCCAGCCATCACCTGCTTAGTTCCTGCAGTGTTAAATTAGGATCTTTTCTGGTTTATGCAAAGATCTTTAATGGTATGAGCATGCTGATCACTAGTCAAAGCTACTTACTCATTGGAGGTTTTTTTTTTAGTACCCCATTATTTCCTTTGCACATATGCAATAAAGAATCTTTTTTAAAGTCCCAAATAGTAGCATTTCAACATTCAATTTATTGTTTTCTTTTCATCAAGGTGAAGAATGTGCCTTCCTCAGCCATGGTACCTATCTCTAGGGCTCACGGTCTATTTCATGTTCAATTTGTAGTTTGATGCTTATGTCCTTTCAAACAGAATCCACACCTACAGAAACAATTGTGTTCAATATTAAAGTAATGGCAACTGAATGGATGATGTCATTAAGCACAGATCTGGTTAATCACAGAGCTGGTAAGCTCCCAAGTAATGTGTGACACCGAGTAGCTTTTGTAACTGTCTACTGTAGGTAGCCAATTATGCCCAATTATGTTCTCTACATAGTTCACACAAGTTCTTTTCTAATTTCTACAGAAATGAGTCTTCAACATCAGTCACTCAAAATCTGATGTTTCACACCAGCACCATCTCTGCATCTATAAATCACAGCAATTTTCACCATATAGCAAACCATCAGTATAGTTCATGCTTAACTTTCCACACCTAGCTTTTCCACAGTCATACTAGTCCTACCACAGGCTACTCCTGTTATACACATAAACCTCAGACCCAGGCTTTGCATAGGATGAAAGCAGATCATGAGCTGGCATTCAGAACGGCAACTGGGATGAAAGGACTGTCTACTGCACCGTGGTAAGAAGTAAATTATGTGGCATCAAACACTGCCGCCACGGGGGAGATAATGGTTCGACAGCAGAACTGAAAGGAGGTGCATGACACAGCAGCACGGAGCACCACAGTTTCCCTCTGGGGCAGAGGAGACACAGCACACCTTCAGAACGTAGATGTTAACATTTAGAAACATGATATACTCATTGTGTCTTTTCTCCTAAGGAAAAAGGAGAACGCAAATTTCAAAGTAAATAAAATAAATATGTTCCTGTAAATATTAGTGAAACTGGATACATCAACTATATTCAAATTCACTTCTTTTTCTTCTTTTACATCAGAAAATGCAAAGTTCACAATTATTTTCCCACGGTTTCAACTGTAACAGATCATTATTCTTCCATGAGGGAAAAGGGTTCCCCCAGGAAATTCACAACCAGTTGTGGCTGGTATGCCTCAAACACAGCTTACATGAGTTCTTACCATGAGTTCTGACGTTTGAAGACTTTAATGCCTCACTTCTGTAGTTATGAAGTTTAAATTTCAGCTTGTCACTCTCTGGTGGTTATGAAAAGCAAATAAAAGCAGAAGAACACCTGGACTTTTTCAAGCCTTTCAACGCACAGGTGAGCCTGGCAAGCAGTGCTGAGGGGAATGGTGAGGCATCCTGGCAGCTTGGTAGTACACCCGCATGGTAATGCCAAGTCCCCTCCTCCTTGTGCGCTGGCGTAAGGCTGCCACTTCTCTCCAGAACCCAGGGAAAGAAGCCAGTGCAGCCCAGGCCAATGGGGACCCTGCCCGCTCACCCACCCCAGGAACTTTCCAGAAGGCTCCAGCTCCCGCTGCTCGGCTGGGGAACGGCGGGTCCGAGCATGGCCGCGGGGACAGACCCGGGGGCAGCTGGCGGGGCTCGGCGTTGGGCTGTCCTGGTGCAGGCCCAGGCCACCGACCTCCGTGGGCGCCCCGGCCCTCAGCGCCATGCCGGGGCCACAGGCTCGAACCCTCCAGGGCTTGGTGCTCACCTCAGGGCGTGGCCAACATTTGAGGTATTTGGCACATCTCAATTTTCACACTGTGGGCTGAGGAGGAACTCCGAGGGGAGGGGGGTTCAGGACAAGGTGGGGCTGCAGCTGGTGAGAATCCCCCAGGGCTCCGGTGGCACCTTAGGCGACGGGGTTACACCTCCCCAACTCCCGGGGTCACAGCGAGGGGTGCACCAGCAAGAAGCTAACCTAAACTGGGCGAATGTATTCGACGCGATCCCTTTCACCCCTCCCTGCCAAGCTGCTCAGCTGCCGTTAATCTTCCCCTGAGGGCCTGCAGAGGGCGGGGCATCTCCCCTAGCGCGGAGCCCGCGCTCCCTCTGCCCCAGAAGCAACCCGGGGGGTCGAAGCCAGCGCTCAGGGCCCAGGGGCGGAGAGGCGGCCTCACAACGGGCCCCGGCCGCCTCGCCCCGCCTCGCTGGAGAAGGCGGAGAGCTGCTCTCCGTGCAGCGGGGCTGGCTGCGGCTGAACGCCCACGGTCTCGGCCCCGGCCCCGCTGCCCCAGGGAAATATTCGTCCTCATTTTACAGCCTGGCCTAGAAGCAGGGCTGCAGAGGCATGCAAGCCCAACTCGTGAGTGAGCGCAGTGAGCCTCTGGGGATTTGGGTCAGGGAGAGCCGGTAAACTCTTTACTCAGTCCCATTTGTGAATTAAACTAAAGCATGATCTTAGCATCCATTCTGCAGCTCTAATGAAGTTTTAACTGGTGGAGTCTGCCGTTCATTAACTTGGATGGAACTTTCTGGAGTGCCCCAGAGTGGGGAGCTTCAAAAGAGATTGGTCGAAGTCACTGGAGAGGCCTCTGGCTGAGCACAAGCCACTGTCTCCCCACTGCCAAGCTCCGCCTCACCACGCCAAGGACTGCTGCTGCCCTGCCTTGTTCACAAAGAAGCTCATCTGCACCTACTGAGGGACTCCTGCCCTCCTTGTGCTTCCAGTGAAAGCCACACATTGTTCCTGAAAGTATGCAAAGTATTATTTAAAGTCTGTCTGAAACTTGGGCTGTTTCAACAACCTTTTTATAAAACCAATGTTCTCTACATAGTATTAATTTTTAAAAGCCTGGCACTTGGTACTTGTGAAAGCAGCATTTCCTTCACCAAGAATTTTTTACTCTTATAGTACAGACGTAACCAAATCTAACAAAGATTGTGGAGCAAAGACTCAGAAGATTTACCCAGTTATTTGATAGGCAGAAGAGTTGCCTCATTTTGCCTTCTGTTTTAATAATGAGCTGCCCTTTTCACTTTTGTGGATTGAACAATCTGATCTCACCAGTGAACTATTTTTCCACTCAAGCATCTGCCCAGCCAACTTGAAGCAAGACTATAACACCAGACTGGGTTCTTCTATTGTATAAGCAGTAATGAGGATCCCAGATGTTGCTGCTCTGCAGCTGTACAGCCTCACTGCTGTCAGCAGGACATCCTGCTTAGCTGCAGCTGGGATGTAACTCAGCAGTGTCACTGACTGCATCACTGGCTGCACTGTGCTGATGCAACCGTTGCCTGCTTGTAACCTGTAGCCCTACACCAGAGATTGCCACTGTTAGTAACAGGCCAAGTGTTTTGCACTGAGTTTGCAAGGCCTCAGCATTGAGTCATGCCATGCTTGCTTTGGCTGAACATTTGCTGACCTGCTCTCAAGTTTTCTTTTAACTTGGTTGAGCTGCAACAGCATTTTTTCTTCTGACCACATGTTGATGATTTGTTTTTACTTTTGCTTGTCCTTGTATGGTACCACTGTAGTCGTGTACAGACAGGAGTAACAAGTAGTTGCTGTGTGCAGAAAAAGACACAACCAACATAATGATATAGCGTGGAGAAATACAGGCCTGGGATGATAGCAGAGGTTTCAGAGGTGGAGACACAGGATGCAGTGGGAAGGAGTATAGGCACAAGATGGTGAAAGATGAATCACAGAATCACAGAATGTTAGGGATTGGAAGGGACCTCGAAAGATCATCTAGTCCAATCCCCCCGCCGGAGCAGGATCACCTAAATCAAGTTGCACAGGAACACATCCAGGCAGGCTTTAAACATCTCCAGAAAAGGAGACTCCACAACCTCCCTGGGCAGCCTGTTCCAGTGCTTTGTCACCCTCACTGCGAAGAAGTGTCTTCTCATATTTATGTAGAACCTCCTATGTTCCAGCTTATACCCGTTGCCCCTTGTCCTATCATTGGATGCCACCGAAAAGAGCCTGGCTCCGTCCTCCTGACACTTGCCCTTTACATATTTATAAACATTAATAAGGTCACCTCTCAGTCTCCTTTTTTCCAAGTTAAAGAAATCCAGTTCTCTCAGCCTTTCCTCATAAGGGAGATGTTCCACTCCCTTAATCATCTTTGTGGCTCTGCGCTGGACTCTCTCAAGCAGTTCCCTGTCCTTCTTGAACTGAGTGGCCCAGAACTGGACACAGTATTCCAGATGTGGTCTCACCAGGGCAGAGTAGAGGGGGAGGAGAACCTCTCTCGACCTATTAACCACACCTCTTCTAATACACCCCAGGATGCCGTTGGCCTTCTTGGCCACAAGGGCACATTGTTGGCTCATGGTCATCCTGCTGTCCACCAGAACCCCCAAGTCCCTCTCTCCTACACTGCTCTCCAACAGCTCAGTCCCCAACCTATACTGGTACCTGGGGTTGTTCTTGCCCAGATGCAAGACTTGCCCTTGTTATATTTCATTGCATTTCTCCCCGCCCAACTCTCCAGCCTGTCTAGGCCTTCTGGTGTGTCAGCCACTCCTCCCAGCTTTGTGTCATCAGCAAACTTGCTGACAGTGCACTCTATTCCCTCATCCAAATCATTGATGAATAAATATATTCATTGAATAGTACTGGTCCCAGTACTGACCCCTGGGGGACTCCACTAGATACAAGCCTCCAATTAGACTCTGTCCCATTGACCACTACTCTCTGGTTTCTATCCTGCAGCCAGTTCACAATCCACTTCACTATCTGATCACCCAGACCACACTTCCTCACAGGCTTGCCACTGGAGACCCCACAGCTATAAACAAATGAATGTTTCCCATTAAAAAGAAATACAGACCTACAGTTAGACAAAGCCAGTTTCTTATGGAAAACAGAACAAAGAACAAGTTTCTAGCATATGCAAAATACATCATATATGGTAAATTCCGTTATCGTGTGGCATTGCAAACCAGTGATGAAACACCACATTCCTCCCAGCAAAAGACCCCATGTGCTAGTGACTAGCCTTAGCACCCCTACCACTGGGCTGAAGCCACCAACCTGAGGACCCCGAGAAGCAGTGACAGGGTGGGCATAACACTAGGAAAGCAGGAAGAAGCCAGGAAGTGTGAGTATAACAGTTTTAACTGTATTTTATTATTATTGCAATTCTTTCAGTATAGAAGTGTTTTTTCTTTTTCTGTAATAATTAGATCTGGACTAATAATGATTCTTAGTTTAGGCTTAAGATTTCACTTATACTAACAACTTTTTGGCTTTTTATATGTAACTTGTTTCTTCTTTCTTCATAAATAAGACTTTGAGGATAACATGCTTTAAGCCTACTCCACATTGTCACAGTAGTACTCAGTGTGCACTCAGAGTTAGAGAAGCAGGGTGAAGGTGTGAGGGGACTCTAGACTACAGGTCACTTTTCCTGAAGAAACTACAGTAGAAAAAAAAAAAGTACTAAGAAGAGAATTTAGCAAGAATGCTAATAGCATTTTGTCATGGTAATGTACTCTTACATGTAAATTACTCTATGAATTTAGACAAATGATAATAAGAGCTTCCAACTGTTTAAGGATTTTTATTTTTTTTTTTTTTTTGTAAGAAAGATCACAAGTGTGGCAATTATCTGGTTTTTTAATTTACTTGTTTTTAAAAGTATACATTTCTTAGAGGCAGATCATTTGTTGAATTTAATTTAAGATATTTATACATTTTTTTGAAAGAATCTCCATATTCTTGTAAACCAACGCTTCCTGCCTCCTTCCTTCTATGGACACATATATGCTGGGCAAATTTGGCACTCTGTGATGTTAGAAAGCATGGCTAAAATTCACACGATTGCTCAGCATTCCCACCGGGGAAGGGTTAGGAAAGGAATCAGAGGTTTTTACAAACATTTCTACTAATTGCAGTAACACCTTTAAAATAAAGGTTAAAATTAATTAAATACTTGACATTGTGATGAACTTTCACGGGAACAAGGTTTCAGACATGTGGAATCTATTGCAAATGCTGATTAAAAATACCACTGCTTAATAATTAACACAGAGCTGGACTGACACCAGAGCAGTGTACATTTCTGCAAACTGCTCTCTGAATTTGTGTCACTTCCATATGCAATTAAGTTCAGGGAGTCTTGTTTAAAGGCTGACTTTCTGAACTGTGCTAAAGCCCTCACGCACCCTCGGACAGGCACCAGCGATGTGTGGCAGCGCAGGGGTTGGGCTCAGCGTTGCCACTTGATGGGGACATGAACTGTGGTTCTCAGCGTAAGGGCAGCCCTGAGCCCTGAGACAGGCATTGTAGGGTGCATGGGAGCGTGCCCACAGCTCCCTCGCCGATCTCCGTGGCTGGAATTCCATCTCACAGCTCCTTCCCTGTCACTCTGAAGAAGCCACAGGGAGAAGAGCATTAAGGAAAGAGCTGAGCTCCCCTGAAAGGCACGCGTGATGTGCCAAGCAACAAGCAGCAGAAAGGCTAGCCAAGGTGGTTTCTCACTAGCTTGGTTTCGTGTGACCTGAACAGCTCAAGGGGATATGTATGACAACTAAACTGAAGCCATCTGAAGCTGGAACTCTACCCAGGGTCAAAATGTGAGCAAGATCTGCTGCCATGGCATGTCTATCTGTCTGTGGTATTTGCTTAGTATTTTTGGAAATGCAGTCTGAGTATAGCAGATTATTCAGAGGGGACTCAAACTATATTTGAAAAAAATACAGATTATTTATAGGGGGGCTGGTAGGCATGTGGAGGCTGGTAGAAAACAGGGAGGTGAAGGGAAATTAGAACAAGAAGAGAAACAGGAGGGAGACAAATGGGTATATGGTGAGGTCTGGAAAATACATACCAAAAGTATGGACGCAATGGAAATAGACCCATTTCTACCATCCAAGCAGATGCAAGGAAATTCTTCCATAGGAAGGAGAGTGCTTTGGTGGAGGGGTGGAAACTCTCTCCCTGCCCTGCAGGGGAGCTGGGTCTGGCCAGTCTGCCACTCTAGGATTGTCAGCCAGGGACATGACACTTTAAGCCCAGCTAATCCTGAAGCATAGCAGTGTCTGGGGTACTGCTGGGTAACTGAGGAATTAGGCTCCAAGTAAAGCTGCTCCTGCTGCATGTGCACACTGGAGAGCATATACTCTGCCACAAACTGATGGCACAATAAGGAGTAGGGGGGACTGATGCCAAATTTGAAAGGAGAGACAGTTCTTGTAAGCATGAGAGAGATCTGCCATTACTCTGACATGCATTACTGTGAACTTCATCTGCCTGCTATGCAAAGGCTAATGCTTAGTAGGAAAATGTTCAGAACGAACAGTTCCCAGTATTGCGGGGCAGCAGCGGTTGCAGAGTTTAATTCTGTGCTGTGTTAAAATGTACTTCCTTTTGCTTATTTTAAATTCTGTTACTTGATAATTGCACTCTTGTGTAAGAATGAAGGAGAACTCTGGGAGAAACAATAATTTCTTATTTACATTTTCCACATAATATTTGAGTTTTTTGTTCCCAGTCCTATACTGCTAGGTATTATTTCTTCTTCAAGTTTAGAATTCTGGGCTATTTAACCTCTTCTGGGTATTGCATATTGCTGATTATTCAGGGTATAAAGCAGAAGAAAGGAAGGGAAAGAGGGTGGGTTTTATATCTGCCTCTGTCTTGCTGCCTCCTAAAATCCATGCTGTATTCAAAACAGGGCAACAACTTGCATGTCTCCTGTGATATGAAGATGGTTCCTGTTTTCTTCTTGTTTCCTAATGATGCCTCATGTTACAATCGCCCATCTGACCTTAACTGAAATTGAATGGTCGGACCTTTTTTTTTTCTGATGACAACAGTTAATTTGTAGTCTTACTTGATATAGGTATAGAGTTGTTTTTACTCACATGCATTGCTTTACATTTATCAGTGACAGGTTTAATTGGGCATCATGCTGTCATTCACTAGAGCTTCTGCAGCCCTTTGCATTCAGTTTTATATTTGACTGTCATGAATAGCCAAATACCCACAAACTGCCAAACACCTCCGTTCCATCACCCTTCCCACTCACCCCACTCCTCTTGTCAAGTCAATCATGAACCCCTGCTACAGTACAGCTCTCAGCCCACACCCCTTGGTAATTTAGCAGCGTCCTCCTTTCTTGCAGAGATGGGATTGTTGTTTCTGCTCAGCTCTTCTCTTTTCAGTCCTCAGACTGAAGGTTATCAGTCCAATAGAGGACTTTTCTTTCTATGCATATCTTAGGGTCTCTGGGAGGCTTTAGTGAAAACTTTTATTTAAAAAAAAAATGTGACAAGTACACCTTATTTTTCTTTTCCCCCCCACTAGGAGAGTAGCATAGCACTAGTATGGATTAATTAGAGAGGCTGTGAAATCTCCAACCCTAGAGGTTTTCAAGACTTGGCTAGACAATGGCTGACCTGAACTAGCTTGGTCACCCATCTCACTTTGAGCACATCTGGGCTAGATGATCGCCCAAGTTCTTTTCAGCCAGCACTTACATGGTTTTATATTAACTGTGTCACACCTGTCTGCTTAGTTATAAGCTCCTTTGGAGTTTTAAGAGCAATCCTTACTTATGGTTTCTCTTAATATTACAGCAGCTGGTCCACTCCCCCAATAATTGGCTGGGGGGAACCTCATCAGCTGCCTATGTTGTACTGTGGTATATAACTTCTAGCCATTTCTTTTGGAATGAAGTTAAACTTGCTAGCCTGTGGTTAATAGGACTATTTCTGAAGCTCTTCTGAAAGCTTGTGGTCATGGTCTTTCCTCTAGTTTCAACTGCAAGTGATATGTGATAAACCACATTTGGTGAGTTACCAGTCATGGCCTGACAGTCATTGATAACCAGCTTTTTTCAAGCCTATACAGTTCACAGTTAGACACTGGCCCTCCTTGACACTTCTCCCTCCACCAGGTTTCCAAGAACTCTATATTTAATCAACATGTTCTCTGTCTTAAAAACTTTTGCAAATAGTGACAGCCAGTTAAAGACTAGAGCACTGCGTGTCTGTCAGAACACTGGTGGTGATGTCTCATTAGTAAATCTTGTGTTTAAGTGGAAGTGCTGCAAAGAAGCTAACTAAAGACATCCTACATTCATGCACCATCTCTTTCTTAAGTCATCTATGAACTCCAGCAGGTAGGGTGGCTTACTCATGTTTCACAATCCATCTAACTCTAAGCAGGATACAATTTAACACCTTATTTTCACTTGCCTTTCATAAAACCTCATATTCCTATCCAAATCCCACATTATTACTTGCAATCTGTATGTTCAAAAGATCTCCTTTGAACACCTCTGTAGTCTGACCAGTGTGGTACCTGTTATGCAGCAACATGAGCAGTTCCCAGCTACTGTGACTAGGACAGCATAAACCAGTATGACAGCTTCCGAGCAGAAATGAGCTCCTCTGCTCTCCCTGTGCTACGCTCCCCACATAAGGCTCCAGGTGTGTGTAAAGAGCTCCTTGCAGGAATGAGGCATTCTGGAGCCAAATGCACACACACTTACCTCCATTGCTCATACATGCATAGCAGGGCAGATCTCAGATCTTGACCACTGCCACAGAGCAGAGCATCATAGATAGGACTTCAGACGTACATCAACAACCCTTCAAGTGCTCTGGAGAGCCACAGAAACTTCACAAGAGAATTCCTCAGGGCTGCTGCCAGCTGCAGGGGAGATCAGAGGAGGCAGTCACAATATGCCACCAACAGTATCTCTGTATTATTACAGAGATAAAGGAGTCAGCATGAAACCTGCTAGAAGAATAATTGTCACTCTTGAGCTCGGGATCTTGAGGAGCTTGTTTTGGCAAGTTCTATTCAGAGCTGGGTTGTGAACGTTCCTGGGCTTCCTGGTTCTCTCCTTATAAAAGTAAAAAGAGCAGAAGACCTATAATCTTCCTTTTATTCCTCTGCAGTTTACTGCTTATGATGATGGTTATTCTGAAACACTGACAGCAAGAAATTATGGGTTTCACACCTTTCACAGCATCTCAAACAACTGGAGTTATACTCTAGCTAAATATCTATTCTTAAAATCAGACATCACAGCAGGTGAGTTCACTTCTGAGCAAACCACCTCCTGGTTCCTACTACTACTGTGTGGTTCTCTGCAGGCCAGTCAGTGCTGGTCCGTACTGTGATGTGAAAATGTAGGATTGATAACTTCATGTCTGCTTAGTATTGCTGTGGAACTGGTGCTAGAAAGGTGGGCCATAAACCAAGGGCCATGAAGCAGCCTGGACCTTAGACTGATGGAGGCAAACTTCATCATCCTGAAATAGTAGCCATTTTAAAAGAGTATTTTCAGTAGGTCAGGACAATTCTCCCCCTAGAACAAGCAAATAACTCCTCTCAAGTATTTCTGCACAACAAGGACTTTTCTTTTGTAAAATCTTATTTTGGGGGTGATATTATGAAGTGAGATGGAGGAAGAGGTGGAGAGGGTGATGTAAAGAGATTTCTTATCTGTCTACTACAATTTTCAACTGCATTCAATGGTAGACAGCAAAGAGGCTTTCAAGGAAAGCCCCTGGCAGCCTAGCGCCCTTGCTATTCCGGAGCCTGCCATCATGTTTGAAGGTATTACACTGTGCATTGCCAAAGTTAAGGCGAAATACTGAGCTTAGCTGGACCTTGCCAAGTTCTCAGTGTTGCAACCAAGTAGCTTACAGTGCAGTAGTGTGTGCAGTCACTGCTAACAGGTGATAATGTTTTGCAGTCTCCGGGGAGATAGCAACCTCATAGATAGCATGCGGTACTACTGCAATGTCAGTTGGGAAGTGAAAGGCAGTCTTGGGCTAATTGCTAGCCCATTTGGAGACACTCAAAACCCTCAGTGGCATCTTGTTTTTACAAGAAATACTTGACACTTCAGAACAAGAAGTGCTACACATCAGCTTCTGATATGTCATAACTGGTATGATGGGTCGTCTTCACCCTGTCCCACCTCTGTGTCTCTGATTTCATGTCTAGGGTTAGCTTGTTAATTAAGGGTATTCTCTGTCCCCACTGTTGGTCACAGATGGATGACAAGTTTTTTAGTGTGCTAGTGCCAAAGCATCATTTTCTTTCACAAGTCAGAATTTCTAGAATTCTTATTTCATCTCCAGGACATCAACAATTCCATACACTCCTGAAATAATCTGACATTTACTAGTGTGGAAGAACCATCATCAATTAGGACAGTGACTAAGGCTGTGCAGAACAATCCTGCTCTTCCAGAAATGTTTGTCTCACATGTGCCTAAATCCTGTTTGAAAGAGAGCCTCACCTCTCAGAATACGACTCCTGTTTGGGGAATCAAGCCACATACTCAAAGTCTAAGTAAAATCTCATGTAAGACAGTAGTTAGTGAAATCCAGGTGCGTAGAACTCCTTCAGATCTTTTGGTTGTATCATTCCCAACATCTTAATGCAGGGGTTTTTTGCTACACCCAGAAGAGAAAGTACATTCCAACAGTGCTACATGCTCCTCTCACTGGAGTAAGGCTAGCAAGGTAATCAGGTGGGCTTTGAAGTCGAGCCCAGGAAACACGCAGCAGGGTTCCAGTATCAGCAAAACCTGGTGTTCAGCAGAAACAGCCTGAGCTGGTACCCTCCAACACTTCACCTTACAATTTTCCTTTGTGAACAGCTTGAGCTGCTGGGCCAGAGTCTGAGATCACCACTTCTAGTTACCTCAGTAAAACCCTGATAAACATGCCAACTTCTTCAGATGTATTTGGTGTCATAGAACTCCCCAAGCCAACCTCCTCCTGCATCTGACCACCTAGTCACACTCATATAGGAGCACCTTTAGTCTTGCTGCGAATTAGGCATGTACTTAGCACTTCCTAAGGATCTCTCCCAGAAAAAGGTACATAGACTGAGCTCAGCTTTAAAGAACATCAGCATAATACAGGACAGACTAAGCTTAGCAAGTTCAGGCTTTGAATTCAGCATTTTGAAAACTGTGTCAAGTGAAAATCCTTGCAGAGAAGGGTAGGATTATGCAGACAGCTGTGGTTCAAGCTGTTCATTTGGTCCCAGCTAGCAAAGTTCAAAACCCAGGTGATTTTCAGATTTAAAAAAGCTTAAGTTTTACATTATGTGTATTTTAATCAAACGGCACAAACCAGTTCCCCTGAAAACTTCTGAATGCCAATCACAAGTGTTACATAAAATTACAGTTGCAGTATATTTCATGTTTGTATAAACCTCTTAACACTGTACAACACTAGGATAGACTTATATTTACGTCTTATTGAGAGGAACATAAAAATTGGTTTAGTTCTCTCAACAGAATAATTTTTTTTTAAAATTTATTTGCAGACTGACTGAATATAGGATAACTAGCAAAGCATTCTAGAGTACTGGTTTGTCCCAGCAATTTTAACTGATCTTCTACAGAAATACATCAATGACATTTGAAGTCCTATATGTACCTCACATTTGAAATATTTGAAGAACCATTATAACTTACACCAAATAAGGAAGGAGGAAATGTTATAATTACCTGGAATAAAATACCTACAAATTTGTTCTTGCAAAATTCTCAAGAAGACTTTAATTGTAATCTCAGGTATCACAAATAAAACTCGTTGTTTTGCAAGATGAAGCTCCACTCTAAAACTGGATGTATGATATGCATGAATATACTCAGCACACAAATTTCAATAGGATTTTTCCATTAGGAAGATTAGATTTTTCTTATTAAAAATTTATTGCCAGGTTTTAAAAATAGTTAGGGCAAAGGAGACTGCAAATGATAATTGCATCACTTCTACTTAATTTACAATGCTCCATTTCTGCTGTTAAAGTGTAATTTCACTATAGCACTTTAACCTAGACCAACACAATGGTAGATTTAATTTGGATACGGTGGCTTTGCCTTAAAATTCCTTGTTGAATGAAGACAAAAATTCAAAATATGAGCCAGCAAAATGACACCAGGTGTTATACAGCAGCTTATATAACACATTACTAAACTACTTTTTGAGGCTCAGTAACCTGAATATCAACCTTTTGAACTTAAATTCATGCCTCGGAGCAAATCTGTGACACAAAGTTATGTTACTGCGTGTATGCACGTGTGTGCACGCGCACATACACACCCCCCCAAATTCATCAAGGTTGCTTTTCACTCAGTAGAATACTGTAATGCAGAACGAAACCAAACATCAGCAACTGTCACTAGGACATATTTCATAGTCACACTCACAAGTCCTTCTCCCATCAAACAGGCTAAATACATTTCCTTTTGTCAATTACTGGCCAGAAAAAAGTAATATTATTTCTAGTATCTTTGGGTTTTTTGTTGTTATTTCCTTCAAATTGTAGCCCTTGTAGCTTTTCTCAAGTTTTGGTTTCTACTGATTAAACATCAGTGAATTTGAAGGACAAAGCAATGCAAGTTTGGATCTTGAACAGAAATTGTTATCTGGGTGGTAAATCTTCATCTCCACAATTAAACACAATCTCTCTGGTGCATCTTTGACTCAAATCTTTCTTCTGGCAGAACATCCTATTTTCAGTACCTTTATTCCTTATTTTCAGTTATGAGAATATATTTATCCTCTTAAAAGGGTAAAGTGACAGAGCTAGAAAGTTTAGGGGACACCCCCCCCCCGATTACTCACTTACCTGACCAACATTGAACTGTTGTTCTTTACACTAGCTTTACAGGTGTAATGAAAATAATTTAATTGACTGCACCCTCCAGATTAACACTCTTCCTTCCCACTTTTAAAAACCTAAATGCAGAGACACAGCTAAATCTGTCATAGTACAGGAAACAAAGAATTTTCACACTAAACAGCAATCTAAAAAGAATTCCTCTTATTCTTTCCTTTACACTGAAGAGAGTCCTCTTTTCTGTCTCACCTAATTTTACTCTGCAAGTTTACTTAAAAAAAAATAATTAATATTTATTCAACAATGAACCTTCCTCTAAATAACTTTGGGCTGCCTAAGACAGACTAGAATTTTGAGTCTATACTATGGGCATAAGAGGTACTACTGTCTGAACAACTCTTTTTATTATTGAGTAATCTAGCTTTCCACATATCTCAGGACTGGCCTTTACTCCTCTAAGCTGATGAAACAGAAGTTCAACATGTTGTAGCAAAAGCAGTGAGACTTAGAGGGAGACTTAGAGATACAGCTTGGAAGACAAGAGGTTAAAGATAGGAACTTCGCTGTCTTTCAAATTGAAGCAGTCTCCAGTGTAGCTCACTTTACCCCCAGTGAGGGCTGCTTTTTTCCTGGGCCCCTTACAACATGCTCTGCAGCACTAGAGCACGCCTGTTGTCACAGACACATCGTACCAGCCATATGGCAACCTGAGGCTTAACCTATAGCTGTCAATTAAGTTAAGTTTTCACAGTTGGAATAAAGATCCTTGTGGCATTAGTAAATCAATCTACTCCTGGATAAGGACTTCAAGCAGTTCCATTATTTATAATGGTTTCATTTTTATTTACAGTAAGACTATCTGCACCTACTGATGCTGCAAGCATCTTAATGAATTATGGTCCTCTAGATAGGGGACCATTAGGGCAGGTAAAAAAGAACACATACAAATGGGTTCTGTTCCAGGTAGCTAAAAGAATCCAGTACCAACGACAAATGTAACATATTGCATAGAGGAGGAGAAGCAAGAGCATCAAGAATTACATTGGCCTGGTTTGGAAAACCACTCGGCTAGCAGGATTCAGGGCAATTTCCAGCATAATCATCTTCAAAACTCAGTTAACAAGCCATCCTATGAAGAAGGGCTTGATGCATAGAAGTGGCAGATACTTAAGTCCTCTTTATCTTTTGAACTCAAATACACATTTGTTTTCCTGGCCCTTTAAACATGTACCACATTAATCAAAAACTTTACTGAAAGCCAGGTGGGCTTGCCTGATAACAGCCCCAGCTAACCAAGTAGTCTTTTGACTTCTGCTACTCAAAGGAGAAATTACTGATGTTCAGAAAGGAAAAACAAGGGAAGACAGAATACTTGCTAGTGCATGACACCAAAAACATCTTTTATCAATTCAGTGGGGTACCTGAGCCTGAAATCATGGTTAAAAGCAAGAACTGTTAGAATATTCTGTTACAGAAAAAATTAAAGGAAAAAAAAAAAAGGAAAAACCTACAACNNNAAAAAAGGTAACAACCTAAAACCAGTATGAGAATTGCCATTATCATCTCATCCACCCAGAAGTGGCTGTGCAGGGATTGTTCAGCTCCCTAGCAGAGCTGCACTATTGCAGCTGCACGCCTGGCACAGATACTTGTCTCAGGAGGAAGAATGAAGCTTTTATACCTTTGTGATCACCATCCAATCTTCTGCTCAGAGAAACTCAATCTGCTGACAGCACAAGAACAGCTCCATGAAGCCAGCTTGAGAAATGATTTCCAGCATTACTACCTACTTTCACACTAAGCTTCTGATAAATCAGAACTGTATGCATCATGCACTTTGTTGCTATGTAAATCATGCATTTCATAAGTCTGAAAGTGAAAGAACATGTGCAAAAGGCTGACTCCCAAATCTTCTACAGAACCTTTGCAATTGTCCCATTAATTTGAAAATGCTGATGTCATCTCAAAG
>VYZX01021903.1:0-14820 GCA_013401335.1 Brachypteracias leptosomus
CCACAGCCTCAGTGGTGAGGGTGTTGTAATTGCCATCAGAGAGAGGTTGGGTTCAATACTGGTTTTGTATATATTTGCATATATTCCATTTTATTATTATTATTATCTTCATTAAAGCTGTTTTAGTTTTCTTTTCTAATCTGGAAGCCTCTCATTCTCTTCCTTTTGGAAGAGGAGGAGACCATAAGTCTCTCTTTCTTATCCTTTTTTCTCTTCCTCTAATTGGGAGAGGAGGAAAGGGGTTAACAGAGAGTGTTTGTTGAAGGTGGATTGGATCTAAACATCGACAGTGGCAAATATTAAGTACAGAGCAAATCATGCAGAAACTATAAAACAGAAGGGTGATGGACACATCTCTGTTGGAAGTGGTCACATCTCACAACCCACAGTCCAGACAGCAGGTTTGGGATGGAAGCAGTATATTTTTAATGAGCAACCTTCCGGCTGAGAAAATCACCTGCTGGAGCTTTAAAGCTAATTTGGCAACCAAAGTTATGTTTGGCAATCAAAATAGCCTTTGAATATTTTGTGTGTTTTGATTATCAAGTTCTTCAGAAACACTGGTTATCACTCGGGATGCATTTGCTGCAGTTCAAATTCTCTCAAATAGTCAAATGAAAAAGAGGGGAGTTATAAGCATCAGATTACTTATTTACTGCAGCGTGGGCTCTGATCACTCCCCATCCTC
This sequence comes from Brachypteracias leptosomus, assembly GCA_013401335.1. NCBI lineage: Eukaryota > Metazoa > Chordata > Aves > Coraciiformes > Brachypteraciidae > Brachypteracias > Brachypteracias leptosomus. The sequence continues at coordinate 689 of VYZX01021903.1, forward strand.
ATCAGGATTGGTTCAAAGGTTGGTGACTTGGTTTGGATGTTTCACAGTCCAAAAAGTGATGGTCTCTTACCAGTTTCTCATACACAAGTTTTCTCTCTCTCATAATTTAGGTATGAACAAGTCGCTGTTTTGTGTTTGATGCCCAGTGAATAGGGAAGCAGTACCTTGTGCTAGTATCAATGACTTTTCTATCCTACAGTAAAAGTTGTTTCTTCAGATAACTATGAACACTCTGTTACTTGAAACATACTTGTTTGCATTACTGTCTTCTGCAATATATTGAAATACATTTCAGTAGCACTTTTCATTTACTTATGTTTCATTCCCTTGCAAGAATGTATGCTCATTCCACCTAATTGGTGGTTTTCTAAGAAATGTAGCACTGTAGAAAAGGAAGAAGATAAGGAACAAAAGTCTCTCATTGTTGATCAGCATCTTGCATTTGTCCACTATTTCACGTAAGCATATAAGTATGTGTGCATATGTGTATGTGTAGATTATTTATTGTAAAAGAAAATATTTATGTATATTATACACTCTGTCATTCTTGCCCATGTTACAAATATAAGAATAACAAATTTATCAAAATATTGTCTTATGTATTTAAGACATGGTTTAATGGTGGATCTGGCAGTGATAGGTTAAGAGGTGGATTTGATGATTTTAAGGGTCTTTTTCAACCTAAATGATTCTATGATTCTATTTCTATGTGTTCCTGAGAAGGCAGGTGAGGGAAATATTACATGCCAAATTTCTCACTGAAAGCAAACATGAATGTACTTTACAGTAGCAAAATCCTGCACAAGTATTTCATAAGCAGCAAGAGCTGTATTTCACAAAGAATGAGTTCCATCAATTTAGTGGTTTCAGATTCCAGGTTTTATTATCATCCTCTATTGAATATTTGGGGCATGATAATGATATATATCAAATTAATATCCATGCAGCAAAAGTAATTTCTTATTCCTAGAAACTTATTAATCCTTGAAATTGTCTTTAGTATTATGAACTTTCAGTGTGTTAGTGATTTGTATTTTCCAACAAATTTTGACAGTTTACAGCCTTAAAAGAAGATAGGTTCTGAGGAATTTTAAAATATTGAATAAGTATACTTTCAATATTTTCTTATTGATATATATTGATTATATCTTTGCAATAGCTGAGTTTTACATTTTCTCTCCTTTTCAAATGTATTTAATAAGCCCCTCTAGCTCTATTAAATCAATGAAGATTGTTCATAAGCTATAGAGAGTAGGATTCCATTTCAATAAATAAATATAAAAATAGAGGGGAATATCGATCTATTGATCTACCTAGCTGTCTATAGGACAGCACCCAAATATATTCTGATTCAGTCCTATGACATCAATCACCATTTCATGTGGAAAAATTGGAGCAGAAAATATACATACATCTTTTAAAAATAATTCTTTGCTTCACCCAGTTGCATTGTAAAAGATCACACTACATAAAACTGCTGTAGGAAAATAGAGTGAACGCAAATGAAAAAACAATATTCTTTGTCTACCAAAGGGAACAGAAGAATTGCTGCAGATAAATAGTGGCATGGATCAGCCATAGCATCCTTATATTAGGGGCAATACTAGAGCGTTTCTTCTCTTTCTTTTTTCTTCCTTTCTACTTGTAGAGATTGTGACCACCATTTAACTTCCTTGTTATTACCTTTGTTTTGGCAGCACATATGGGGTGATTTACATATGCTGCATGTATGGATTTTGTTCTCTTTTTTGCACCTTATATCCAGAGCACCTGGTATCGTCTATGCTTGTATTATCAAAGCTTCTGTTATTATCCTGGGCTCAGACACTCGGAGCACCATGTTACAACCTATATTGAATCTATCTTGATAGCTTGTATTTTTGTGTGTGAAATTGTAATTATGGTTTTCTTTTGCCAGTGTTAGTCTTGTAATCCATTGCTACCTGCTGTGCTGTCAATTTTGTTACAAGTTCTTCTGGCCATAGGGTTGAGGATTGAGCAAATGAAGTTGTGGAGAGGGAAAGGATTTCTGGGTTTTGAATGAGTAGAAGAGTGTAGGAGGAGCAGATCTGTAGCGTATGTTGAAGCAATGATAGAAATGAAAGACTGGACTGTTTGCTATGGGTGTGTTCAGACTGTGGAAAAGGTATACAGAGCTGCACACTCCCTGGAATGCACTGAGGTCCCATCAACCTCTTCCTGCTCATAATTTTCCCTTGCAGAAGAGTTAGGTGCTATCATGGTGTGGAGAGGTATCTCCATAAGAATGGACATGTAAGCAAATCCAGACTTGGTGGCGCCAGTAAGGATGGCTACAGGGAAGATGTAAACAAGGACACACAGGGACAGCCACGTGTGGCACGTGACACGGGAGTGAAGCAGCAAGAAAATGGAGGCAGAAGGTGGAACCAAGGGAGGCGCCTTGAGAGCAGTACCTGGCCAATCAAGAGATGGTGCTTAGGGCCTGGCAGAGTTTGTTACCAATCAGAGTGGTGCTTCCAGCGCGCGGTTAGCGGTGGTGGGTATATAATGAGTGAGCTTCAGGCAATAAACGGCAATGCTTGGATTATATTAGTCCGTGTACACGTTGTCCATTGATCTCCCGCCACATCATGGAGTCAGGACATGGTAATGATCCACTTTTGCATTTGTGATCATAAGCCAGAAAATGCTTCTCTGTCCTACTGCATATTCAGAGACTGTCTGAGAAGATATCCTGTCCCAAATTCTGGACTACTTAGTAGTCCACCAGAAAAGTAAGATGATTTAATCACAAATAAAATGGGAAAAAAATCAGGAGTTGACAAAGCCCCACTTTGGTAGAGATTCTGGAGCTATTTAGCCACTGAGTTGTGTTACATAATTCAGGAGAATGCATCAGCTCCTACTAGTAACTGGACACTGGTGTTTCAGTAGTCCTCTCAATCTGTGCCTGTAAAATCACCATTTTTTACCATAGAATGAAAACTGGGCTATTAGAGAAGTAAGAACTTGAAACATGATTAATTTTCTGGGCCAGCTATATATCTCCAGGAAAGACATTAACCTCATACTATTGTAAATCATGCTAAACAGCAAAATATCATTAGCAGAATACTATCACTAACATTCAATTCGATATTGATATGGAGAGATTAGAAAAAAAAAAAGCTACAATGCATGTAGAGTTCCAAAAGGGACTTTGGCATTGGTATTCTAAAAATTACAATACATAATTTACTGGCAAGTGATCCATAGAGCAGGGTTCACAGCTCACAGATGTCCTCAGGAAGTGCTGACTGCATAAATACAGGATAGGAAATAACTGGCTTGGTGGCAGTTCTTCAGAAAATAATTTAGGTCATGAGTCATGCTGTTGAGAATAAAACAAGCATCACATTAGATGTATACAAACAAGGACTCATCTTGAAAAAAAAAAGGAAGGAAGGAAAGAAAGAAGGAAAGTTAAGAAAAAGAAAGAAGGAAAGAATTTGCGTTACATATACACAGAAAGATGACTTTCAGTCCTGAAGATGCTCAGTCTTCAAGAATATAAAAGGCTTTCAGAAAGCAAGAGAATAATCTCTCATAGCACATGGGAAATAAGAAACAGCTTAAACTGTAGCTAGACAGTTAATGTCTTTCTAATAATAAGGGTGGTTACACAAACTGCCTGACAATGTTATGGTCTCTGTCACTGAAATGCCTTAAGAACAGGTTAAGTTATTATCTAGAAGAAAAAAACCCACATCAAACCCATATGAGAAAATATATGGAAAGAGAGAGGAAAAGTAGAGACAGAAAGAAGGTTTCTAGACTATATTAATTTGTGAAAGTGAAGATCTGAGTTTTGTCCCAACTTCAAATACACATATTTGAATACTATATCCAGTAAAACTATATCGAGTGACCTTTTCCTAAAGAATATAGCACTCTCTGTATCTAGGATCAAACTAAAGATTTTATAATTTCTAAACTAATATCCTAATTATGAGAATAGAAAATAATTCTTTGCCTATTTCTCCTCTGTGGTCATATGAATCCTTAGATGAGGTTGCTCAAATGGTATGTTAAGTGTATGCCCTCTCTTTAGTCCCAAATCTGGTTGCTATAGCATTCTGATGAAGGACAGAGCTTCCATCTTCCTCCTTATGGCAGAAGAACATTTGGTCTCCTGGTGTATAAAGTTTGGATACATATTCTAGATTATTTTGTGCTATTGAGCTATGTAAGCCACAACTCTGTTATCTTGGCTTTCCCATTAGTGTATTCAGCATTACTGTTATTTCAAATAAATAACACAAAAAAATTTTTAACACTAAAACCACTATTCAAAGTACTGATATTTTTAAAGACATTTGCAGACTTTGCATTGACATAGTCAGGTTTACAACTTTTATTAACACTAGCTGAAGTTATAGTTATAAAACAAGTTATAAAACAAAGATTTTAATACTGATTTCCATGAAATGATGCTCAAATGGAATGCCTTGTCCAAGAATATCCTTGAGCTCCTTGAGTTTTGAAATGAGGAATTCTTGCCTGTTTTCTGTGACCAATATTAAGAGTTAATGCTTGGAAAGTGCTGAGATAAACACTTATTGATGTCTCAGTTAACATCTTGAAGTGAACAGAGTATAAGACAAAATAAATCTTCTCTTTTTTATATCAACAAGGGAGGGCATGCAGTCATTAAAAAAGGAAAAGGAATGAAATCAAAACAAAAGGTGAAATTTTAGACTGTGGTGCCGATGGCTCATTTTCAAACTCTTTTTCAAATTTTCACTTTATTTTCTAGGGTGAAGTCCTCACCTGTGTCAGCTTGCGTGGCATTTATAAATAAAACCCCCCATATTTACGTAAAATACTGCTAATGTTTCACATTTATATCTTACATATATAAATGTATTTATATTGCATCTTTGGGTATGTGAGATAGACTATTTCCATCTAAGGTGTAGACTGCACAATGGTAGTGAACTCCTGAGTCACAGGGCAGACAGCCAGTACTACATGCAGCAGGCATCCCCACCGAGGCTGATAGACTGATCTCCACTGTGACTTCAGTGCACTGAGCCCTCTCGGTACCATTGGGACGTGGCTTATGGGAACTTCCTTCACTTGAATACAGACTGAAGGATACAGTATTTGCTAGACTGATGAGAGCAGAGGATAGCCAGCTCCACAGCAGTCTAACGGCAGCTGGCATTGCGAAGGAATTTCAATGAGTCAGGTGACAATCACCTGCAGTCCCCAAGGAGCTGTCTCCCGTCTCTCCTGCACAGTGATCTTGCACTTCTCCAAGAAGCTTATTTGTGTCACCTCTTGCATCGCCAGGTGTAAAAGTAGCTACTTGGGGCCACTTTTCCTGTCCATAGACGTTAATTTAAAAACTGAGATTTTTGATACTGTGTTTCCCTGAATTTGAATCAGTTAGTTGGTAAACAAAGAAATGAAAAAGATGAATTTGACACAGAGAGACAGCTGAGTCATTCTGTAATCTTGTCCCTTGAATGTAAATGGCAGAAGTTTTCTTCTTTTCCATAATAGCAGTTATTTTAGCTTAATAAGCTCTGGAACTTTTATGGTAAAATGGTTCCTGTAAGCTATTGGTCCACTTAGAGCGTCCACCTCAAACTTTTCTATACAAGATTTTGCTTCTTGCCCACTATGAAGATAAACTTAATATGCTGTTTCTAGGATCTTTCTTTTGTATTTTTCTTTCTTTTCATTTTAGCTATTTTTTTTTAATAAACAGTATTTGAACCAATTTGAGTACATCTCTATCTTATGAAGATAGTGTTTCCTCGTTGTGCTATGTCTTTTATGCCATTTACAAAGGGGATACATTCAAATGTTGGAATTAAATCTTGGAAGTTTTGATTCAGAAGTACAGGTTAGAGCAGAGGAGGATTATTTCTGGTCTGAATTAAAATGGCTAAAATTAATACTAGAAAACATTACATCAACTATACCCACTGTTCAAAAGAGGAAAACTTTCACAAAACATGAAATAAAATTTTTCTTCAGCATTTCAACTTAAAAAACACAATATGAATAAACCAATCATGTTTGACAGAAACTGATATAATTGATATAATTATTCTGTGTGACATTGCACTCATTTACTGCATGGTACATATTCTTTGAAATTAAAGAAAAATTCTGTCTTGTTAGAGTATCTTACCTAAATAAATTTACTGCTTTAAAAGGCTAAAGAAAGTTTAACATCCTTTAATAAATTCTTTGAAAATGAGTGAATACTGCTTTAGATATGTATTTCCACTAAAAATTTTATTGCAAGCAAAATGGAAATCCAAATCTGAGCATGCCTCCTCTTGTCATTAATAGTATTGATAGTAGCCACATAAGACCGGGTACTTCAAACCAGTTGACTGTATTCAGAGAACAGGAGTCTCTAGGGTAATAGGTTACAGCATTGGTCAGCAAACACCACCCTTGGGCCTGTGAATAGGAAAGTTGGGTATAAAACAGTGACTTTACTGTGTTCAGAGATGATAAACCCTTAACATTTCAAATTTAGGGCAATGCAAGTTAAAAGAAGGTATTCAACTGAAGAGAGCCGCAAGAAGAGCAGGAGACTTTTCAAAGGTCTGGAAAATCAGACATCAAAAGTAAGGTGAAAGGTTTAAGTATTTTAAGAATAAGGAAAATAAAAGACAGTAGCATTGTTCATATATGTAAAACATAGCTTCTAAAGAGCTTCTCAAAACTCACTGCAGATCAGACAAGTCACTTCAAATAGTGGAAGGGAAGGTCTATGTTAGAGTGTGTAATAGTGAGGACTAGGAAGTACTACAGTGGTTTGTTGGGAGGCTGTGGCAACTCCCTCAGCACCTGGTTCCTAAGAGCAGATTGCAAGAGAGTGTTTGTTCAGAAATGACACAGATATAGCTGACCTAACCTTTGTAAAGGAGGAGGAAGTAGAGACTCTCCATAAATTCCTTTCATCCTCAATTTCTACTATTTCCGTGGGTTTATTACCCATATTTATTTTTCAGTTGTTTATGCAGATAATAAAATTATGAAGGAATTAATTTGGAGTGTTAAATTCATTGTAAAATATTTATAAAGACTGACACACAGGGCTATGCTCTGGACATTAGATGGATATTTAAAATTATGCTTAAGATTTAACAATACATTCATTTAAATTTTGCAGCAAATATTTTCAGTTTGAACTATTATTTTATCTTCAAATGTTCTAACTGTCCCATAATTACTCTATTATTACTCTATTCAGTGATGGAGGCTAGTGCAACATTAACAAAATATTTTCTTTACTTGTACGCTAATTTATTTACACATCATTTAATATCTGTATTAAGCACTAACAAGGTTGATAAATGCAGTTTCACGGTGCCAGCTTGTGATAGTAAAATGTTTTGAAATTTCATGCCATCCAACTAAACACTACAAAATATAGCTCTGAATTGTACTTTAAAAAAAAAATTCCCCTGAATATTTTATGCTGCTCAATGAGACAAATTATAAGTTCGTTACAAGAATTATAATAACAGTTACATTTGTATTATTTCACATTTTCATTATTCTAATTATTCTGACAATAGGCTGATATTGTTCTGCCTGGTGTTCTCATGACAGTTTGTCAGAGAAGTGCTGTAGCAGAATGTTAATATCTCATCACATCCATACTTTGACAGTCTGGTAAACTTCAATGTTCTGATATTTCTAGAGTTCGACAGTTTTGTTCTCTGAGTCTATCCTACTTTACAGTAACAGTGACCCACATGGAAAAGTTAAGAACAGACTAGCTGTCAAAATATGGAAAAAGTTGACCTCTGCAATTTCAGACTGCTAAATACTTAAAGATTTTTCAAATAAATTTATAAGTCATTGTAATTTAGGTATATTTTTTTAAACTTTAAGACTAAAGAGATACTACTTCATTTTTAAAGTAAACCATTCCTAGTTATAAGTTGAGAGTTTTATCTAGGAAATTTATGTGTGGTCAGTGAGGTACTATATATATGGAAATTATTATTTTTCAATATTCAGACAGCCAAACAGAGCATATGCTCTTGATAATATTGATTTAGCATCTGTCTTACAGTGTATTTCCTCAATAATCTTCTTTGGCTAAATCCTGTTTAGAAATATGGTATCTTAGCAAAATAAAGTTTTATTTAATACTAATATACTTGTCCATACAGTTCATATCAATTGCCCAGAATTCATTTCGGCATACACATAACTGAAGCTGGTGAATAATCATCCCACTCAGTAAAACATAAATATTCATTTAAGTTCACTGACTTAGACATTCTAACTTCCTTAAATGTGAAAAGGTGTTTAAGTGCAACACAGTGATGGGGCCCAGAGGTTTTAATGAGAGTAGTTTACTCAATGCGAGAGATAAAAATAAGAAGCTTGGTGCTAATCATCTAACCTTAATTACTATAAATCTCCAAACTCACAAGTTCACAAGGAACAAGCTTCACTTTGAATCCAGAATGAAATTGCTTGTGGATCAAAAGTTAATTCTCTCTTTGAATGAGAGCAGATAAACTGATGTGTAACGAATGGATTATTATGGTTTAAAAAAAAAAAAAAACAGGCAAAAACCCCATGGATAAAAATAGGGGCACAACTCTTCTTCTTGGATTTCACAAAAAATATTGGAGCTATAGAATTGGCACAAAGAAATAAAATATCCTTTGATACTTTATCACTATCATGCTTTAGGGAAAATTTCAGCATTTCTTATGGATATACTAGAAGGTGTTACCAAAAAACAGAGGGGTTGCATAGCAATGCTGTGTTGAAGAATTTAATTTGAGACAAGATCAAAAAATTTTACACAAACCTATCATTTTCTTAATCTAGTATTATTTGAAGACAGGAAGAAATTCAGATTACAGAATATAGGCCGTAAACCTATTCTCTTTCTGGTTCTTGTTCTAACATAATTTACATTGGAATGCAACTTGATAGTACTAAGTTCAGTCCATTGAAGCATTTCTGCCTGTTGAATTCTGGATATCTGATGTAGCAGAATTTCACAGGGGTAGGCATTAATCATGTTTCTGCAGTCATGGTTGTCATTAGCCTAGAGCTCTTTGAAACAGTACTGGTGAAATAATTCATTTCCTTGGTTACTTTATCAGTTAATTCAAATGTTGATGGGCAGTCAGAGTTTCTGCACTCATAAGATCTTCTACATACCAAACTTCATGGCTCTAGATCTGCCTAACCTGATTGAGGGTCCAAAAACTTATAGACAATTTGTGAATTTTTAATAAAAGAAATTGCCCAAGTGTTGAAATAATTCACAAAACGCAATTGCCTGTCAGCCAAGCTCAAGTGACTATATTTTATAATCAGTTAGCAGATCCATTCATTTTCTGGAATGGGCAGGTTAAATTACCTGCCTTCACAAGTCTGTGAAAAAATCATGCTGCTGTTTCCTAGGTATTTTAGATGTATATGTAAAAAACACTGGACCTCATTGATTATCTTTCCGTTTGTTCGGTCCTTCACTCTTCCCTGTTTATGAGGATGTACTTAATAATTTAGAGTGAAATACAGACCAAATCAAAATGTGTGACATTTTCTACATTTTATTTCTGCTATTTATCTGTCTATATAAGTAAGCCCTCTTTGTGTATTCTGAAAATGCAGAAACACTGAGACATTCACACTACCTAGCATAAAATTTGTGATACATCCTACAGAAAGTTAAAAAGAAATAGCAAAACCTAAGAGTGAGGAAGCATTCATTATATCTTAGAGAGATTCATTTTTAAGACATCAGTCACTTCGTTCTAAGATGCTACTTTTAAAATTCATTAGAGAATTTAGCCTACACTTTTCTGAGTTTTGGAATTTTGTATAAATTTGTCTCTTTTTTGTCTCTTTTTTCTACAGGTGCCTTTATAGGTATTGGGGAAAACATGTCATTCAGATAGCAGCAAATAAATAATAACTTAAATCTAGTATCTAACTCTGATCTAACAAGAAAGTTATAGTTTTCGTCAAAGGTTAGGGAAAAATTAATCTTTACTGTAAGCAGCAGAAAAAAATGTAGATTGGAGATGGGTGTGAACATGCTTTAAAGCTGAACTGAATAAAGTTTGGAAATCCTTGTATGCCATAAATGTTTTACTATCTATTGTCCTTTCAAGACATGTCACAGGGCTTTCTGATCCATGTTTTGACAAAACACTGTGCACCAGATAAATCAATGACACTCATTTGGAAATAATTTTGAGTATATTTTATACATACAGCTGGAAAAACATGCAGGAATGGGTGCAAAACAAATCATGTAGTGTTGCTAATCAAATGATGCTCCCCCAGTTAAGCAATTGGATTGGATTTGGAGTTAAGAGAACTGATGAGTTATTGTTCTGCATGACAATAATATTAGAAGCAAAAGAAAATACAAGCACTGCTTATTCATGACTTGGTTTGCTAAAACCTGAAAATAAACAAATAGTAAGAGACAGTTAAAACAACAGCAATTGAAAGTTACAGCACTAAATGCAGAATCCTTTGTCAAAATCACTTGAATAATTTTAAAAATAAATAGTGATATTTAAATATTTCAATATTTCAAATTCAATTGCACTGCTGTGTTCTGTCGTTTAGACAACCTAGTGTAAATACGATGACTTTTTGTAACAATTTATAAAGCAAAGAGAAGATAGACACATTATACAGTCCTATTCTAAGTGCCATTTTTCATCCTTTTATGCTGTTTCGTTTCATATTATTCTGCATAATATGCCAAAGAATAAAAATATGCATAGGCTGTTCTTTAAGGTGGTGCTATTTTCTCTGTTCTGTTAAAGGCAGAGAAACTTTGAAATCCAGATTGCCACAGGCAGGTTTGAACAAACCTGTTAATGAACGCTTGGTTAAATAAAAAATTGCTCCCATTCTGCAGTAACACAAGTGCTGTGTTCCCCATGTATCAAACACTAAAGATATATTTCCAAAGTGAACTCCTTTGCAGAACTGACACAACCATTTCTGTAATTATCATGACTTTAAAAAAGATTTCAGAGTACTTTAATAAAATGCTCAGAGTGTTCTTACAACCCTTCTACACTTTCCATTATATTTTATTTAATCTGCTAGGTGCTTTAGGCCAATTGCATAAAAAAGATTGAGAAAAATAATTCTTCTGTGCATTGAGGGGAGGTGTGTGAGGAGATTTTCTCCTTCTCTTCCAAAATAAGGGAACAATTAATTGGTAACTTCTGCTCCAGCTGAATTTTTCTTAAATAACTAATTCTTATCAGATATTAAATGTTTATCCTTCCAAATTGTGAACTACCACATGATAGGCTATACATCAGAGAAATACATGAATGTTCTCTTTAAGGGTCTCTTATCAGGTAGTAACATGAACAATTTCTTCTGTGAAAGATTTTTTGCTTACTAGACCTCACTTTCGTTAATGTTCTTTTCCACTAGAATTTTAATTTGGAGAATTTTTCTACAAAGCTATCTGTGGCATGATGTTACTATATATTGCCTCTTCGTTATGAATTACTTTCTTCACCAGGGCATGTATTTGTCTTATTATAAAATTGACCAGAAAACATCTTATACAAGCCAAACCTGAAATTAACTGGCACTCACTGGTGAATTATGTGTGACTAGAAGTTTTGTTTATAATCATGTTTATAAATTCTTCTAAATTTACATTAAATCTGGTGAAAATTCCTTACTTTGCTTTTTATGACCTAGGTCCTCTTTGGATTAATTGCAAAATTATTTTCAGTTTGTAAAACAATTTTCAGTTTCTGGAAGACTTAGTATACTACATCAAGGGAAAATGTTGAATTATCAGCCACTCAGGAGGGAGCAAAACAAGTCAGCAAAAGTTGCAATGACATAATTTTCTTTGCCGCTGAAACATCTCTCTCCACAGGAAGTAAAACAGTTAATCACAAGACATTTCTTTATTTTCTTATGCATTATCAAAGAACGAGAAACCAAAACAAGACACAGCTCTTATTACTTCTTTGTCTTTTCCTTATTGTCTTCTGTACTATTAATTCTGATTTTATTTTCAACTTTTGTTTTCTGATGGAGCCTAGCATCTCAGTTATAAAGCAGGACTCTGTTTTCCTAGATGAACCTTATAGTATAACATTAACAAATAGATCTTATCCAACAAGAATAAAGATGCTGAGTGGCAGGGTTATGTTCCTGATGGCAAACAGAATTGAATCATTTGTTTTTTCAAATCTTAATTGTACATTTCTAAAAAGTACAGTCTAATTTCTCACAGTTTTCATTTGCCAAACTATTCATGTTATGTAAAAAATTGGTATTTTTCTGGGAAAATTGAAATTCATGCAAATTAATATGAAAATGCTTTGTTTTGGATCAGCAGTTTGAACCATAGCTTTTCTAATTGAAATTAAATGCTTCTGTGCTTAATTCTGTTTATCATTCTTGCATCCAACACAAGCATTTCATTTACACGCTTTGAAGAAAAGGGAAGGAAGATCAAAAATAAAAGAGGATGCTCACCTTTCATTGAGTAGCTCTGATGTCTGGGGATATTATGACTGCTTTCCAGATGACCAGTGGTTTTGTCAATTTAGAGTGAATTTGCAAACACTTTCAGAAGAATCAAACAGATTTGTGTTTTTGTCACACTGACTGTATGCTAGAATAGATAAAATTCATACACAACATTTCTGATATCAGAAGGGCAACTTATATCTCTGAAATCCTTCTGTGATTGGCCACGTCTACCTTCTTAAATTCAGCTTTTCAGACTATTCTACTAGAAGAGAATGGATCCCTAAGAGAAAATATTTTGGGGATCTTTAATGAGATTAATCTCAGTATTTTGCTTCTGTTTGTTTTGAGGAAGGCCTTGCTATCCCAAGTTAGTTTATTGATTTGTTCAACAAAATCTGTCCATGATTCTAACATAATGAATTTATGATTCAAATGAACACAACCAGTTTTGTGGCATTTTTACTTCTGTTGTTGCTAATGTATTTACCAACTATCAAATAAACTATGCATTGTTGTGAGGCACAGCATAGGGACAATAAAAAAAAAAGGCAAACAAAAACACCGAGTGAGGATAACATCTTACCAGGTACTCTACTTCTGTTTCAGCTATTCTTGTGTCTGGAATAAAGGAGAAACACTTTGGTTTAGTTTTCAAAACTATTGTGCAGCAAGCTCTCACATGCAAATTCTCTTTTGTAACCTTGAAGGACTAAGTACATGCATTCCAGTCCAAGCAAGTCTTACCTTCAATGTCAGATAAAGATAGGCAGTAAAGGAGTTGTGACTCTAGCCAATAAAGGAAAGTTTAGATATTTAACATAAATATTTCCTTCAGGGTTGGAAGGATTAAGTGCCTCTGATCATGCAACCTGTTTCATTCCTTGTTTTTCAATCACTTGTATATTCCTAGGAGACTTCTTTTCAAAGCAACACCTTTATGTTCTGGTCCTACAATTAATAGGATTCTCCAGCATTTAAACTGACATCTGTGATTGATTAATAACCTATATTCACTACACCATCTTCCTGATTTTAAAATTTGATTTTGTTCTACTCCTAACCAAAAATAGCCATAGAAAATTATGAAGCTGATTAAATATGGTAAGTTAAAAAATGGTATAACATAAATTGCTTGAATTTTTAGATATGCAGTCAAATTATAGAATCATAGAATCATAGAATTGTCAGGGTTGGAAGGGACCTTAAAGATCATCTAGTTCCAACCCCCCTGCCATGGGCAGGGACACTTCCCACTAGATCAGGTTACTCAGAGCCCCATCCAGCCTGACCTTAAAAATTTCCAGGGATGGAGCTTCCACCACCTCTCTGGGCAACCTGTTCCAGTGTCTCACCACCCTCATGGTGAAGAACTTCCTAACGTCTAATCTGAATCTACCCACCTCTAGTTTTGATCCATTCCCCCTAATACTACCACTACCTGACATCCTAAAAAGTCCCTCCCCAGCTTTCTTGTAGGCCCCCTTAAGATACTGGAAGGCCACAATAAGGTCTCCTTGGAGTCTTCTCCAGACTGAACATCCTCAACTCCCTCAGTCTATCCTTGTAGGAGAGGTGCTCCAGTCCTCTGATCATCCTCGTGGCCCTCCTTTGGACACGTTCCAGCA